>CM031234.1:301046910-301604410 GCA_018340775.1 Taxus wallichiana var. yunnanensis
TGAGAGCTAAATGAGGAGGACCAACAATTTACTTATTCAAAATGTAGTATTCATATTGGATCAATCCCATAAGAGGAGTTTGAATCACCAAAGGTGGTAGAGTCTTTTGGAGAAGAGAATGTGCAAGTTGAAGAAGAAAGACTCTCAAGTGTACAAGGTGATTTTTATGAATGCAATGATCCTACTTGTCAGGCATGTCAAGAACTTGTTGCATTTATGGAGCATTGTAGAAAATTTCCAATATCTTCATCAAATGCAACAACCAACCATAGAAGGATTATTTCCATAGGAGAATCAGAAGTTTCAAGTGTAGATTATACCATGTATGAAGTTTCAATTCTTCCTTTTCTACATCTTTTCAAAACTCCGTTTTCTTGGATGAATTTTTCTTGCAAATTTTATGTTTTAAGATGAGGAAGGTCATGGAGAATCAACCGCTAATTCATGAAGCATCATAAGGGAGGTTGAACCCTTTGCACAGTCGGAGAACAAAGAAGTAAATTTTTGTTAGATTTGGAGGAGTATTTGGATGCAGAAGAGCCTATAGAAATACACAATTCTAGAAAACCTATAGTTTCAAGTTATCCCCTTGAATTGGAATACTTAGATCTCCTACAAAATTCATTGGATGAAGAAAGAGAGGGGCATGCGGGAGGAACTAAGTCAACTTTAAAGGTTTTGGGTGAAATTGACATCATTGAAAGTTTCTTTCTTTCAATTACGAAGTCAGACATGTTTGATAAATGAGCAATGGTGTCCAAGGAAACTAAGGAGGTCTCACTTCCCTTAATTTTCCCAAAAAAAACAAGAGAAAAGATTTGATCTTGTAGGTTTCATGTGGGATGAAGAGGTTAGAGTTTCTAAACAACTTTTCCTTTAGATGAAAGTGGAACTCCTATATGATCAGTGTGGTTTAAACACTTTTCGTGTCTTTCCAGTAACTTCATTTGAGGCTATAAGTGGTCCAAAGTGGTTGTATGTCATAGAGGGACTCTTTGTTATCAAGAAAGGCTAAAGGAATGAAGAATATATCCCTTTCATACCATTCACACATGTAGAAGACCAGTTGTTTATATATGGTAAACAAGAGAAAAGTCATCTCATGGATTATCATTCTTTTCAAGGATGTCTTTAACAAGACTTCCTTGTTAAAATTGAAGTTCAGAAAAGTAGGAATATTCAATGAGTTAGACCATGTCCTATTAGGTACCTGGCTTCATTAAAGCCAGAACTAGTCACATTCACTTTAGAATGTGAGCATGAGTTTCACAGTCCCAAGGATCAGTTGTTATGCCTCTACAAAACAAATGCAGAGAAACTAAAAGAAGTATTCTTTCTCTTTCCAGTTGATACCTCGGTGGACCAAATGGAGAATTGGGCTTGTTTAAGTTTTTCACTCTCAATTTCAGCCATGTCTATTTGTAAATCATATACATGGCTGCCCATTGTAAGGACATGAAGCTATTTTGAATAACTAGTTGTAGCGATTGGTTAGCTCCACTGTACTTCTAGTTAGTGTAGGTTAGTAATAGGTTTATTTTTAATAGAGTAAGTGCATTGTACACCCTACATTTTTCAATTGGGGCATGTATGGTTTTAAGTTTCAGCATGTTTTGTTTTCTATTGTCATTCTTGTGTTGTTTTGCACATTATTGCATCATTGGTAGGTGTCAAGGAAAGAGAAGGTGCATAGTTTCTATAAGAGTTTCATGATCTGCTTCAATCAAAATTATGCAGTGTTCCATAGATGCCAGTATTCAATAGATTCAATATACTTCATTCTTAGCATTCCAAAAAGGGTCGAAGATTGGATTGCTTAAAAGAATTTGGGATGCATCAAAGAGGATCAAATTGGTTTTAGATTGAAAAATATTGACTCCATGCCCAATGGATGACTTAAGGCTACTGTAATCATGCTTAGCAAGTAATCATCCCTGAGAAGTTGCCAAAATTGTTGTCAATTTTTTCCCCCTAGGAAAAAATGAACAACGAGGGTCTACAGGCTAAAATTCTCAAAATTGGTGCATAAACTTTTCCATAGTTCTTCTATACTCTCATGATACCTTAGAAGGATCTTCAAACACATGCAAAGAAGGATATTCTGACATAGCTAAATTGATCACAAATCAACTTATAAGTGCATTAATGCAAATTAAAATCATTTTTTATTGGGCTTGTGTTTGAATTAGGTAAAATTATTATATGCTCTTGAGCTCGAAATTGGAACATTATGTTTGACAGGGTTGGGGAGCTAGTTCATGCCCTCATGATAAGTTTCCTCCAGCAACAACTCGGTCATGATAAGAAAGAACTCAACGAGTCTTATACATGTGGGTGAAGTAACCATAGAACGATCCCGAATGTGAAAGGGGTTCGATGGAAAACTCATCTTAGAGGTTTGAGTTAAGAGATAAATCAGCGGTTTGTGGGATATAGCTCGCTATAGTGGAGTTAAGGAAGAGATCCTAGCTCAAATCATATGGCATGAAGAACAAGATGAAGGATATGCTCGGGGATGCCAAGACTATGATGAAAGGTCAAACATCCATGATTGATTTCAGTGATGGGAAATGCAAGTGAGCTCGAGGATGGGTCCCTCTCAGCGTTGAGTTGGCCTCAAATTGTAAACTAGGAAAAATGAGCTTGGTTGGCCGAGCTAAGTTGAAGTTGTGGATAATGTGAGATGGTGGAGACCAACTTGGTTGTGACATAGGTACGGTGGTTGAGCTATAGGAGAGATTTTTTTTTTGAGCTAGTCATGGTGATGAGCATTGGACCGAGATATAGGTAAGGAGCTCGTGAGTCATGTTACAGCTCATCTCACTATAGTGGATGTGTCTCAAGTCTTGGAGTAGTTGCTCATGGAAGATAGCACTCAGAAATGGATGAAATATCACACAAGTTAGATATGTTGGAGGATTTGGACCATGAGCTAAAGACAGCTCACCAAACAACTTAGTGAGTTGGTTGACGACCTTTTCGAATTCATCATGGGGTGGCTTGGTTGTTCAAGCATGGAGCCTCGGGGTTGAAATCAGTATCCCGATCAGGTTTATAGCTCACCAAAATAACTCGGCATTGAGATCATGTAATTGAGTTTGAGAAAGCAATGAGGGTATAAAATTAAGACATGATGCAGAGAAAACTTGACTCTCAAGACAAACGCATAAGCTTAGGCAACACTTAGCCACATCGATCGAAGCATTGAGAAAAAGGGATAAATTCAATGTTGGTCGAGGTAATGAGTGAACTCAAGATTTAAGTGTTGTATTCAGAGGGATATCAACTCAGCGATATCATCTTGGAGCCGTGTGGTGGCGGTCGGTGGATTCGTAAAGGATTTTGCTACATAGTAGCCAAGCTCAATCAACATCGAGGTAGATTTCAGATTTTTTTTTCAGAGATATACCTTTTCGGCATTCAGGGAATTTTTATTCATTACTCACATCATTATTTGATGAAAATAAGCTCAAGAAATCTGAAGTCTGAAAGCCTAAAACTTTGAAATTCAGAGTTTCAAGTTTTTGGGGTTTAGAAATTATGAATTTGGGATTCAGAGATTGTGGTTTTGGAGTTCATGGATAGTTGTTTCTGGGGTCCGAGTTAGTTGCCAAGTCATCAGCTAATACGGGAGGCCCGAATAATATGTTGACATGGTGATTTAATTGCTCAAGAATTTTTGGAAGACATGGTGTTCTGACTAGTTCAAAACTCATCATTCAATGCAGGATTATCAGCAATATTAGAGGCATGTGAGCTAACAAGATCAAACTCGGATTATAGACAAGTTAATTTTAGAGTGAAGACCTCAAGCCATGCTCAAATGAAAGTGGCTCATTTTGTGGAGAAGTTACCGTAAATCTAATTTTGTCTTGTGAAGGAGCTCAAAACTTGGCGCAGAGATTTCTTAACAAGTTAAAAATAAGTCATTTTGGAAGGTTGGCTCATGGAAAAAATGTGGTCATGATGGTTCGAGTGAATTGATTGCGAGGAGTTAGGTCTATAGAGATTGATTGATGCGTCAGGATAGAGCTCGATGATGAGCTTATGGAAAGGAAGTAACTCGGTCATCCGAGATTGCATAGATCTTGGTCACTCAGTTAGTTGAGAGCTAATTTTACAAGCTCATCGAATGGAGATTTGTAGTAAGTGGCTCATGATGAAGCTCAGCATAGGAGTTTTCTAAGCATAGGGTCCATTGGGAGAATTTCTTAGATGGTAGTGGAGTTCATCAGGTTCGACGGAAGAGCCAACCAACTCGATAGTTTTGGAGCTCGATTCGATGGATGAATCGAAGGAGGTTCTAGATGAAAAAGGGTGGCTCGGAGGTGAGTTCATGTGCTAAATATGAAGTCTATCTTTCAGTGGTAGTAAGAGCACTCAATGCAATGAGATCGATGCAAATGTGGTTCAATGATTTTGTAGAAGGGTGTTGAGCCAAACACTAAGGGCACCAGAATTAAAGTGAGAGGAGCTCGGTTCAGTAGGGAGTTCAATTGCATTGATGAAGGAGCTCCACATAAAATAGAAGAAGCTCGAGCTCGAAATTTTGGATGCAGCTAGGAAAAGTGAGCTTGGTGCGGTGGAACATTGAGCTCTTTGAATGAGAGTGGGAGGAGCTCGATACCAACTCGGTGAGTTGGCTCAGTGAGCCAACCACTGAGTTGGGCTATTTTTGGTTTTTTTCAGAATTCCCCCTTCACTACAAATCAATACTAAAGGGGCCCCACCAGTATTTTTTAATTAATGTTTTTATTTATATATTTTAAATAATAATATTTATTATTTTATTTAAATATTTTATTTAAATATTATTTTAATTAATTAAGAAGACTATGTAAACATTCATTAATGATGCATGATGGAACCTTTTCAAGTGGTTCAACCAAATGTAATCAATAATACATCGAGTTCCTTCCATTTAGGAAGGGATTTTATGTCTCCTTCTCTCCTCTCTCTTAATTTCTTCTATAAATGTAATTTGGAATCTCATTCTAAATGGGTTCCAACAAGTGATTTATGATACATCATACAAGTTGGACAAGTTAGACACTTTCCAAGATTCCCCTCTCTTCACAAGATGAGATGTTGTGATTTGTAGGCTTTCAAGTCTTTCTTCTCCAATTGTAATGGCAGCCTATGCATTTTTCCCTGATGTAATGATACACTGTGCAAGTGAATGAAGTAACGAGAATTATGTTTTGTGATTAAATATATTTCCTTTCATGATTTTTTTGCCTCTATCTTCATCTCTCATGTTTTTAAGTGAATTGAGAAACCAGGGTTTCTCTTACAAGTTTTAGAGATCATTGTGATTATCAAGGATTGGAGTACTGTATGTAAAGTGGGTTTGTAATGCATGTCATTTTTCCTCATGATCATCTCTCTTCATCGGAAAGCCTAAATTTTGTCTAGAAACACCCTTTCTTGGTGCATCACCACTTCTAGCATAGGTTTTATTTCTCTCAAAATATATTTCCCTAATCCCATGAAATGTTAGCATAGGACTAGATAGCCTTTTTATCTGCATTTTAAGTAAAGTTGTTTTTAGTTTAGGAAGAGGAAGCTAGCCTTCTCTGAAGGATCACCTCGATCCCAAGTGCCATAGCTTGAGAGGTGATCCCATGTGTCCCAATCACACCGAATGTTGTGATTCATTTTCAAGCCATTAGGAGGGTGAAGTGATTTGGAGACAACAATATGGTTGAGGTCATGGTGATATGTGGGCCCCACTTAAAAATAGTAGTATTTAAAGAAGAATGTTTTAGGAGAAGATGGTCCAAAGGAATTTCATGTAAAATTGATGTTGCATGATTTATGGGAGAATTTATTGATTTAAATGGAGAATTAAAAACATTTTAATGCAGGTAACTGGTGTTTTGAGTTCAAAACATGTTGACAAGTGAAAGGGCAATTTTTACATCTCAAATAGCAGGGTTAAGTAAAATGGCTATATCTTGAGCTACTGGTGGATACCTTAAATTATTCAATTTGTGTTGGAAATAATATTTTGAGATATTTCCAGTGATATAATTGATTCCACATGCTGAGGTCATTTGATGGGGTCTCCATGGTATTCTGTGAGCAAGAATATATTTTTTTGTTCAATGCAACATCTATTTTTGTGAATGTTTGATTTTGGTTGAAGCATGTGATAGATTGAGTGATGCTTCCTATCACCAGAATGTGTAAAGGGATGAATTGGGAATCTAACAAATACACTTGTAGGTCTTGAATGTTTTTATAAATGAGTTTATGTGCTAACATTTGGAAACCAATGTTTTGGCATGTCGATCTCGTGAAGGAAAATGATGTTGTGGTCCGAAGTGAAGGACGTTTTATGAATTATAAAGCAATTATAAGTGTTCTACATGTTCTTCCATTTGTTTTTTATGATCACATGGAATTTTTACATTTACTAAAGTGTTTTGGTGATTGGATGAACTTTCGAGGGTACTAAAGGGTGAAGGAAACAACTGTTTTAAGGTTTATAAAGGAAATTGGGCCTAGTAAATCAAATAATTTCATTGGTCGATATTAATTACAACCATGTATGAATGTTTTATGACATTTTATTCATATTTAAAGGTTTTTTTGTCATTACGAATATGGTACTAATATGAGGGCATTTAAAAAAATGTGGCTATGTGGTTTTGAGGCAATTTTGGCACATGTAATGAGGTTTTTGGCTAGGCCAACATAATTGGGTCACTTGAGACTATTGTATTTAAAATTTTAAATATTTCTTGTTGTACAGGTCAAACCAAATGGAGGGATAAGGTTGGGGCTAATTTTTAAAGGTGGAGAAGCATTTAAAATCATGTTTTTAAATTTTTTTCCAAACTAGTTGAGTTCGTGAATGTTGAGAAACCTAGGTGAAGTGTAATAACAGGTTTTTGAGCATTGTTTGTAGATTGAAAAGGTTATCTAAAGGTTTTGAAAATTTAGGGGACACGAGAGAAAGAGTTTGATAATTTTTAGAGGGTTTAATGAGATTATTTTGTTAAGATTGATCACCTAGGGTTTCGAGAAGAAGCGGCCCAATGTTCAATCTCCATTAGTTGTGGTAGAAAAGATCGAGATATACACATCATAAGGTTTTTGACTTGGTTATTGATCATATTTGGGGCTTGTGGCCTCCGTGTGGAGTTGTTGCTAAACAAAAATAGGGTTTTGTGTTAATTATAGGGTTGGTGCTCTACTAAACGAGGGGTTAATGCTCCTTCTCGGGTTGGTCTTTGTCACAACACCAATCCGGCACTATGATAATTCTTCACCGGGAACTCCTCGTGTTATGATTATTTACTAATGCACAGCCTTTAGTTTGGTGGATGTAATCTGGAAACAAAACAACAACATAACACAAGAATACCATCGACTATGATAAGATAGAATGATGACAAATCTGAAATATCAAAATAAATTATAATATTAACATGAAATCTATACAATCTCACCCATGAGGTACTTCAAGTGTTATTGACTTCACTTGCCTTTCACCAAGACTATGGGAGAAACTTTACAATTACACCTCTTAAGGGCTTCTTCAACACACCTTTAAACTGATGGCTTCCTTCGCACACTTCCTACAATATTTCTCACTACTTCCTTCTATACTAAATGAGGGGGGTGGCCTCTCTATTTATAGAACTTCTAGGCTTATCCATCTTATCTCTAAGATAGGATAAGAAATCCACTCACTCTTATCTGTACATGTAAGCTTATCTGTTAAGATAAGATAAACCTTATCATGGGTTCCAAATTTTTAGACTTTTTACAAATAAAATACACAAAATATTTATGACCTCACTCCTTGTCTTTATTACCAATATAATATTTCTAATTCCTAATCATGTAGACCCTACTTCTGTAATTACCTAAACTTTGACATTTTAACATTACTGACCACTTACGACAAATATTTACTTTTTACAACATTCCTATTGTACTTTGATCATACTTACCGTACTCCACATTATTGAGGCACCATTGACTGATGGCGCCCGTTATCTTCTATCAGACGCTACTACTAATTATACTTAACAACATCCTATTCCTAATACATACATTAATGAAATAGAAATTACGGAGGAAAATTTTAGTGTCGACATCTTCCCCCTTCCTAGCTTCTACTCCGTCCTCGAGTAGACTATTCTGGTGCTTGGAAAATCTTCAACTTGTCGTGGTTGACCCATTTCGTAATGGGAGTGCCATCCAATTCCTCCAGTCAGTACGTACCATTTTCATGCACAGCTGCTATTTTGTAGGGCCCCATCCATTTTGGAAGAAATTTTCTCTGTCTTCTTTTTTTGTATCTGGAATCATATACTAGAACCAAGTCATTCACATGAAATGGAGACCACCGGATCTTTTGATCAAAGTATTCCTTCTGCTTCATTTTCTTCTTATGGCTTGTATCCTTTGCTATTTCTCTCATTTCCTCCAGCAAATGAAGATGTACCAACCTTTCTTTTACTGAATCACTTTCATCCATCCTTTCATTTTTCATAACTCTCACAATGGGAATATCAAACTCAATAGGAAGAACTGGATCAATGCCATAGGCCAACTAAAATGGGGAGTATCCTGTTGCTGACTTTGATGTTGCCCTATATGCCCACAATGCTGCATGAATCCTTTTATCCCATTTATGTACCTGTAAGGCTGCATCTTTTGCTAGAATTTGACACAACACAAAATTTGTTCGTTCCACCTGTCCATTTGTGTTTGGCTTGTATGTTGTTGCCTTCCTGTGCTTAATAGAAAACTTATTGACTAGGGCTTCTACCACCTCATTAATGAAGTGGCTTCCTTGATCTATTACAATTTCTAATGGGCAACCAAATCTGGTGACAATGCGTTCATACATGAACCTTGCCATTTCATCCATGGAAGCTATTTTCAATGGCCTAGCTTCAACCCACTTGGTTAAATAATCTGTGGCAACTACAATATACTTATTTTGGTGTGATGTAGTTGGAAGTGGACCTACAATGTCTATTCCCCACTTTTCAAAGGGACCAAGGGGAAGAATAGGACATAATGGAGCTAATGAAGTCTTACGGTTACCATGTGTTTGACAAATATCACATGTCTTACAATAATTATAACAATCTTTAAAAAGAGTGGGCCAATGATAACCTGCATCCAAGATCCTTCTTGCTGTAAGTTGTCCAGAGAAGTGCCCTCCACATGTACCATTGTGGAATTCTTCTAGCAGTTCCTTCCCTTGATCACGTCCAACTGCCCTCTTGTACTGTCCATCAGGTCCTATTCGAAATAATACTCCATGCAGAATAGAATATGGACGACTGGCTTGAGTAATCTTTCTCTTAGTCTTTGCATTGGCACCATCAGGAAACTTGAATTCATTCAGATAATTCCAAATATCTATGTATTCACTAGGGATTGTGTCAAGGGATAACAATGCTGCATCGGGAAATCATCATCATCACAAGATGATCCTAAACCATCATAGGCTCGAGAGAGTGCATCTGCATTGACATGCTTCTTTCCTGGCCTATCTATAATATCAAATTCAAACTCTTGTAGCAAAATTATCCATCTTGCTATCCTCCCTGATGGGTTAGGCTTATTTACAATATATTTTAGATCCTGATGATCTGTTACAACTATAAATTTTTTCCCTAGCAAGTAATTTCTAAACTTCTTTATAGAAAAAATGATAGCCAGAGCCTCTTTTTCATTCTGATATAATTTACCTCAAAGATCGCTCATTTGTCTACTCCCAAAGTAAATTGGATGTTCATTCCCATTTTCATCCTTTTGGCTCAAAGTACTTCCTAGTGCTGCATCTAAGGCATCAGTGTACACAATGAATGGCTTGCTCCAATCTGGATTCTTCAAAACAGGTGAAGACACCAGGGCTTGCTTCAATTGTCTAAAAGCTTCATGCGCCTTATTTCCTGGTCCATAAGTAACATCCTTCTTCAAAAACTGGGTTAGTGGCTGTGTGATCTTTGAGAAATTCTTGATGAACCTTCTATAGTAACCCACATGGCCTAAAAATGATCTCAACTTACTTCTATTAAGAGGAAATGGTAAATCTTTGATTTTTGAAACTTTATCAGGATCAGTACCAATACCATCTCTGGATACAACATGCCCTAACAAAACACCTTTAGAACATCCAAAGACACACTTTGTAGGGTTTAGTGAGGCTTGTGCTTCATCTAACCTTTGAAATGTTGTCTCCATTTGGTGCAGGTGGTCCAACTTGCTCCCATAGATGCAAAAATCATCCAGAAATACTCTGATGAAGGTCCCAATGTAGGGTTCGAACACCCTATTCATCAAACATTGGAATGTTGCTAGAGCATTACACAACCCAAAAGGCATAACTCTATAAGCAAACGTTCCCCAAGGAGTGGTGAACGTGGTCTTCAGCTGATCTTTCTCTGCTATACGAACTTGGTTGTAGCCGCTATATCCATCAGCAAAACTATAGCACTCCTGGCCAGCTACTTCATCCAAGATCTGATCTGAAAATGGAAGAGGGTAATGATCCTTCTTTGTTTCCTTATTGAGCTTCCTGTAATCAACACAAATGCGTAGCTTCCCATTCTTTTTTATTGAGATCACAATGGGAGAAACCCATTCTAAATTCTCCACAGCAAATATGAATCCTGCATCAAGCAACTTATCTATTTCTTCTTTTACAGTCTTGGAAAAATTAGGATTCATTCTATATGGCATTTGCTTTATGGGCTTAGCACCATCTACCAGCTCAATACAATGTTCTACCCAACTTACTTGATGGAGTTCCTTGTAATCAAAAGTGAATAGGTGTATGTACCTTCGAAAGAGCTAAAGGTAGGATTCCTTCTCACTCTCCATCACAGCATCACCAATCTTTATTTGTTGGAGATGATCATCAACTTCTTCTTCAGATAATTTTATGGGGTCATGAGTTAGTGTGACTAGAAGGATATCCATGACTGAAACATCCACCTCGCTTTCTTCATCTTCAGTGTCCACTTCACTGGTACTAGAGTAATCAGAGGATGTCCAATCATCAGTTTCATCACTTGAATCCATAGGTTCTACCTTATGATGTCGAGGGATCACATTTATCTTCACCCTCTCTCTACCACGTCCAAGTGTCATGAAACCTTCATTCCAGTAGTTTCTTGCATGAACTCTCCTTAGCCATGGTCTTCCCAGCAGCATTGGGTACGCAACAGTACCATTTTTCATCACCTAAAAGTCTACCACACATACCACACCCATAACAGATATTGCCACATTTGAAACTACACCTTCTGGTTTAGTTTTCCTTTATTTAATGACCTTAACATAAGTGTTGAAGGGCGATCAATTTTTAAACCCAACATATTCATTACAGACTCGGTCATTACATTAATCTAAGACCTCCATCAACTAAGACATCATGAATTGAAATACCATTACATAATACCTCAGCTTGTGGAGCATAGGGATCTGCCTCTGCCTCCAAAACAGGGACCTCAACCTCCTTCCTTCTTCGAGCATTGAGTCCACCTCGCAACTCCCGCCTCTTCTCAGAAGACATAGCCAAGAGTTGACCATATGTAATATTTGCAGGCCTTTTGGACAGATCTTCCAAGATGGAGTATGGTCCTTGCCCCTGTGAAATCAAAAAATCCTGCACACCCAACTTTCTTCTCCTATGTTTCTTACTAGTTTCTTCTTTCATCTTCTTAGGATCATTTCCATCTTGATTATCTTTTTCTTTCTTTCTTTTTGTTACAAACACATCTACTTCATTATTTCTACTCTTATCTACTACATCAAAAGAATTCACAGGTGCTTTTCCTTTATCATTATCTCCTTTACCAGATGTAGAAGCTCTATCTGGACAATTATACTTATAATGACCCTTTTATAACAACCATAACATACGACTTCGAAATATTTATTTTTGGACCTCTATCTCCTCCCCGAGAACTAAATTCTTTCCTTAAAGAAGATTAATAGTTAACTCGACCCATCTTTTTGAGCGAGATCTTCATACTCGGTAGATGTACTAGGAGAAATATTTGTGCTCACCGGGAGTGGTTGTGGATTACGGACCAAAGGCTTTGGTGTAGGTCTACTTTAGCCACAATTTCTTTGGGATCCTCTTCCATGCCTTCTTCTTGCCTTCTTGCAATCTCCTTTGCTTGTTCAATGGTAGTTTGGGTGGTCATACTTCACTCGTTGTCGATATCTCGGCTTCATCCCAAGAATGAAGTGCTTACGAGGAGATTATCCACGCCATTCATCAACCCATCCGCTAATCCTTCCTTCCGGATCTAGGCATTGAGCTTCCTCCTTAGCTCTAGAACATGAGCATGATAATCCCTTATCTTCTCCTTCTCTCCTTGGGATAGCTTTGTGATCTCGATCATGAGATCTTGCATATTTCATTTGTTCACCAAATTCTTCAAGAAAACTTTCGGTTAATAAATCCCATGAATTTTTCACGTTATCACCAGTTTTCCAAACCACCTAAGTCTTTGAACCATCCAAAAAGGTAGGAAAAAATTCAGTCCATTGTTCCCTTCTTATAAGGCCATTACAAATACAAGATCGCTTAAACTCTTGAATGAAAGAAGAAGCATCTTCATTAGATTGAGCTGAAAAAACAGGAATCTTTCCCATTTTCAAAAGTAACCACCGTGAAATACCAACTCACAAGTACAATCAACAAGACTTATGTGTACAAATAATTGGAATCACTATACTAGAAAGTGACTTTACACCTTTCTACAGTAAAATAGAAATGACCACGGTAAACTATGGTAAAACTTGACTTACTGCGGTAAAAACTGACTTTACTGTGGTAAACACTATTCACGGTAAAAAGTGAAGTTACTGCGGTAAATACTATTCACGGTAAAAAGTGAAGTTACTGCGGTAAATACTATTCACGGTAAAAAGTGACTTTACTGCGGTAAATACTATTCCAACAAAAATGACTTTACCATGGTAACTACTATTCATGGCAAAAATGACTTTACCATGGTAACTACTATGGCAAAAATGACACACTATGCACAAAGAAAAACAAGGTTACCCTCTAATTGATTTTTGACTAAGTGGGAATATCTCTCCAGAAAATCCACCAACGAGGAATGGTCTCGGCAACGGAACCAAAATGTCAACACCAATCTGGCACTATGATAATTCTTCACCGGGAACTCCTCGTGCTATGATTATTTACTAATGCACAACCTTTAGTTTGGTGGATGTAATCTGGAAACAAAACAACAACATAACACAAGAATACCATCGACTATGATAAGACAGAATGATGACAAATCTGAAATATCAAAATAAATTATAATATTAACATGAAATTATTACAATCTCACCCATGAGGTACTTCAAGTGTTATTGACTTCACTTGCCTTTCACCAAGACTATGGGAGAAACTTTACAATTACACCTCTTAATGGCTTCTTCAACACACCTTTAAACTAATGGCTTCCTTTGCACACTTCCTACAATATTTCTCACTACTTCCTTCTATGCTAAATGAGGGGGGTGGCCTCTCTATTTATAGAACTTCCAGGCTTATCCATCTTATCTCTAAGATAGGATAAGAAATCCACTCTGACGAATCATATTCCATACCTTAACTCTTATCTGTACATGTAAGCTTATTTGTTAAGATAAGATAAACCTTATCATGGGTTCCACATTTTTAGAATTTTTACAAATAAAATACACAAAATATTTATGACCTCACTCCTTGTCTTTATTACCAATATAATATTTCTAATTCCTAATCATGTA
The DNA here is from genome assembly GCA_018340775.1 of Taxus wallichiana var. yunnanensis. Lineage (NCBI taxonomy): Eukaryota > Viridiplantae > Streptophyta > Pinopsida > Cupressales > Taxaceae > Taxus > Taxus wallichiana. Next base: position 301,060,690 of record CM031234.1, read on the forward strand.
GACCCTACTTCTCTAATTACCCAAACTTTGACATTTTAACATTACCGGACCACTTACGATAAATATTTACTTTTACAACATTCCTATTGTACTTTGACTATTACCATACTCCACATTATTGGCAGCACACCGTGCATCGATGGCGCCATTATCTTCTATCGACACTTACTACTAATTATACTTAACAACATCCTATTCCTAATACATACATTAATGAGATAGAAATTACGGAGGAAAATTTTAGTGTCGACAGTTCCTCACTAAATTTAAAAACATATCAATATAAGAGAGTGTTTCATTAGGTTTTCTTCCCCTTGAAGGTTTCCCGCTTATATCTTTTGTTCTCACGGTGTTTCCTTACTTTCATGGTTTCATGATTTGTTAATGGTTAAAGGTGTGCACGCTTTAAAAGTTCAATAAGTTGTTATTGTGGTTATATGCAAATGATATTTTGAATTTCAGATATGAAGTTTATTTTCAACTCATAAATTGAATGATTCACCCCCTCTCTAGGTCAATTGTGCTTCTAATAGGAGGAAGCACAAAGGATGGTTAAAGGGAAGAGGGGGAGGTAGGGGAAACTAGTTTGGGATTAAGTTGAGAGGAGGGTTATAGGGAAGATGAGGAATGATGAAGGAAAATTAATGGTTAATGGGACGAGGGGGATGTAGGGGATAATAATTTGTTAGCATGGTAAGATTATGGTTGTAAGGAAGTTTACAAATGGTGGAGGAAGGAAAAATAAGGGTTAGAGGGAAGAGTGGGAGGTAAGGGATATTAGTTTTGGAGCAATGGAAGATGAGGGTTTTAGGGAAGAGTATTAACTATAGTGGAATTAAAAAAAAGAGGGTTGTGGGGAAAAGGGGAGGTAGGGAGTAGTAGTATTAGAGAAATGTAAGAGGAGGGTTGTAGGGAAGAGGTGGAATGGTGAAGCAAAAAGGAGGGTTTGAGGGAATGGGAGGAATGGAAGATGAATATTGGGGGTAGGGGATGAAGGGAGGGAAGATGAGGGATTTTGGAGGAAGTAGAATGGATGGAAAGAGGGAGAAGAAATGATTGAGGAAGGAAAAATAGGGTAAATTAATCTTGGATCAAGGGAATAAGGAATGGTAGAGGAAGGAGAATCGAAGGATAGAGGTAGAGGAGAAATGGTGGAGGAAGGACACGAAGGGTTTGAAGAAAGAGTAAGAAAAAGGTTGAAAATAGGGTATAGTTGTGTTAGACGGAGGGAATGGGAGGAATGGACAAGAGAGGAGGGTTATAGGGAGGGGAAGAGAATGAATATAATAATAAGAATGTTACAAAGACAATTGGAGGAAGGAAAATAAATGGAAAAAGTAGGGAATAGGAGGAAAGGAATATGAAGAATGTAGAGGGTGGATAAGAGTGTTGGAGAAAGGGAAGCGATTCGAGTAGGAAGGAGAATGGATGGAAGGATGAGGGATAAAAAAGGAGGGTTAGTGGGAGGAGGAAGAGAAAGGTTGAGAAAAATTTAGTGTTGACGTGCAATCACAACACCCCTAATTATTTGCAACTCGATAGATTGAAACTTTCAGTGTGATTGCATAACATGGAGTTTTTCCCAAAGTTTGGGACTTTTCAATCATGAAAGCTCTTTGGATGAAGATCGGTTCCTATTCCTCTATTATGATACACACACTCAAATTATAGAGAATCTATCCTAAAATATAGTCTAACTTTCCAAGGAGACAAGGTTAAAAAAAGAATTGCAAGAAATTAAACATAAGGTACAAGAGGTGATGCGCCAAAAGGAATGTTGAACACCTACTTTGCATCGAGATAAATATCAATAAGTTTAAAGGGGATGGATAAACACCATAATTCAACCAATTGCTATGAATTAATTCACCATTAATCACAGACCATAAAATATGCAACAGAATTTAACATGCACATTTATCCAAATTTGAAATGAGAGATCAATAGATTGCAATAAAAACAAGAGAGGGTTTATATTCATCCATAAACTTATACTATAGTGCATTACAATGGCCAAAAGGAATAAACTACATTTATAGGTTGAATGGAAAATTTTTACTCCACAAGATCACGTATGAGACAAGAGAAGAAGGTAGGGTGTAAAGAAATATTATCTAACCTTTTGAAATGATCCTTTCCTTACAATATATAGGAAGAATGAGAGAAAGGGATAGAGAAGGAATTTGAAATCTGTTTCAACCACTCTAAAATGCATTAAAATCACCTGTAACAATGGTGGGTGTCATTCCACAACCCATACCTTCATGTAATTTGCCTTGTTGGGGAAGAAAGGAAGCGCATAAATTCATTATTTTAGTAGGTGAGAAATTAGGAAACACGTAATTGTTTGGACAATTTATTCGTTTTGAAACACTTAGTCTCACTAAAAATAATAAAAACAGTCGTATTTTTGTAGAGGACACTAAGGGATTAACAAAAATTATTATCTTGTACTAATTTGAGCTTCCAATAAATGTTATGGCCATCTGAAAAGGAGGGTGCCATACTATAATAAATGAAATTTGGTGGGTCTTCCTCTTCGGACTTCGAATTGCATCGAATCCTCTGAAATCTGAAATTTCATATTTTCAAGGTTCGTAACTTCGATCATTTTGATTTCAAAGTTTGGGTTACTATTCATTGCTCAATTCAATGTGAGAGTTCCAAAATGCCAAACCTATAAAGTCTAAAATTCATACTTTGGATTTTGGACTCATAAACCATGTCGTGTGACACTTTTGAATGGTCAACCAAAAAGTTATGAAATTCTGAAACTCCAAAGTCTGAATTTATGAGTTCGAGTTTTGGACCTTTGCCTTTTTGGGATTTTGGCTTTCAGGGTTTCATGGATTTCAAGGATTTTGGGTTTCAGGGTTTCTAGGGATTTTGGGTTTCATGGTTTTTAGGTTTTCAGGTTTCAATTTTTCAATGTTTGTTCATCCGCTTGACCCTGGTGCCAACTCCAAACTCCCAAAATCCTAAAGTTTGAATTTCAGAATTGTCTTCCTCCTACGTGGCACTATTCACCATGAGCTCCCAAGACTTTGAAACATTGAATTCATGCTTCCTTTTATGCATTGACCTCTGAGTTTTGAATCTTTCTGCTCCTTGTCTCTAGGTTTCACCATTTTTCACTTGGTCCTATCTCTGAATCACCTCTCCTTCAAAGTCTAAATTTTAGACTTTTGAGCATCTTCATTTCCTGAAATCCCATGCAATGTGCTCGGACCTCTTCAACCTATTCATAAAATTCTAAAGTGTGAGCTCCCATGGCTGAATTGATCCCTCATTTTTATGTGGGGTCTTGTTTGTCCAATTTCACCTGAGGGGAGAAATTGGATAACAAAACCCTAGCTAGGAGCAGTTGGTAGAGTGTAAATTATACTGACCCAATTTTGATTTATAGTGAAAAATTGATGATTTTATGTTGTAGAGAACTTCTTAGGATTTCCATAAATTTATAGTTGAGGTCGTGGTGATATGTGGGCCCCACCTAAATATAACAGTTTTTAAAGAAGAAGGTTTTAGGACAAAATGGTCCAAAGGAGTAGCATACAAAATTGATTTTGCATGATGTATGGGAGTTTTTATTGATTTCCTTAGAGGTTTCGAAAAAATTCATGAAGTTAAATGTTATTTTGAGGTCCAATTAGGTTGACTTGTCAAAGGGCACTTTTTTGATCTGAAATATCAGGGTTTAGTAAACTGGATATATCTTGAGCTACATGTGGATTAGATAAATGATTAAAGTTGTTTTGGATATATGATTATGAGATATTTCTTTTAATATAAGGATTTACTCATTACGATGCCATTTGAATGGGTTTCTATGATATTCTTTGAGAAAGAAATTTTTTGGCAGTTCGAGACAACATCTATTTTTGTGAAATTTTTATGTTGGTTGAAGCATGATATGGATTTAGTGATGCTTCATATTTCCTCGAATGTGTAGAGGGATCAATTTGGGATCCAATTAATACATTTGGATGTCTTTAATGTCTGTATAAATTATTGTATGTACTAACCTTTAGAAATAACGATTTTGGCGGGTTGATGATGTGGTTTTAAGTGAAGGATATTTCGTGACTTTGAAATTGCTTATAAGTTTTCTGTAGGTTCCTTGATTTTTTTTATTGGTCACATGGAATATTTTTGTTTAGTACAAGTGTTTTGGTGATCAGTTGAAGTTTCCAGGGTGTTGAAGGGTGAAGAAAACAATTGTTTTGAGATTTGTAAAGGGAACTGGGACTAGTAAATGAAATAATTTGATTATTTTATATTTATTATGAGCATGTATGAATTTTTTATTATTTTTTATTATATTTTGTTCATATGTAAAGGGTTTTGTGTGATGAAAAATTATTTTACTAATGTTATGACATTTTTAAGAATTTGACTGTGGGATTTTGAGCCATTTCTAGCACATGTAATGAGGTTTTTGGCTAGACCGACCTAATTGGGTCTAAGTTTGAAAGGTGGAGAAGCATATAAAAGTATGTTTTTGGGTCTTTTTCAAAAATAGTTGAGTGTGTGCAAGTGGAGTGACCTAGGTGAATTGTGATAGAAGTTTTTTGAGCATGATTTAGAGTTGAAACAAGTGTGATTTAGGATTAGAAAAAATAGAGGACATGAGAGAAATATTTTGTTGATTTTTAGATGTGTTTTAGGATATTTTTTTGTGAAGATTGATCACCTAGGGTTTGAGAGAAGAAGAGTGAGCTGAATATTTGATCTTTAGCAGTAGTGGAAGAAAATACAAGATATCTACACATCATAAGGTCTTTGAGTTGGTGTTTGATCATCTTGGGGGATTTTAGCATCCTTTTGGAGTTGGTACTTCATAAACTTAGGGGTTGGTTTTCCTTGTAGGATTGGTGCTCTACTAAACTAGGGATTTTTGCCTCATGAAATTCATAAAGATATCAATATAATATAGTTTTTCAGTCCTTTTTTTTCCTTTAGGGTTTCCCTCTTATATATTATGTTCTCATGGTGTTTCCTTCCTTTCATGGTTTCATGCTTTGCTGATGGTTTATGGCGTGCACACTTTAAATGTTGAATAAATAGTTATTATGGTTGTATGTATATGATGATTTGAGTTTCAGTGTGAATTTTTTTAAAAAAATTAAATTGATTGATTCACCCCCCCTCTCAATCAATTGTGCTTCTAAAAATTAGAATCAGTGGTGGTCAATTTGTAGAAGCTTGAAAATTTCAAAGGAGATCCCTGAAGCACAAAATGATGAGTAACACTATGATTGGAAAGCCACCAATGTTTGATGGTGTGAACTATAGGTTATAGAGAATGAGAATGAGGACTTTCATCATGTCATAAGGGTTTGATGTTTGGGCCGCAGTTGAAAAAAATTATGTTCCTCCTGCTACTTCTCCAAGAACTGAAAAAGAAAATATGTATTATACCCATGACTCAATGGTTTTAAGTGTTATACTAAGTGTACTTGGAGAATCGGAAGTGGGTAAAGTGATGCATTGTAAGAATGCAAAGGAGGCATGTGAATAACTTCAATTACTTTATGAAGGTGACTCAAAGGTAACAATTGTAAAACTTCAAAATTTTAGAAATCAATTTGAAATCCTAAAAATGAATTGTAATGATTCAATTGTTGCATACCTTCTTAGAGTTGGCAAAATTGTAAATACCATTTAAGGTGTAGGTGATGAAGTAAAAGAAGAAGTTGTAGTGCAAAAGGTTCTAAGTTCCTTGTCTCCTAAGTTTGATTCTAAGATGTCTGCTCTAGAATAAGAAAAATATCTAACCAATTTGACATTAGATGAGCTGCATGGTACTTTGACTACTTATGAAATGAGGATAGGAGACTCAAAACCATCCAAGAAGGATATTCATTCAAATAAGAAATGAAAAAAAGGATAAGAAGGTAAAGGAGTATAATAGAACTCTAAAGATATAAGATGAAGATCTCTTTTCTATGATGACTAGAATATTGAAGTAAGGTTTTGGTAAGTATAGAGGTAAATTCCCTTTCAAATGCTTTGATGGTGGAGAAATAGGAAATTTTGCTGCTAATTTTCCTCATAGGAATGAAAAGTATAATGATGATGTTGAAGATCATGAGGAAGAACCTAAGAAGAACTACAAGTTTGGAAAAGGTAAGAAGAACTTTAAGAGACCTAACTATAAAAAGGATAAAATAAGTTTTTATTCAAATCAAGATGATGAATTTTTAGATGCTAGTAGTGGTGTATCAGACTCGAATCTTAAAATGAGTATGAAATCATAAGTAATGAATCTTTGTTCATGACCAAAGAGGCTATGATATTTTTATATGATGGTGCCTATTTACTTAGAGATTTTATTCTGGGTTATGGTAACTATTCTGATAAGGATTGTGAAGATGATATAGATGATATTGAAATTATGAAAATGGATGTTGTACAAGTTGAAAAAGAGAATAAAAAAATTACCTTGTAGATTAAGGAATATGAAAATTAGTTTAATAAGATGGATGAGAAATATGTGATTGAGTCTACAAAGCTAGCTCAAGCAAACAAGCTGCTAGAATACAATGTGAAGTTACTCGTCTCTAATATAAAGGTTAAAGAGAAATTTTGCATAAAATATGAGCAAATATATAGTTTTTTTGAGGGATGAGCTATTAGAAATCAATATGGAGACTATGTCCTTGCAAAAATTTGAAAAAGAGTGTTAAAGACCTAGATGGCCTACTTAGAAAATAAAAAGCTGTAGATGATAGGACTTGTTTTGGCTTCAAACAAGATCATCAAGACAAAGCAAAGAATTAGATAAACCTATTGTGAAATATGAAAGGAACATGATAGCTATCAATAACAATGAAAGATCAAGGTACATTAGAAAACCCCAAGCTTCAAGGTATGAAAGAACTTTCAATGGTCACTGTTTAACTTATAATGATTTCAGTCATAGATCTAAAGAGTGTATAAGATATTCTAAAGATGATCATCTTTGGAGATATAATATTAGTGATTTATCTAAGAGAATTGTATGTTATAATTGCAATGAACAAGGACACACTGCTAGGTATTGTTTTCATGATAGACCAAGTCAAAATGAAGGACTAGAGAGGAAAAAATAAATTGTTTGCTACTACTATAATGAGATTGGTCATATGGAAAGAGTATGTTTTCAAGCCTAATCAAGAAAAAAACAAATGAATAAAAGGCCTGGAGGGTATGAGAATAACTTTAAAATAGCTAGAATTAAAGGTAATGAATCTAGAAGGACATGGGAGTCAAGAAAAGAAAATGTTGTCCCATCAAGAGTAGTTTATATTGAGAAGAGAATTATAACACAAGGTTCAGATCAAAAAAAGAAGATGAAGGAGTTTTTTCAGGTTCACATGAAGGATTGGGACCTCTTCAAAACCTTCTTTTAGGTCTCGTTGGACCAAGCATACCTTCACTATGCTTCTTAAAGGTATACCATTTCAAATGAAGTATCTAGGTAAGTGGGAGAATTCTATGTCATTTTGTTTCATCACTACAAGGTCAAGGTATGATTAATGTTTGCTCCTTGAAGTCTTGTTTTTGTTCAAAATGGTGGTTCTTGTGTAATAGTCTTGTCATTTTGTCCTGCATCTCTGTGTTGTTCTCGCAAGTAGTTTGTTTTGTGTATGCATGAGTTCTCAAATTTTGAAGCTCATATGTGGTGAATCTTAAATGGTTGTGTATCATATTAAGTTGTTTCTTTAAGATTATTATAGGTTTCAATGGTCTTATCTATCATACTCATGTTATTTGTGTCCAAATTTTAACTCAATCCTACCACTAGGTATGTGATGATCTCCATGGTCTAGTGTGAGTCATAATATTTTAATATGAAGTAGTCAAGAGGTATAAATGGTCATGAAAAAAGTGTCATTATGTGTTCTATATGTGTGGAACCAAAAGTATGGTCATTTCAATGAAAATGAGTATTTCGCACTCATATGAGTATGTTGTCTTCCTTTTCATCCTATGTGTCTTGTCTTTGTCTAGCTCTTGAATGTCTTAGATTTGTATCATGAGTTGAAAATGTGGTGTCTATTTCTTTGAGTCCTTTTGAATATGTTTTAAGGTGAGAAAGTCCTACTTGATGAGTTTACTATCAAGAAGGTTGATTGTAACTATGATATAGTGAAAATAGCATTGTGTTACAAGCAAAAGGGAGTGCTACAGGTAAGGAAAATGTTTGTTTATAATATATATTCCTTGAAGAGGTGTTCATGGTGTTTTAATATGGTATTACAAGGTGATTATGCTAGTTTTATGAATAAATGGAAAAAAATAAGAAAATTAACACTTCACCTTCCTTGAATGCGTTTACACACACTCCAAGAAGGGATATGTATGGAAACTAACATTTGAGTGGCCAAATTATAGAATTTTGGTCTGAAAGTTTTTGCTAATCATATATACACACGATGATAGAGGAGGTAAAAATTTTGAGATTCAAGTATGCATATGGTTTTAGTTATGCGGGAAAATGTATGAATTCTAGTTCATGATTCTTAGTGAAGAGGGTTTTCTCTTAAAACCCAATATTTTGGATGGTTCAAATTATGGATAATGTTTTCTAGTCATTAAACAATCTATTGAATAATATAACACTACTCATATTTTTTATTATGTCTAAGATTTGATGAGAATAATATTTTACCGTCATTCACCATGGTTTATGCCTAAAATGCATATTACAATACATGAATTTAGTTGATGGCTTATCACGTATGAAATTTAATGTTACTAATTTATTGACATTTATCTTTAAATGATTCTATTGTTTCTATCTTTCAAATGGTCTGATAAATCCTTTGGTGTTTATATTCATGTTGATATGTGCTTAAGAGAAACATCTTATTGCTCCATGAGGAAAATGACCTCCTACAAGTCTAAAGGAGGAAAAGTAGTAGGTTTCTAAGGTTTGATAGGTTACAAAATCTTAGTCTCAATTGAAACTGGTATGAATTTTCATATATTCATTGGTTTCAAGTGGTGGTGGTTGTTGGAAGTTGAAATGTGTTTGTGAAGGTTTTCTATGTGCTCCATGAAGGGAGATAAACACCTATAGGTCTAAGAGGAAAATTTGTATGGTTACAGTGGTAAGAAATTTGTCTCCCAACTACAACTTAGATAAAAATGTATTATTTCTTCACGTATTCAAGATTTTCAATAAGATGGTATACGGAGAAGGTCTAGTTAGTTGTCAGGGTTATAAGAACTTGTATATTTTTCTCAAATTTTTTCCTATAGGTCTGTAGATCATGTTTAGCATGGGAAAAAAGGTGATAAAGCTTTAATGATTTTTTTCATTCCTTTTTGTGAGTTATTCATGGTTTATATGTGTGTAGGAGTGTGATTTGTAGTGAAATGATCTAGTGATAGGACTATTTGTTAACTCTTTCACTTCAATTAAATATTGTAAACCATGCTTTAGAGTATCCTATGACTAAGAGTTGATGTCTAAAAGATTGTAGTTTTTGTAATCAAAACAGGGGAGTTTTGTTTAGCCCTCAAATAAAAATGTGTAGGTGTTTGGGAGCTTCAAACATGTTTTTTTCTCTCATCCTTGTGTTGTGAGGTTAATATGATGATCTCAGTCTTCTAACTATGATTGAATATGTTGTTCTAGCAAGAAATCATGTTTCTCTTGGTATATGTATGTTAATCATAGCATGGGAATACTTGTTTTTCATTCTGTGGTAGTGAAAAGTTTTTCTTAAGGCTAGAAAAGGTTAGAAAATGGTGATTACTTATTGTCCATGCTTAAGTTGGTATGTTATAGCCTATCTCAACTAGAAATGACTGTAGAAGACTATATAAGTTGCTTAGGACCTTGAAAAAGTTGTAATTTAAAATTCAAGGCTTGATGACAAGGCTAGTTGCTCAATTTTGTGCTTAGAACCTAGAAGTGGAGGCCTTAATCCTAGTGGGAGTGGTATTTGGTTAAGTCAAAGCATGCTTGACCTATAGAGGCTTATTGAAATTTATCTAAATTACATTGAGAAGTCTGTTATGGTCTTACAATATTGTTCTTGGTATGAAGTAAAATTATATACCTCAATTTGCATGTTTTAGACATGAGGAATGTTAAAATTTGTTAAGGATGAATGTATGAATATTAGTCATGATGATACTAACATTGTTGGCATGGATCAAAGATTGTATGATACAAATATCTACTACTATATTACCCTTAAAAGACTTAAAACATGGGTATAAGAGAAAAATGTTGTTTTTTCATGCCTAGAGTATGGAAGATGACATTTTTCCCGCTTGTAAGGTTAGATATTGATTATTTCATGCTTGACTAATGATTTTAAAATGTTGATAGTGCCCATTCCAGGGGGATCTTGATGAAACCTAGGTTCAAGTCCCACTGGATGTGCCAAATGAAAGCACCCTAAACTCTAAAAAGTAAATAAAATGACTAATTAAGGGAGGATAACACGATTTTCATCTATAGCCAAGGATTTAATTATAGGAATGTAACAATAAATATAAAATATTAATTAAATGTTAACTAACTTAAATATAATTCAAAATCTAGCTAATCATGCCTATTATTACATTGAATTGCTAAACTAACAAATACCTAAATAGATTTAAGAGAGAAATCAAATTGGTATGGTTACTACTCCAAATAAGGTGAAATGGCCTCTTCAAATGAATACTTATTCATTTTGGATATCTATCTACTAACCCCATTGAAGACTTTAGGTAAGGATTGAGCTTGCCTATAAATCATATTTCTTATATGAGATGAAAATTAAAGCATTGTGTAAAGTTGGAAGGTAGTACTTAGTATTATTTATAGTTTTTCCTTTGAGGAAAACTTGCATCTTGGTGGATGTGGGACTAAAAGTATAAATAAGGTTAAAAATTTCTAATCATGATTAAGCTTTTTAATCACAACTAGTTAATTAACAAGTGATTAGGATGTGATGAGCCATAATCACCAACATAGGGTTAATTAGAAGGATAGGAAAATATTTTGAAGATTGCTCAGATGTTGTGGAGGAAAGTGGGGTGATTTTGAGTGGTTGGAAGAGGGGTTTGACCCAATAATATTGACCTAAATATGAGAAAAAGAGGATTAATTAGATAATAATCACTAATTATTTGTTTGGAAGAGGATTTTGAGTTACCATTTGTCGTAAAGTTGCATCCTAAATGTGAAAGAGGTTAATTTCCGAAATCACTAATTAAAATAGAATTGGTAAGAATGATGGTTGATTTGTGTATGTTTGGAAATAAGATTGTAAAAGAAGAATTTAGGTGTCTACATGTGAGATATTGATTATTTCATTCTTGACTAATGATTTTTAGATCTTGATAGTGCTCATTCCGGGAGGAGCTTGATGCTTACATGCATAAAATGAAGGAAAGAATACATTTTTGGGAAAAAATGCCATAAATGGAGCTAATTGAAACATTTTTTTGATGTATCTAGCGAATATCAATGAGGTATGAAGATGAACAAGCTAAAGAAGGTAAGATACATGTATTACTTTTTCATTAATCCAAAAATGGGGAGAAGCTCAAGGTGTTTTCCATCAATGAAAAAGGGTGAGATTGTTGGAATGGTGTCCTAATAGGTGTTTCCATTGATAAAAAACCAAATTAATGACAAAGTGAATGTGGTAGGTTTATTTAATGATGTTTTTTGTGGTACTAATATACTAGTTCAACTGTTACATTGGGATTCAACGATGAATGTTTTCTCTAACAATCCCATACAGGTTCCTAGGAGGTGTTTCTTGAAAGTGTGAGCGTCTTGGTTACTTGGGAATCATATTGACATGATGGATAATAGGTTTTAAGGATACTTGATCACTAACAATAGTGGGATATTGAATTTACAGGTGGTTCTCTATGTTATAGGTGTTGACTGGGAGTAGGTATGCTTGCTTGGAGAAGTGACATAGTTGTTTGGAGATATTTGAGCTCATGGAAGTAGTAAAATAGGTATACCATGGAATATGAGGTATGTTTGAGTCATTTTGAGAGATTATATGTGTATTTATTACATTATTTTAGTTGACCCTAGCTATTATTATGAGGATCTACCATGCCAACGTAGGTAAGTCTTAATGACTAGAGAGATTGATCCTTGTAATTGATATTATGATGATTGGAGATATTATAGGGATTTTTAATAGTTCTATAATAATATTTTCAGGTCTCCTTGATGAGAATTTTGCATGATATGACTGTTAATGTGAGATAGGGTCAAGAACAGGTGAAAATCAAGCTTGAATTTGAACTTCTGATGCTCATTGTAAACAATTTTCTTTGCATGGGACCTTGTGGATTTTATGGAATATTATATTATTATTTAATAAGGTTTCAAAAAAATAATGAGTTCAGTTTATTGTTAGTGTTTTATGAACAAATTTTAAGAAGGTAAAGAGGCCTAAAAACCTGGTTAAGCCCTAACTAGGAGCAATTGGTAGAAAGTAAAGTATATTGACCTAGTTTTGATTTATAGTATAAAGTGATGATTGTATGTTTTATAGGACTCCTTAGGATTTATATAAATGTATGGTTGAGGTCATGGTGATATGTGGACCCCACTTTAAAATAGCAGTATTTAAAGAAGAAGGTTTTGGGACAAGATGGTCCAAAGGAGTAACATGTAAAATTGATGTTGCATAATGTATGGGAGAATTGGTTTATGTAAATGGAGACGTAAAAAATTATAATGTAGGTACATGGTGTTTTTAGGTCCAAAAATATTGATAGGTGAAAGGGTAGTTTTGGGATCTCAAATAGCAGGGTTTAGTAAAATGGTTATATCTTGAGGTATTGGTGGATTCCTTAAATTATTCAAATTGTGTTGGAAATAGAATTCTGAGATATTTTAGTTGATATAAATATTTCCTCATTATGAGGTCATTTTATGGGGTTTCCATGGTATTCTTTGAGCAAGAATAATTTTGGTAGTTAAAGACAACATCTATTTTTGTGAATGTTTGATTTTGGTTGAAGCATGTGATAGATTGAGTGATGCTTCCTATCACTTGGAATGTGTAGAGGGATGAATTAGGAATTAAATTAATACATTTTTAGGTCTTGAATGTTTGTATAAAAGATTTTTTGTGCTATATTTTGGAAACCAATGTTTTGACATGTTGATCTCATGAAGGCAAATGATGTTGTGGTCGGAAGTGAAGGATGTTTCATGAATTATAAAGTGTTTATAAGTGTTATACAAGTTATTCCATTTATTTTTTAAGGTCACATGGATTTTTTTGGTTTACTAAATTTTTTTTGGCAATCAAATGAATTTTCTAGGGTGTTGAAGGGTGAAGAAAACAACTGTTTTGATATTTGTAAAGGGAATTGGGCCCAACAAATAGAATAATTTGATTGGGTTATATTAATTGAGACCATGTATGAATTTTTTATGATATTTTATTCATATTTAAAGGGTTTTTTATCATTATAAAATATTTTACTAATGTTAGGGCATTTTTAAAAATGTGCCTATGGGGTTTCGAGCCATTTTTGGCACATGTAATGAGGATTTTGGCTAGGCTGAAATTATTGGGTCACTTATGACTATTGTATTTAAATTTTAAAATATTTCCTTGATGTATGGGTTGAACCAAATGGAGGGATAAGGTCAGGCCTAAGTTTTAAAGGTGGAGAAGCATATAAAATCATGTTTTTGGGTTATTTTCTAAACTAGTTGAGTGTGTGAATGTTGAGAAACCTAGGTGAAGTGTAATTATAGGTTTTTGAGAATGATTTGGAGATGAAAAATGTGAGACATAGATTGTGACGAATTAAATGACACGAGAGAAATATTTTGATGATTTTTAGAGGGTTTTTTATGATATTTTTTTGTGAAGATTGATCATCTAGGGTTTGAGAGAAGAAGAGTAAGATGCATATTTGATCTCGATCAGTTTTGGAAGATAAAATCAGATATATAGACATCATAAGGTTTTTGAATTGGTTCTTTATCATCTTGGGGGTTGTAGCCTCCTTGTGGAGTTTGTGCTTCACAAAATTAGGGTTCAATGTTCCTTATAGGGTTAGTGCTCTACTAAACTATGAGTTTCTGCTCATTATGAGGTTGGTTCCTTACTAAATTAAGAAACATATCATTATAAGAGATTGTTTTAGTGGGTTTTATTCCCCTTTTGGGCTTCCCAATTATATCTTGTGTTCTCATGGTCTTTCCTTTCTTTCATCGTATCATGCTTTGTTTATGGTTAAAGGTGTGCACACTTTAAAAGTTCAACAAGTGGTTATTGTGGTTGTATGATCATGATATTTTGAGTTTTAGATATGAATTTATTTTTAAAATTTTAAAATTTATTGATTCACCACCCTCTCTTAGTAAATTATGCTTCTAACAGGAGGAAGTACAAAGGAGGGTTAGAGGGAAGAGGGGAAAGTAGGGGAAACTAGTCTAGGATTAACGTGAGAGGAGGGTTATAGGGAAGATGAGGAATGATGAATGAAAATTGAGGATTAGTGGGAAGAGGGGGATGTAGGGGATAATAATTTTTGAGCAAGGTAATATTATGGTTATTGGGAAGTGTGCGAATGGTGGAGGAAGGAAAAATAAGGGTTAGATGGAAGAGTGGAATGTAAGGGATAGTAGTTATGGAGCAATGGAATATAAGGGTTGTAGGGAAGAGTACTAATTTTTGAGGAAGTAAAAAGGAGGGTTATAGGGAAGAGGGGGAGGTAGGTGGTAGTAGTATGAGACAAAGGGAAGAGAAGGGTTGTAGGGAAGAGGTGGAATGGTGAAGCAAAAATGAGGGTTAGAGAGAATGGGAGGAATGGAAGATGAAGATTGGGGTTGGGGATAAAGTGAGGGAAGAGGAGGAATTGTTTAGGAAGGAGAATGGATTGAAGGAGGGAGAGAAGAAATGGTGGAGGAAGTAAAGAGAGTGTAGGGTAATCTTGGAGCAAGAGAAGGAGGAATGGTAGAGGAGGAATGTAGAGGATGATGGAAATAGAAGGTTTTGAATTAAGAGTAAGAAAAAGGTTTAATATAGGTTATAGTAGTGTTATAGGGAGGGAATGGGGAATGGAGGAGAGATGAGGGTTAGAGGGAAGGTAAGAGAAGGAATATAATAATAAGAATGTTCGAGGGACAATTAGAGGAAGGAAAATAGCAGAAAAGATCGGAGTAGGATGAAAGGAAGAAGAAGAATGTTAGAGAGTGTATTAGAGTGTTAGAGAAAGGGAAGAGGATTCATGTAAGAAGGATAATGGATAGAAGGATGGGGGATTTAAAAGGAGTGTTAGTGTGAGGAGGAAGAGATAGGATTAGAAAAAGGTAGTGTTGATACGTAATCATAACACCCCTAATTGTTAGCAGCTTGATAGATTGAAAATGTCAGTGTGATTTCATAACATGGAGCTTTTCCCAAAGTGTGGGACTTTACAATCAAGAAAGATCTCTAGATGAAGGATGGTTCCTATTCCTCTATTCTGATGCACACAATCAAATTGTAGAGGATCTATCTTAACATCTACTCTAACTTTCCAAGGAGAAAGGGTTAAACAAAATTATTGCAAGAAATTAAACCTAAACTACAAGAGGTGATGCAAAAAAAAGAATGTTGAACACTTGTTTTGCATGGAAATGAAAACAAATAAGTTTTAAGGGGATGGATACAAATCAAAAGTCAACCAATTGTTATGAATTCATTTAAAAATTAAATAGATACCATTAAATATGCAACACAATATAACATTCACATTTAACCAGAATTGCAATGAGAGATCAAGAGAACTAAATGAACACAAGAGAGCATTGAAATTCATCCAGAGACTTATATTATTTCTCCACAGATTTGATATAGTGCATTATAATAGACAAGAGGCAAACCTTAAATTTAGAGATTGAATGGGAGGTTTTACTCCACAAGATTACTTACAGACAAGAGAAGAAGGGACTGTGCAAAGTAATATTATCTAAACTTTTGAAATGAGCCCCTCCCTATAATATATATGAAGAATGAGAGAAAGGGAGAGAGAATGAATATGAAATCTTTCTTCAACCACCCTAAAATACATTAAAATCACCTGAAACAATGATGGGTGTCAGTGCATAACCCATACCTCCATGTACTTTTCCTTGATGGGGAAGAAAGGAAGCCCATACCTTCATTATTTTGGTCGATGATAAATTTTAAAACACCTTCTAAATTGGTGGACAATATTTTTTTCATTTTGAAACAAATTCTAAATTCAATACTAAGGGCTTTCCAAAAAGTCCAATTTTGTGCAAATTTGTGCTTCCAGTCAAAATTTATGGCCATCGGAAGATGAGGGTGCCATACTGAAATAAATGTGGGTGGTGATATCTTCCTTTTTGGTCTTCGAGTTGCATCACATCCTATGAAATGTTAAATTGTATACTTCTGAGATTCAAAAATTTGGGCATTTTGATTTTGGAGTTCGCGTTACTATTCATCTACACAAGTTCGTGAAACCTTGGAAAATCTAAAACCCTAAGTCCAAATTTAAGAATTCAAGTTTCAGACTTCAAGTTTTGATTTTTACACACTAGGGTTTTAATGTTTTGAAATGCCAAAAACTAGAAGTCCAAAATTCTAAGACTTTTAAGTTTTGGGGGTTTGAGACTTCAAGTTTCAAAGTTTTGGGACTTTAGGTTTTGGGGTTTCAGGACTTTGGGTTTTAGGGTTTTGGGACTTCGGGGTTTAGGGTTTTGACTTAAGGTTTCAGGGTTAGATTATCTACTTGGCACATAAAACCTCCGAAATCCTGAAAGCCCGACATCTAAAATTTTGACTTCAAGTTTTAGAATTTTCTTCTCTCCACGTAGAAGTATTTACTATGAGCTCATGAAACCTATGAAATTTTTGAAACCCCAAACTCTGAAATTTCAGAGTTCAGGTTTCAAACTTTATTCTCCTTTTTCTGCACTTCTTTCCATTGAATTCTTGAATTTCACTTCGGCCTACCTCGGAATGAATACACATCCAATGTTTAAATTTCAGAATTGGGAATTCCTTCATTCCCCAAACTAGATCCTCTATAATGTGTTCGGCCTGTTTCACTCACCTATTCAGGTTGAGCTTGAAATGTGAGTTCCCATGGCCGAATCGATCCTTCATTTTCTATTTGTGAGGTATTGTTTGTCCAATTTCTCTTGAGGGGAAAAATTGGATAAAACATAGAGTGTTGAAGGGAAGAGGGGGAAGAGTGGAATGAGGAAGGAGAATTTATGGAAGGAGAAAGAGGAGGACTAATAGGTAAGGAAAAAGGAGGGTTAGATAAAGAATAATAGAAATGTTGAACAAAAGGAAGAGGAGAGGATAGAGATGGTGGACCAAGACCGGTGTAGGATGGAGACTTTATGGATGAAGGAAGAGGATGAAATTTTGGGAAGGAAAGAGGATTGTTAGATAGAATTGGAAAAAAAGATTGAAAAATCTTAAGAAAGCCTTAATCCATCCCAAAGGTATCTACTTAGGGTGCACTTGTGATTTTTTGAAGAAGGACAGATCCTTGCAATTGTCTGCGTGGTCTACGTATTACATTGAACAAAGTAACGATCAAGAATCGTTACCCCCTTCCTCGCATCGATGATTTATTTGATTAGATGAAGGGGGCCATAGTATTTTCTAAGATAGATCTTAAGTCAAGCTACCATTAGTTGAGGATTACAGAGGCATATATCCACAAGACAACTTTCTACATGAGATATGGCCACTATGAGTTCATGGTGGTACCTTTTGGTCTGACGAATGCCCTCTGTAGTATTCATGAGTTTGATGAATGGGGTGTTCAATATGTTTATGGATCTCTTTGTGATCATGTTTCTTGATGAAATTATGATATAACCATGTTTAATTGAGGAGCATGAGGAGCACCTTCAATAGGTTTTGTGGTGTCCTCATGAGCGACAACTATACGGGAACCTAGGGAATTGTGCCTTTTTTTCTAGTTAGAGGTTCAGTACTTGGGTCACATCATTTCTGGGGAAGGTATATTTTGATGCGTAATCAAAACACCCCTAAATGTTTGCAACTCGATGGATTGAAACTTTCATTGTGATTGCATAACATGGAGCTTTTCCTAAGTGTAGGGCTTTGAATTGAGAAATATCTCCAGATGAAGGCCGGTTCCTATTCCTCTGTTCTGATGCACACATTCAAATTGTAGAGGATCTACTCTAAAACCTACTCTAACTTTCCAAGGAGACATGGTTAAGAAGATTACAATAAAATAAACCTAAACTAACAAAGGTGATACACCAAAAGGAATGTTGAACACATGTTTTCCATTAAACATAAAACATTAAAAATGTAACACAACCACCATACACAGATAACCAAGATTACAATGAGAGATTAGGAAGATGCAATGAATATAAGAGAGGGTTGAAATTCATCCAAAGACTTTTATTATTGCTCCAAAAATTGATACAGTGCATTATAATGGCCAAGAGGCACAAACTTGCATTATAGTTTTGATGGGAGGTTTTAACTCCACAAATTCACTTGTAGATCAAATAAGAAAGGAGGGTACAAAGAAAAATAATCCAACACTAGAAAAATGCCCCTCCTTACAATATATAGGAATAATGAGAGAAGGGGAGAGAATAATTTGAATTCCTTGCTCCAACTACCCTAGAATACATTGGATTCACTCGCAACAATGATGGGTTCTCTTTGTAAACCCATGCCTCCATGTACTATGCCTTGTTGGGAAAGAAAGGAAGCCCATACCTTCATTATTGTGGTAGGTGAGAAGCCCGGAACATCCTCTTACAATGGAATACTTTATTTCTTAAATTTGAATAGCTTAGTCTCACTTAAATTAAGAGGAGACTGTAAGCTTTCCAAAAAGTCCTTTCTTGTGCAAATTTGAGCTCCCAGTCAAAAGTTATGGCCATCTAAAGGTCGGGGTTTCATTCTATGAAAATGTGAGTTCTTGATCTTCCTTTTTTGGGGTTTGAAATGCTTGCAACCTTTGAAAGTCTGAAATTCAGACTTTTGGACATTTTGGTTTTGGAATTCGGGTTATTGTTCATTCGAAAATTACCCCGAGCGTTCCCCGAAACTCCAAAATTCCACCGTGTTGACTCTAAATCAAGTTTGAATTTTGGAAATTGGAAACCTTTCGTGTTTTGGACTTTCAAATTTTGAAATTATTTTGTCACTTTTCATATTTTTCCATTGAAGACTTTGAATTCTGTATCTCCAAAACTCCGAAACCCGAAAGTCTGAAATTTCATAGTTTTAGGATTTCAGACATTTTGTTTCAAAATTTTTCATTGTTCATCACCCAAATTGCCCCGAGAATTCTAAAACACAAAATTCTAAAACTCTAAAACCTGAAATTTTAAAATTTCAAACTTTCAAAATTTTGGAAATTTTCCTTTTCGAACCCTTTTCAAAATTTTCCCGCCTTGTCTCCAAAATGCCAAAAATGCGAAGTCTAAAAACTTCGAGCCTTTCTTCATTCTTCCATTTGAGCTCTGATATCCTTCAATGTTCCCTTGGCCATTCATTTTTGGCCTTGCATTTCCATTGTTGAGCCTACCTGCAACTTGATTTTTGGAATTGAAATGTGAGCTCGCATGACTGAACCAACCTCTCCATTTCCTCATGTGCAAGGTTGTGTTTGATAAAATTTTTCCTGAGGGGAAAATTTGGATAATAGTATCACAAAGAGATCCTTCTAATAATAGAGCTATTATGGACTGTCCCATTCCAACCAATGTGATCGAGGTGCGTAGTTTCATGAGGTTAACAGCTACTATAGGAGATTTATTTAGGACTTTTCTCGGATTACGCACCCCATCACTTCCTTTAGCGGAAAGGGGAGAAGTTATTTTTGTCGAGATAGATGTGAGTAGGTCTTTAGGAAACTAAAGTAATTCCTTATGACAAAACCGATTCTTGCAGCCCCATACCCTCGGGAGAGTTATTTGTTTGCATAGATGCTTCTTTGGTAGGATTAGGAGCTATTTGATGCAGGGAGGACTGTGTAGTCATATTTGAGTCTCGCAAATTCAAGGATTATGATCTCAATTATCTCGACTCATGATCTTAAGATTATGGTAGTTGGGCATGCTTTGGTTGGTGGAGGCATTTTATTTTAGGCATGAGATTCATTCCTATGGTTGATAACTTGAGTCTTCGCCACCTCTTCACGCATCCCAATATCAACGCTCGTCAGTAGTGTTGGATGGAGTTTCTATGTGAGTATGACATGGAGATAAATCATGTGAAGGGGAAGGAGAATGTGGTTACTGATGCTTTGAGTAGATGGAGACTTTTGGTTATGGCTGCTTCAGTGGGTATAGACTTGTAGAGCAGATTTTACTATAGCTTCTACTTGACAACTTCTACCTTGCAGCTAGAGCAAAGATCGATGGATTTGCATTAGAGTTAGATGGACTTCTTAGACACAAAGGCTGGATCTATGTACCTAGGGATGGAGGTTTGAGATATGATATCTTAGAAGAGGCTCATCATGCACCTTATTCAACCCATCCAGGGGTGAAGAAGATGCACGCCACATTGAGGAAGTTTTACCATTGGAGAGGTCTTTGGAGAGATGTAGCTCAGTTTGTGTTGCATTGTCTAGTGTGTCAGAGGGTGAATGTCAAGCATCAACATCCAACTGGCCTTCTCTACCCACATGATATACTGGAGTGGAAATGGGAAACCATTTCCATGGATTTCATAATAGGGATACCAAAGTTGAGATACCACCACAATTCCATCATGTTCACGGTGGATATATTGACGAAATTAGATCATTTTTCTTTGGTGAAAACCACCTATACAACTTGTGTAGTGGCACGACTATACTTAGATGATATTTTCAGACTTCATGGGATTCTATGGAAGATTATTTATGACCACGATCCCTTATACACCTCTCATTTTGGTCTACCATACAGCATGCCCTTGGGACGAGTATCAACTTTAGTACAACATATCATTCGATAAAGATGGATAGACGGAGTGGTGTAAATAGAATTTTAGAGGACATTATTTGAATGTACATCATGTACTATAAGTTGAGGTGAGAGGAATACTTGTACTTAGTGGAGTTTTCCTAAAACAAAAGTTTCCAGAGTTTGATTGGTATGGCTTCATTTCATGCACTATACAAGTTGGGAGTGCAGGACACCACTAACTTGGGACAGGTTGGAGGAAAAGGTTTCTCTCGGGCCATCCTTATTATAGGATATGGAGTAGCAGGTTTCCATTATTTGATAAAGATTATAGGAAGCTCAGAATAGATAGAAGAAATATGCAGATCAATGGAGGACATATTGTAGTTTTGAGGTGGGCACAAAGGTATTTCTTCATGTCAGGCCACATAAGAGCCCTATCCATTATGGAAAAGGATCTAAGCTTTCTCCTAGGTTTGTGGGTCCCTTTGAGATCTTGGAGCATATCAGTCTTTTGGCCTATCATCTAGAATTTCCACCCAGCTTGTCTCACATCCACAATGTATTTCATGTTTCTGTTCTTAAGAGTTACACTCTAGATCCTTCTAATGTATTGGAATAGACTGCATTGTAGGTGTAGGATCATGGGCAAGTGATGGTGAAGACCATCTATATTTTAGGGCATGAGACCCTAGGCCTTCGAGGAAGAGAGATTGATCAGGTTCATGTCTAGTGGGATCGATATAATGAGACAAAAAAATACATGGGAGTATGCCACACCCTTGAGAGCACAGTTCCCACATTTTTTCTAGTGACTTCCAAGAGGAAGTCAAGTCTAAGGGGAGGGAATATAGTGCCCACTCCTCTTTGACATGGATATTACTCTAATTTTGATTATTTTGGATTGGAACCTTAGACATTATTTTCATATTGAGCTTTAGACATTGATAGATGTAAATTGTTATATTTGATTAGCTTATTTGATAGATAGTATGGATGTTTTAGGTTTATGAAATTATGTGATTTATAGGATGGATTATATGCATGGATTGGCATATTAGTATTTCAAGATATTGAGCTACTATAATATCAAACATTGTATTTGATATATAGATGTTACTATATGATTTAGTTGGTTTTGTTATCTTATTGTTAATCAATAAATTGATAAAATCTAAATATTTAGAATTATGAACAATTGGTTAATTACTTAATTTTAGTGATGCATCATAGAATCTACTATATAAAACCT
Organism: Taxus wallichiana var. yunnanensis; assembly: GCA_018340775.1. Lineage (NCBI taxonomy): Eukaryota > Viridiplantae > Streptophyta > Pinopsida > Cupressales > Taxaceae > Taxus > Taxus wallichiana. Next base: position 301,082,847 of record CM031234.1, read on the forward strand.
AGGTGCATCGCGCATCACCCATCCCGAGTTGAACGTTCACCCAAAGTGTGCAAAGGTACTGCACCCTCTTTAGAGTTGTTTGTATAGGATGTTAGAGTGATGAAAATATGACATATTCAGAACCATAGATAACCATAAACATTCCACAATGCCTAACCAGATCTAGATCTTAGAGAATCATGAATTAAACAATAATTATAATAAGATTAACAATACAAGTACATGTTCCAACTCGTTTAACACCATTATCCATCCAATATACTCCATTACATTAAAAATGTAATACATAGAAGCTTCTTACATTACAAAGCATCATCATAAGTCATCCACACATCAGATCCAACAAAATAACTCTACAATAATTCACTACTACTAAACTACATAGTTCAATACATACTTATAGGGGTGGGGACTTTCCCTTCACCTCCTACGCACTTCCCAAAATAGGTCGCATGTTGATAATATCCATGCACATTTACATTAACATGTACACATGCAAGTTCACTAATAATAGACATCCTATAGTTAACTAGAAGAGGTAATCCTATTATTATCTTGAAATCATGCATGGTGCTTATTAGACTCTCTTTTCATAAATAGAATTTTCATGTCCCGCAAGTCTCCATCCCAATGTGTGCTCGACATGCTATCTTCCAAAACTAGCCCGCATCCATGAAAATGGCTAAGTCCTAAATCAAATTATCCTAGCATGCATTTCCTTTCCTATCCTTCCGCACCTTCAAGTGCACCTTGTTCCCACGTGTGCATTCTTTGTGTGTCTTCTCCTTAGTACAATATTATGTCCATGTTCAACATTACCCCACACTAAAGTACATTTCCGTCCCAACAATGGGGATTATTTCTAATGTTCCCAAATAATAAAGAATAAGAATGGAAATAATGTAAAGAATCACTGTACAAAAGAATAGACCTTTACTCTGCAACACCCTCTTCTTCAACTGGGAGGATCAACTCTAGATATTTTGTTTTAATCTCAGCCTCCAATGTCATTAGTCATCCAAATATGGTCCTTGTTTTCTATATAATGTCTATGGAAATGGATTCTAATTCATCCCGAGTAATATTTTACTTTTCATTGTGCAAGTAATTGGAAAATATTGGCCATAGAAGTCATCATTCCCTTAGAATATCCATCTTCTACGCTATCGCCTTCCCAATCTCATCAATTCTCTCGCTTATGTGGGTCTTAGGCTACTGCGTAAGGGCTTCACACTTTTTTACTAGTACCAATATTTATGTGCGTCCCAAGTGTGTCATATTTCATGGCCTTTAGAATGCCATTATCTTCAACCAAAGTTTTAGTACTTATCACTACTTCGGTGCCACACAAATATTCGAGCTTGGTTGGCTTTCTTCAGTTCTTCCTTCAAATTTTGGAGCAACACCTCTTAATTTGAAAATTTCCTAACCACGGAGGACCTTATTGTTTCGATTCTTGTCCATTATCGTTTGCACCGGCATTTGAATTGGTCCATCTTCTAGCACCAAATCAACCAATGTGTACACATAATTCATAGCCAAAGGAAAATTCTCAGGTACCTTAGACTCAAGATGAGGTCTTGATTTCAGAATTTAATCACCAATTTCTTCTGCCATGCTAATGAAGGCCTCATTCTTCTTTTGTTTTAGGTCCTTCTCTCTTTTTAAGCATGCTATTTCTACAATTTTTTCCTTGTTATCTTCAAGTAGCGCTCTAATGGTGGCAACCTTATCAATGTTCCCTTGAGTGACCTCTTCAAATACCTTAACCAAGGCATTTATCACCTTCTCATTAGACATTAGAGTAGGCTTTACCATCATGTGTCTACTTTGGGGTGCCTTATTCAATCTCCTTGATACACAAGACTCCTCACATACATCAAAATTTGGTTCATACATGTGAGTCTGTATAGACCAGGATAATCATTTCCTTGTGCTCGTGGTGGCCATGTCTTGATCCATCAGCTCCCATCCATATAATTACTTAAGGCCCACTGTGCTCTGAAACTGAGCGTGGATGATTTTTCTTGTTTCCTTGGCATATGCCATACTTGGCACAACATATTCTTCACTTGTTCTCTTTTTTCTTGGCCCTTAAGAACCCGAGTGCAGAGGTTTGAGTTGGCCCTTCTTCATCCCGAGTAGTAACATATGCATTGGGTTGCTCTTGCACTTGTCTCTTTTGTTTCCTTTACCTCTTCCTCTTCATCTTTCATTCTTCATCTCTGGGTTCCTCCACATCTTCTCGGTTGTAATGGGGTTCCAGTGCGCTCTCCTCGACTCCTCCTCCTCATTCAACTTTAGCTTTTTCCTTCTCTTCTCCTTAGGTGCCTCTTTCGATGGAGAGTCTAGGTGAACTTATTACAAGTTGTGGTGTTCCTTCCCCTTGGGCCCTAGTTCTTGAATACCCTCTTAAATCGGCACTCTTTAGGGACCGCATCGACATCCAAGTCCTCTTCTCCTTATTGTGCTGTGATGGAGTATCCGGGCACTCAATTTCTAATTTTTCTTTGTGCTACCTCCAAAATCTATGATCCAATCCTCCACTATCTTCATGTTCCTCTTCTTCCTCATCTATATGTATGGTCCCAATAGGATTTGGAGCCGGCACATTCTCCATTGTATGTTTTCCTTAGGCGGCCCTAGAGCATGAACTCATTCTCTACATAATTATTATCCTCCAACCTTCGCTGAGCTAAAGATATATAAGCACCACGAACTATACTACTTTGCATACTATTGAAGGTAGTTCCTTTGGAATGCATCATTCCTCCCGAAATGTCGCACAAAGTCCGTTATACCACATTTCTACCCTTTTCTTGAATGGGCCACTCATTGATCCTTCACATAAATATTTCTCGAACATTTCCATGAGGGAATTCTTCGATGGGGTATTCCCACATTTTTTTCTTTGGCCCATCGGGCACTCCAATTTTATAAGTAAAAGAGATAGTTGGATAGCACAAAAAAATTACCTTTTCACCCGAATGTGCTTCCTTAACAATGGTTTCTACAATATAACCTACTAAATTGTACACTTATCCCTAGGAAATTTTCTTTGCAATATGAATCCACATGATGTTTACTCGTGACTGCCTCTCTCTTGATCATTCAGCTAAGTGAGCAGATGCGCAAATGCCTCGCACCACAGGTACTTCCTCAATTTGTAGATTTCCATTCCACGCAGACCCTTGGTATACCCTAACTCCTTAGTTGTGGCTATAACCACTATTTTATCAGTCAGATCACTAACAATGTCTGTCCATGTGCCCTTCAATCCTGTTAATGTCGCAATTAGGGCCACTGTGATCCTAACCCTCCATCCGAAGAAATAGAAGAAGTCCTCATGGAATCTACTCATAAGCCATTGGTATAAAGGTTCATGTTTTCCAAAATATGGGAGCTCATATAATTGATAAACTCCTACCTACTTAAGAAACTTTTCCCCAGTGTCATCATACATTGGCATATCTTCCACCATGCGCTTGTTGGTCTTATTATTCAGCAAAGCATCCAACTCGCCTTGTTATCGGTGGTGCGATGTTTATATTCACTTACTTTACATCCGTGGATGAGGGAATCCAAATATTGTTTGAATATTACTCCTTCTAGGTACTACATCTCTGAAAAATTTCTCTCGGGAGAAATTTCAACCTCAACTTCCACCTTTTTTTTCCTTTTTGTGCTTCTTTGCCGCAGTGCTTTCTTCAAAGGCCATCATAACAATCTTTCCTTTTTTCTTCCGTGTAGAGTAAGTTCAAACCCTAGCTTGAAATCGTGTGCCCTAGATTGAAACCATGTGCCTTAGTTCCTTCTCAAGCTTCCGCTTCGCTCAACCCCTTCACCAATGGGGATGCGAGCCTTTTCCATGCACAAGTCTTCTCTCCACGTCTGGTTTCACAACTCTCCGCACCTCAATATGATTTTCTTTTCTCAGGTTGTACTTAGCTCACTCGAATACTTGTGATTAAAAAGGTAAAAATGAACCTACATCATGTTCTTATATAGGTTTTCAAAAATTTAGTACATTTATTGCTCCTTCACCTACCAAAAATCCTCTCATTAATTGACCATTTTCAAAATTTCATTAAATTTATACGTGGTACAATTTCACGCCCCAGCCTATAACCTTTTAGCGTTCCTTCCTACCCTGTAGCTAAAGACTTCTCTTTGTGTGTTGTCATGCACCAATGTATCTCGCCACTATGCCCTCCCATAGTAGTTTCGTGGCTACCGCTTACCTCACATTATACTCTGTCCCTTCATTCATTTCCATCTATGGTCTTCTTTAGAAGAAATGTCCTTTCTAACAACTCCTTACCATACTTGAATAACACCTCAGTAACAATTTGTTCTCATGTGTACCTATTCATGAATAACAAATAACAACCACCCCACACCAATGGTATGTGCAATCCTCTCAGTGCATAAAAATACTTCGATTGTAATTAGCTTCCAATGTGTAAATGCACTTATTAAACAAAACACCAAACTAAATTGACAAAGCATAGGGACGAAGAAGGAAATACATAAAGGGAAACCTATACTAAATGGAAACACTATGCGCTTATTGGTCTTATTATTCATCAAAGCATCCAACTCGCCTTGTTATCGGTGGTGCGATGTTTATATTCACTTACTTTACATCTGTGGATGAGGGAATCCAAATATTGTTTGAATATTACTCCTTTCAGTACTACATATCTGAAAAATTTCTCTCGAGAGAAATTTCAACCTCAACTTCCACCTTTTTTTCCTTTTGTGCTTCTTGCCGCAGTGCTTTCTTCAGTGCCATCATAACAATCTTGCCTTTTTCTTCTTGTAGAGTAAGTTCAAACCCTATCTTGAAATCGTGTGCCCTAGATTGAAACCATGTGCCTTAGTTCCTTCTCAAAGCTTCCGCTTCGCTCAACCCTTCACCAATGGGGATGCAAGCCTTTTCCATGCACAAGTGTTCTCTCCACGTCCTGGTTTCACAACTCTCCGCACCTCAATATGATTTTCTTTTCTCAGTTGTACTTAGCTCACTCGAATACTTATGATTAAAAAGTAAAAATGAACCTACATCATGTTCTTATATAGGTTTTCAAAAATTTAGTACATTTATTGCTCCTTCACCTACCAAAAATCCTCTCATTAATTGACCATTTTCAAAATTTCATTAAATTTCTACGTGGTACAATTTCACGCCCAGCCTATAACCTTTTAGCGTTCCTTCCTACCACGTAGCTAAAGACTTCTCTTTTGTGTGTTGTCATGCACCAATGTATCTCGCCACTATGCCCTCCCATAGTAGTTTCTATGGCTACTGCTTACCTCACATTATACTTGTCCCTTCATTCATTTCCATCTATGGTCTTCTTTAGAAGAAATATCCTTTCTAACAACTCCTTTCCATACTTGAATAACACCTGTAATAATTTGTTCTCATGTGTACCTATTTGTGAATAACAAATAACAACCACCCCACACCAATGGTATGTGCAATCCTCTGTGCATAAAAATACTTCAGATTGTAATTAGCTTCCAATGTGTAAATGCACTTATTACACAAAACACCAAACTAAATTGACAAAGCATAGCGACGAAGAAGGAAATACATAAAGGGAAACCTATACTAAATGGAAACACTATGCGCTTATTGGTCTTATTATTCATCAAAGCATCCAACTCTGCCTTGTTATCGGTGGTGCGATGTTTATATTCACTTACTTTACATCTGTGGATGAGGGAATCCAAATATTGTTTGAATATTACTCCTTTCGGGTACTACATATCTGAAAAATTTCTCTCGAGAGAAATTTCAACCTCAACTTCCACCTTTTTCTTTCCTTTTGTGCTTGCTGCAGGTGCTTTCTTCAGTGCCATCATAACAATCTTGCCTTTTTTCTTCAAATGTAGAGTAAGTTCAAACCCTAGCTTGAAATCGTGTGCCCTAGATTGAAACCATGTGCCTTAGTTCCTTCAAAGCTTCCGCTTCGCTCAACCCCTTCACCAATGGGGATGCAAGCCTTTTCCATGCACAAGTATTCTCTCCACGTCTGGTTTCACAACTCTCTGCACCTCAATATGATTTTCTTATCTCGGTTGTACTTAGCTCACTCGAATACTTATGATTAAAAAGTAAAAATGAACCTACATCATGTCCTTATATAGATTTTCAAAAATTTAGTGCATTTATTACTCCTTCACCTACCAAAAATCCTCTCATTAATTGACCATTTTCAAAATTTCTAAAAATTTCCACGTGGTACAATTTCACACCCCAGCTATAACCTTCTAGCGTGCCTTCCTACCCTCTAGCTACAGACTTCTCTTTTGTGTGTTGTCATGCACCAATGTATCTCGCCACTATGCCCTCCCATAGTAGTTTCTTGTGGCTACCGCTTACCTCACATTATACTGTCCCTTCATTCATTTCCATCTATGGTCTTCTTTAGAAGAAATGTCCTTTCTAACAAATCCTTACCATACTTGAATAACACCTGTAACAATTTGTTCTCATGTGTACCTATTCATGAATAACAAATAACAACCACCCCACACCAATGGTATGTGCAATCCTCATGCATAAAAATACTTCAGATTGTAATTAGCTTCCAATGTGTAAATGCACTTATTAAACAAAACACCAAACTAAATTGACAAAGCATAGGACGAAGAAGGAAATACATAAAGGGAAACCTATACTAAATGGAAACACTACCTTATTACAAACACCAAGAAGACTTATTTATAGTAAAGCTTTAGCCTACTCCCATTAAAGTAACCAGGTAACCACATTCTATTAAACACCTCCAACTAGAAAGCTCTTGATTCAAGTATATGAGTGATAACATATGGTCCCAACCAATGCACCTTAAGCTTTCTTGGATGGCACAAAACTTAGAATCATAAAGTAGTACCATTTGTCCAACCTCAAGCTTCTTGTCTCTGATGTGTCAGTCATGACATGCCTTCGGTCTAGCATTTTCCTGCTTCTGACTCCAACGTGCTATGGTGTGCCTCTCATCCAATTTTATTAACCTGTCAATTATTTCTTCTAATGCTTGATCATCAGCTAGACCTCTTGCATGCACAATACACAAAGAAGGTAACATGAATTCCATAGGAAGAACTGATTCTCGTCAAACACCAACTTAAAGGGTGTGGCCTTATTCAACCTCTTGTAGGTTGTTCTATACACCCAAAGCACAACAAAAACTTTATCATCCCAATATTTCCTTCCAACATCACAAATGTTTGTCAAGTTCTGGCTCAATATCTTATTGAAGGCCTCAGTAGTACCATTTTCCTGAGGATGATAGGGTGTAGTCTTATGGTGCACAACCATAACTTCATCCAATAATATCCTGATTGTCTCATTCAAAAAGTGTGTGCCCCTATCACTTGTCAAGCTCAACGGATAGCCATACCTAGTAAGAAAATTTTCCCATAAGAACTGGCTATTGTACAATCCTTTTTAGGTGCTCCTTCTGCATACCTTGTAATATAATTTGTGCAAGTGATGATATAACACGTTCCAGTTCTACACGCGGTTGGTGAAATAGGACCTACAAAGTCTATAACCCATTTCTCAAATGGCTCTACACTAGCAATAGGCCTCAAAGGAATTTCATCTCTTTGCCTAGGTTTGCCAAGGCGTTGAAAGTGATCACATGCCTTACAATACTCTTTACAATCCTTGTACATGGTCTCCCACCATAATCCAATGAGTACAATCTTGTGCGCGGTGGTGTCAGGCTACATAGTGCCATCTTGCAATTCCACCATGAGCCTATTCTGTGATATCTATGTGCTCATATTCCAGTACACACCAGCACAATACTTCATCTCGGCCTAGTTTATATACATCTCCACTGATCAACATAAAGGGTGATGCACGAATTACAATTTGTTTCTTCTTCAATTATTTCAGTCCTTATGGAGCCATACCTATGCATAAAAATACAACAATATCCTTGAATTATGAAGGAACATGATGTAACTTGTACAAATTTGTATCTGGTATTTTATCTTCAATTATATGTGTGTCCTCCCTTCACTCAATCCTTGATAACTAGTCTAGGCTAGAATTAATTTTACTGATTTTACCACAAATGTGAAATCAAATTCTTAGAAGAAGAAACACCTATCGACATGTGCGCCCCTGTAAATGGGATTATTTACCAAGTATTTTAATGTCATGTGATCAGTATAAAATACAAAAGGTGTTGCTATTAAGTACTATCTAAATTTATGCAGCATAGATAGATCAACAAGGACTCGTGCTCTGTTGTATAATTTTGTTCTACAGAGTCAAATTTCTACTATCAAAACAAATAGGATGATCTATAATACCCTCTCTAGGTTGATCTATCACTACACCAATGGTTGTGCTAGAGGTATCCACATGTACATGAAACGGTTGGTTCCATGAAGGAAAACACATAATAGGCATTGTTGTAAGTCTCTCCTTCAACGCCTCAAATGTGCGTTGCTGCAGTTCTCCCCAATAGAACATCCCTTTTCCTTTTAGTAACTCTTCCATGGGTGTGGCAATATTCACATATCATTTGATAAATTTTCTATAATACCTTGTGTGACCCAAGAATCTTCACACCTCACTATGTCTGGTAGGCTCTTCCAGGCCTACAATAATTACAACCTTAGCTAGATCCACTAACAAACCTTCCTTGTAGATGATGTTCCCTAAAAAAGTTCCAAAAGGTATAACAAACACACACTTCTTGATGTTTAAAGAGATGCTAACTTTCTACATCTTTCAAACATCAGGCACAAATTGTCACAATGATCCTTAATAAGTCCATACCCCATCCAATCATCCAAATAAACCTGTAGGAAGTTGTGAATAAAATATTGGAATTCTTGAACAACTATATGTAAAAATACATCAGGCATGTTCTTCAAACAAAAGGGCATCACAATATATGCAAAACTTCCCCATTCAATGGTGAAAGTCATTTTCTCTTGATCCTCCTATGTAATTCTAACCTGATGATACCCAAAGAATCCATCAATAAAAGAGTAAACTTCGCACCCTACAATGCCTTCTAATATTTACTCTATGAAAGGCGTAGGAAAAGGATCAATCAAACATGCAACATTCAGTTCCTTATAATCCACACAAATCCTAATCCGACCATATTTCTTTATAATGATCACCATGGAGCTAACCCACTTTGATTCCTCTAGGGGCTTGATGATGCCAAATTTCAACATTTTGTCAATTTCTTCCTTAAATTTTATGCATATGTTAGGGTTCATCCTGTAATGTCTCTTCCTAACTAGGCACACACCTTCCTTTAATTTAATATTCATCTCTCCTAATGACTCATGCTCTCCTTTTAACTCATGGTAGCCCCTAGAAAATAAGTTCTAAAAATATCGTAGTAACTCAATTATATTTGTCACTTGAGAATCAATCCAATAATCCCCAATTATTGCCTCCTTAGGTTTAACATTTATACCAATGTTAACTTTCTTTGTCTTCATAGGTTCATGATAGGCACGCATGTTTTTATCCGCACTATCTAACACCTATTATGTACCTGCTGAATGATATATATCCAAGTTTTCTACTTCTTCATCATCCAATATGTAGACCATCTTACCTTTTTCCTTCTCAAAGCAAGTGCACTTAAGTAGTGTAGCATTTTTCTCTTCTACTTCATCAAAATGTGCTTTTGAGTCTACTTCACCAAATAAATCCTAAATGAGTTCTTCATCCTTTGCACTATCTCCCATAGTTAAGTGCTTTATAATCCTTAACATCTCTTACACCAGAGGTTTAGTAGAGAATTAGTCAAAAGTATGGGTCATTTCTATAATCAAATCCTACCAATTTCCAATATCCCTATGTAGTTCTACATAAACATACCAAGCACATGCGTAGCCTTTTAAAGTGGAATAAAGTTTGTGCACCCATAGTGAAGGTGGTAAATCTTCTTTCACCTCTATCCGCAGTCTCTCGCACTCACCGAATGTGGTGCTAAACAGTTGATTACCATGATACATACAGATTATAGTAGGCACATTTCTCTTGAACAACCAAGTGGTTAGAGAAATTGACTTCATTTCATTCCATAATACTATCCCTATGAACCATTTGTTGGTGCGCATTTACCTCACCCCATTTTCCATTATTTTCTCTCGCATGTTGTGAAACATTTTATCTCTCGATGTGGATGTTCTAAAGCTTCTACCTCCATTAGAAATGCTTTGAGTTGTTTGCAAAATCTATTGTCATGTCCCTCCTTGAAGAAGTCTCCGAGTCTACCCTGTTTTTCCCAATTTCTTCAAAGTCCATGGGCTTTGCTTGTTTTTCCTATTTTTCCTCGACCATGGAAGCTCGAGAATGGTTAATATATATTTGTATTCCTTTGAAAATCCAAATCCATGGTTGAAAAGATGCTCGGAACCATGATTCACTTGTTTTTGTTTCAAAAAAAAATTTCATCCTTAGCGAAAAATTGGGTTCTGGCGTGAATGGTGATTTTCTATTTCGATGATCGATGGTCGATGGATGTCTTTTTCCTATCAAATTTATTCCTCAGCATTCGGTGGTCACATGGCTTCTTTTGGTTGGTTAGGGCACGGTTGGTTTGTTTTTGAACTTGTTCTTTTTTGACTACTTTGGCAAAAATTTGTTTGGTCCCGTGGCCCACCCCTTTTGCTTACGTGGCCTTCTAATTGCTATTTTTGCTCGATTGGAGAAAATTTAAGAGGCAGGGAAAAAGTCTCACTTTGACCCCGCAAGAGGACACGTGGAAAAGCTAAGGGAGGAGCTGCTATGGGGAAAACTTGGAAAATTTTCCATTTTCAAAAAAGGGGTGAAATGGTAGAATTTGGCCGTGGTTCCCGCTGGGACCCACCTTAGGACACGTGTCAGGCTCATTTCCCAAGGGCGAGGTGCGGAGCAAAATGGAATTTTTTTCCATTTTTTCAAAAGGTTGTAAAAATTCAAAGGAAACCCCAGCCTATTTTAAAGTTGAATCTTCCACATGGATGGCCCAAATTCAAAGTAAAGATCAATGACAATTGTGAGTCTGAATCTGATTTTCCCCCATTTTTACTGAAACATGCCTGGAAGTGTGAGTCTTCATGATTTCTTGGTATTTCCTACATGCCAAACAGAGAGGGGAGTTAATTTTGATATCTAAGTTTGGTGGGAGATATCTGAGACATCTTTCGCCATTAAAATGGTCTGACTATCGGGCTCGATCTGATTTTCCATTTTTCTTCTCTCGAGCACGCAAGAACTAGATTTGATAGATTAGGGGTGGAAGTGGTTGGCGAGTTGAAGGAGGAGTGTTCTACTAGATGAAGGAGTTGAATGCTGAGATTTTCAAAGAGATCTACCCCATGAGCACTGAAAAACTTTTACAGATCTGATTTTGGAATCGTGATCGAGATCATGGCAAGCACTGGTACATTAAATGTTTTTGTCTTTTGGGGAAGAAGGGGCTCTATTGTAAATGTTATAAATGGCACAAATTTTTGTGTAAATGGTTGGAGTGTTAGAGGTCGAAGAAAATTCCCAAGAGGAAAATTTGACAAAGCTTGTCTTTTGAGAAGCATTTGTAAGAAGCCTGTATATCTCTTTTGTATTAAGTTTGATCATGTCAAGGTGGTTGTAAGTGTACAACCATTGAAAAGCTCTGAGATTGTTCTAGAAACTTTCCCTACTTGATAAATTTAATCAAACTCGAGTTATTATGTGTGGATCTTATGAAAAATGTGTTTGTTTTACTCCTGAATGTCTGTAAATAGTTTTCCTTGTTTCTTGTTGCAATCTTGTATCAAAATCTATCTTGATCACACAGGTCTCAATCCTTGTGATAGTTTAGTGGCATCTGCAATCTCATTTCTCAGAAGAGATTTCATCTGGGAATGAAATAAATGATTTAAAATCACTTTTCTTTCATTCATTGACAGATATTGTTTGTAAGCCTCTGGGTGTACCTCAGGTGATTGATCTTAGATTTTGATGTTTTATTGGATCTTCTAACTCGAGCCTTTGTGTTAGAATCTCATAGATTGTGTGAAAAAGTGCTAATCTAGGCCTCCATTGAAGTACATATTCTGGTTAAAGGAACATTTTAGCTATTCTAAAGTATTATGTTGTCTAGACTTTCCATTTTGTAAGAGTTCTCAGAGATTTGGAAAATCAAGTTCATTCTGCCTCACCTCCCACCAAAATTTATTTAAAAACAACTAATCCTACCCATACTACCCCTGTTTGTCATGTGTGTATAAAAATGCACAAATTTTACTACCAAAACATGCAGAAACAATCAAGATTCCAAATGTCTTTAGTAGCTTGAACCTTTCCTAGAGAATATCTCCACTATCTAGAGTGACAACTCATGAGAGTTAGATTTTGTTGCATTGATCATATTTTCTTCAAGGTCTCCTTAACAACTTCATTAGGAAGGATATCTCCATCTCCTCCATAAATAACAGGTTACAAAAAGGTTCTCTCACCTTGGTTGAAAGGCACAACCATAAAGTAGTGAGGATAGGTCAAATCCTCTTAAGGTGCTACCCACTCCTGTTCAAAGCCTAGGTGCCTAAAAGTCAGATAGATTGCTTCCCCAACTACAAAAATGACATACATGATCATCTATCTACCTCTGAGTGTCTGCCAAGTCCATGATGCTACTCGACTTTGAAGGAGATTAAATTTGGGTACCAACACACTTCTTGCGCCGTTGTCGGGGACTTATTTGAGTTGTTGAGACTATTTGTTGATTCACTGCTAGTTCATATCTATTTAGCCCATGTCAACAATGCTTCTAGCACCATTTCTAAGGACATAGTGATTGCAGTTCATATTCAGACCCTGGTAAAACACTTCTTATATACTCCAAGTGCCTAGTGTAATTATTTCAGTTTCTACACCTAGTGCACTAGCTTTCATTGATAGATCTGGGTAAAGAAAAGTCAGAGTCTCTCCATTTCCAGTTTCTAGTGTTGACAAACATTTGACAGATCATATTTAGTGCATCTGCACAACTAAGGTGGAAATCCTTAGTGGTGACTCCCTGTTGATCTAATTATTGAAGAGTACCAGTGTCTTAACCTCTATCAAGTGAGTTTTGTTACTAATATTTGCAAAGCTGGAAGGAAGAAGGTCTTTCTTTTCTAGGGATCCTACTAGGACATTATTTCTAGAGCTAGGAAAAGAAAATCAAAAGGAAGAAAATCCTGGAGAGTTGTTGGAGATCAGCAGAGACAAGAAAGGGGATCTCCATTGATGAAAGTGATCGGCCTATTATTGAAGACTATAATTCAAGTGCTTCTGAATCAGGTAGCCTCTTTGTGGAATTGAATTCTCCAACTGGAGAAGGGCCTTCATTTGATTTTGAAAAAAATTTTCTTCTCATTCTACCCTTGTCTTTTCAGAAGTTGATAGGGATTTCCAAGAGACAAGGCCTTTAGGGGATACCCATTTTGAAAGTTATACCCCTGTGTTTCAAAGACCTTCTGCCCCTCATCAATTTGTCACCCCTCTAGGGTCACCTCCTCAAAACAACATGGCCTTGCCCCACCCAGACCTCCATTTTTTGTAAATACCTTTGGACCTATAAATTTTGTAGGGATGGCTGGTTATCCAAATGCAGTTCCTCAAGAAGTAAGGAACAAACTGCCAAAGTTCCAAGGAAACAATGCTATAACTGGTGATCAACATTTAAATCTTTTTATCAATATGATGGAAGACTTTGAGATTGAACATGAAGATGTATATATCAAACTGTTTATCCATACTTTGGAAGAGGATGTCAGGGACTGGTATAAAGCTTTTCCAGATAACTCCATTGATTCTTGGACAGAGATGAGCAATGCATTTAGATTGTAGTATGGTGATAGAAATGACCCTAGGTTTCTTTTGACAAAATTTGAAAACATCAAAAATAATCCTAATGAGTCAGTACATGATTTCAACACAAGGTTTAACAAGACCTTGAGGAGATTTCCTATTAGGATAAGGCCATGTGATGAATCATGTTTAATCAAATATTTAGATGCATTTGATAAAAAGGTTACTTACTACTTGAGGGACAAAAACCTTGCTAATTTGAGGCAGAATTCACCATGGCCTTGAAAATTGAAAACAATATCAAGGCAATTGGAAAGCCTCCAAAAAGGGAGGGTGTAAAACTAATTAACCCAGAAAAACCTCAACAAGTAAGGTTGCTGATTTGGAAGAAGTTGTAAAAACTTTGGCAGGGGTTGTCAAAGAAATATCATACAAACTAGCCTAGGAAGAAAAGGGATTGGGCCAGAGTTCACAAGGTCAACACAAGCAACAAGGCCAAGAAATTTTACAAATCACCAAAGATCTGATGATAGAGGTAAGGGACCTATTGGATTTGGAAATAGGCAGTCCCAGGCCAGGAAAATAGAATGGTACCTGATCCTTTGGCTACCAGAGTTGTTGTTGTGGAGGAGACAGATGTCATTGATTGGTGTGATAGATGTTTCATGCCCCATGCTCCATGTGAGGAAGATCAGCAGGAAGAGGAAGAAGCTGGTGATGATAATGATGATGATGCCTGCATGATGGAGATCCCTGCAAGTTTTCCAAGGGAAGCAAACTTCAACTAAGGTAATAAGTGCTAGAACTTGATTCACTTTTTTTGGGATTGCATCCACCGGGTACCTCTTCTTCCTCCCTCTCATACTTTAGAAGTAGACATTGTACAATATTTTGAATTTCCCACTAATGATTTTGAATACTTGAGGGCATTAATGATTGAAAAGTATGATGGAGGAGTTCCTTCAGAAGAAGATAGGTAGCTATTAATGAATGTTGTAGTTTCCCAAGAAAAGGAGCACAATACCATAAGTAAAGCTGCCAAGGGGCCACAAGCCAAGTCAAAATTTCCATTTCTTACCAAAGAAACCCCAAAGAAAAATGCATCTGGCAGAGAGCTTGTTTCCCCAAGAAAAACCTGTGTTCCTCCCCATGCCCAAACTAAAAAGAATCCCATTCCATCTGATGAATTTTCCAATCTTTCTCCTAGTGCTGCTTTACCCAAATTTGTTCCATATGACATTGCCCAAGTTTTGAGTCAAATCAAAATTCTGTCCCAATTGTTGAGCTGCTTAGGATCCCTGAGCACAAGAAGAGGGCTTTTGAATACTTAGGATTCAAAGAGGAAGAGATCACACAAGACAAAGATGTAAACAAGGTTGGGATTCCCCTTACTGTTGCAGTGTTGGAAAAGCCACAAGTGTTGGAAGAGCTGGGAACCACTAGAGGTTTATTTAGGAACTTCTTTGGTTAAATCCCAGCTGAATGTGGATCCATTTTCACTACCTTGGTTATCAAAGACAAGTTGTTACATAACTATATGTTTGATTCTAGAGCTTCATGTAATGTCATGCCTCTTGAGGTCATGAATGAGCTAGGTATCAAAGTAACAACAACATATGGGAAGTGCACTGCCATGGACTCTAGAGAGGTGCCAGTGGTGGGATGTGTCAAATATCTGGTTGTGCAACTTGCATCTTATCCTGGAAGGAACTTAAAACTTGATGTGGTGATTGTTGACTACCCTGCCAAGTGGGGGATGTTGTTGTCAAGAAAGTGGGTAGCAAGTGTTGGTGGTAGTGTGCAAATGGACATGTCTTATGCCACTATCCCCATTGAAGGAAACTTGGTGAAATTATATGGAGAGAAGAAGATGTTGTACTTGATTGAAGACCCAAGCAATGCATCTTATGAAGTTTTGCAAGCAGATGTTGATCTTAACAACTTTGTGAGTTTTGTGGATTTCAGGGAGTATGAAAGTGTTGAAAATAGAGCTCCTAAGTATGCTATTTTTTTTTTGGGAATTTGGTCTATGATTCAGCCTTGAAAAATGTTAAAGAATTTGACTTAAACACAATGGAGGAGCTTCAGAGAAAATGGATGGTTTACAAACTGAACAGAGAAGAAAAAGAGGTATATTTCCAGTTGATGAAAACATATCAGAACCTCTTGGCATGGTCATATCCAGGATGGTAGATGCTTGAAATTTTTCCTTGATTGTTTTCTCTAAATCAGGGTAAACATCTTTTGTATAGTGTATAGTTGCTTGTTTGTTTCTTTTTTTTGTGTTTTTCCCGTTCTGGTCCCCGGTGGCCTATTTTTTGCTGGTTTCTCTATTTTTTTTGGGGATGGTCCTGTTTTTCTCTCTCTAAAGATGAATCCTTTTCCAATGGATATTTTGGCACTTGGTCTACCTTTGTTCTTGTGGCACTCACAGGGAGTGCCCATCCTCGAGTCGGAGCCGATGTTGGTGCTCAAATCTGTCTCGCCCCATTTGCCATTATTTTCCTCTGATCTGCGTATTGTGAAATTTTTTATCTCTCGATGTGGGTTTTCTGAAAGATTTTATTTCCATTTGAGATGCTTTGAGTTGTTTGCAAAATCCATTTTCATGTCCCTCCTTGAAGAAGTCTCCGAGTCTTCCTGTTTTTTTGCCCCAATTTCTTCAAAGTCCACGGGCTCTGCCATTTTTCCTATTTTTCCTCAACCATGGAAGCTCGAGAATGGTTAATCTATATTTGTATGCCTTTGAAAATCCAAATCCATGGTTGAAAAAATATGCTCAGAACCATGATTCACTTGTTTTTGTTTCAAAAGAAATTTTCATCCTTAGCGAAAAATCGGGTTCTGGGTGTGAATGGTGATTTTCTATATTTTAACGGTCTGATGGGTGTCTTTTTCTTGTCAAATTTATTCCTCAGCATTCGGTGGTCACGTGGCTTCTTTTGGTTGGTCAGGGGATGGCGGGAAAATGCTTTAACTTATCACTTTTTGATTTTTTGGCAAAAGGAAAATTTGGTCCCGTGGCCCCGCTCAAATCTGATTGGTTCTTTTGGTGCTTACGTGGCTTCTTCTAATTGATGGGGCATGGGTGGGTCTATTTTTGAACTTGTTATTTTTGGCTACTTTGGAAAAAAATTTGAACCCACCTACATTTTCCGCTCTCTGATTGGAGAAAATTTAAGAGGCAAGGGAAAAAGTCTCACTTTGACCCCACAGTAGGAGGACACGTGGTAAAGCTAATGGTGGAGGGGTAAACTTGGAATTTTTTTCCTTTTCCAAAAAGGGGAAAATGGAGTTAAAATTGAAAAGGAAGTGGTTTTTGTGGGACCCACCTTAGGACACATGTCAGGCTCATTTCCCAAGGGTGGAGGTGTGGAGAAAATGGAAATTTTTTCCATTTTTTCAAAAGGTTGTAAAAATTCAAAGGAAACCCCCGAGCCTGTTTTAAAGTTGAATCTTCCACATGGACGACCCAAATTCAAAGTAAAGATCAATGGAAACTATGAGTCTAAATCTGATTTTCCCCATTTTTACTGAAACACGCCTGAAGTGTGAGTCTTCATGATTTCTTGGTATTTCCTACATGCCAAACAAAGAGGGGAGTTAATTTTGATATCTAAGTTTGGTGGGAGAGATTTGGAGACATCTTTTTCCATTAAAATGGTCTGACTATCGGGCTCGATCTGATTTTCCATTTTTCTTCTCTCGAGCATGCAAGGAACTAGATTTGATAGATTAGGGGTGGAAGTGGTTGGCGAGTTGAAGGAGGAGTTCTACTAGATGAAGGAGTTGAATGCTATGATTTTTCAAAGAGATCTACCCATGAGCACCTGACAACTTTTACATAGATCTGATTTTGGAATCGTGATCGAGATCATGGTGAGCACTAGTACATTAAATGTTTTTGTCTTTTGGGGAAGAAGGGGCTCTATTGTAAATGTTATAAATGGCACAAATTTTTTGTGCAAATGGTTGGAGTGTTAGAGGTCAAAGAAAATTCCCAAGAGGAAAATTTGACAAAGCCTATCTTTTGAGAAGCATCTGTATATCTCTTTTGTATTAAGTTTGATCATGTCAAGGTGGTTGCAAGTGTACAGCCATTGAAAAGCTCTGAGATTGTTCTAGAAACTTTCCCTGCTGATAAATTTAATCAAACTCGAGTTATTCTATGTGGATCTTATGCAAAATGTGTTCATTTTACTCCTGAATGTCTGCAAATAGTTTTCCTTGTTTCTTGTTGCAATCTTGTATCAAAATCTTGTCTTGATCACATAGGTCTCAATCCTTGTGATAGTTTAGTGGCATCTACAATCTCATTTCTCAGAAGAGCTTTCATCTGGGAATGAAATAAATGATTTAAAATCACTTTTCTTTCATTCGTTGACAGAGATTGTTTGTAAGCCTCTTGGGTGTACCTCAGGCGTGATTGATCTTAGATTTTGATGTTTTATTGGATCTTCTAACTCAAGCCTTTGTGTTAGAATCTCATAGATTGTGTGAAAAAGTGCTAATCTGGGCCTCCATTGAAGTACATATTCTAGTTAAAGGAACATTTTAGCTATTTTGAAGTATTTTGTTGTCTAGACTTTCCATTTTGTAAGAGTTCTCAGAGATTTGGAAAATCAAGTTCATTCTGCCTCACCTCCCACCAAAATTTATTTAAAAACAACTAATCCTACCCATACTACCCCTATTTTTCATGTGTGTATACAAATGCACAAATTTTACTACCAAAACATGTAGAAACAATCAGGATTCCAAATGTCTTTAGTAGCCTGAACCTTGCCTAGAGAATATCTCCACTATCTAGAGTGACAACTCGTGAGAGTTAGATTTTGTTGCATTGATCATATTTTCTTCAAGGTCTCCTTAACAACTTCATTAGGAAGGATATCTCCATCTCCTCCATAAATAACAAGTTACAAAAAGGTTCTCTCACCTTGGTTGAAAGGCACAACCATAAAGTAGTGAGGATAGGTCAAATCCTCTTAAGGTGTTACCCACTCTTGTTCAAATCCTGGGTGCCTAAAAGTCAGATAGATTGCTTCCCCAGCTACAAAATGACATACATGATCATCTATCTGCCTCTGAGCATCCTTCCAGTCCATGATGCTGCTCGGCCTTTGAAGGAGATTAAATTTGGGTGTCATGTGTCCAATTTTCACAAGAAATACTTGTAGTATCACTAATAGATTGTGTAACTTCCCATAGGAGGATTCCTTCCTTAGATGGATCAAGTACTTTTGGGTTCTGAATGATGTGTACATAAATTTTTTCAGGTCTTCCTCACTCAAAGGTTTAATGTAAGGCACATATTTCCCATATGTCAAAGGGATAATCACTCTTTCTTCCTTGTTCTCAAAACTTATATACCCCTTGTTAAATCGTAGATTAACATTATTTGCATAATACCAAGGGCACTCAAGTAGAGATGAGAATTTTTCCTCTTCTGAAAGTGCTAAAACCTCAAAGTCCCTAGTGAACTTGGACCTTGTATAGTAATGGATGCATCCTTTAAAACTCCAATTGGAGTGACCTTGGTTTAATTGGCCATGAATAATACATTAGAGGATGGCTATAATGGAGGTCTTCCCATCTGTACCCATGCATCCAAAGTAATCACATTCACTTTCGTGCCTATGTCAATCAATATATTACTTAGGATCCATCGATCCACAACATCATTTAGAGTGATCTCTTTATCATAATCCAAGCTATGAGGGGGAAGATTACCATGTAGGATCTACCTTCCATTCTCAATACCTGCATGAGGAGTGTTTCCCTTTAGCCAATTCCCTAGTAATAGAATGATATTCTATTGGAGAAGCATTTTGCATACCTCTTTCAAGTCATCAATATCCGATTGGACTATCTCTACTATCTTCTTTTGTTCTAACTTTCATGACTGTTCCTTTAAACACTGTATTTCACCCTAAAGATCTTTGAGTACCTCCATGGTTTCCTGATAAACCTCCTTCTCGATGTACAAGGTTTGGGTACCTTGCATGTAAAAATTCCTCGTTGGTGATGGTAGGATTTTGCTTTGTAATGCCTCTCTAGCACGTGCAACTTCAAATAGCGTGTAGTAATCTTCATAGGTAATACCTCCGATTCCGATGTTAGTTTTGGCATCCACTAATTTTCCACAATGCACTATATTCTAACCATCCCCATGCCATTGTTCTCCTGTTTATGTTGTTTTCTAAGATTCTCATACAAGTCCAGAATTCCTAATAGTTATGATTTTTCCCAAAAAGAACAAGTAATATTCTGAGGACATTCATGCATGTAGTGGTCAAGAGATCTACATGTAAAAATGTTCTACAAGGAAACTCACCTCATCCACAACCACATCCTTAGCCCTCGAATCCACCATGGTATCCTTAACCCCTACCATGAATTCCTTCAAAGCACCCTTCATTCCTATCATAGTGTGCTTGAGTGTGATCATGATCATGGTGCTCACTTTTACCTTTAGAGTTATCTATTATACTTATCTATCACACACCAATATCTATGGCATCATGGATCTGACCAATCAACTGCAGTATTTTGTATCATGAGTCGTGGACCAAAAAAAGTTTATAATAAAAGATACATTCTTCCTTATTGTGTGTTATAATAATGGAAAGTGGCTGACATCATGGTCAAAATGACATATCTCACAGTCTAACAATAATGAGTGCACTAAACTACAGGGACAACTATCCTTAGTGTGCCCTTCAACTTCAAAATATGTACACCAAATCCTAGTGCACATCTCATGATCCTAAATTGGCCACTAGTTTCTCCAACTATTTTTCCATAGCTGCAATCTATGCTTACTCTAGTAACTATACTTCTAACTTCCTCAATGTGCGAGCTACTTCAAGTGCTTCATACGGGTCCATATATGTCTTATGTTATAGCGCCTCCTAAAAGGTGTCATAAAGCCCCTAATAAAACATTGTGTATGTTGGCTTGCATGAATATCATAAGAAAGTTTAAACAATAATGTCTTGAAATTGTAATCATATTCCCAACACTCTTACTAATTCCATGCTCAATATCCTTGAGCATTCTTATACACTTTTGCTCAAACTCGTGGATATGAAACTCCTTAAGGAAAGCATCATTTAATGCTACATAATCTATGAAAGTATGATCAGGGTCAAACTTCTTGTACCAACTATGTGCACATCCTTGCAATGTAGTTACAAACTAACTTACCTTGTACTCAAAATCCATAACTCCTTTTGTGCACTAAAGTATCTCACACATGTGTATATGTTCAACATCGTATTCATGCCCCTATACTCTAGAAGACAAAGAGACATCTCCATGTAAATATTCTGGGGTTGGTGTGGACCCCGCTCACCGATCCGTAACCTCTTGTGTTACCTCTACCTCCAAAACCACCGAGATCCACCAAAGCTAGAGCCAACTATACCTCTTGATCCTCCATCAACATCTAGAAAGGACTCAAAGGATGTACTACCATGTGTCACAACAAAGTGATACTAAATTGAACTCTTACAATCTGTGAAGTGGTACTACTCCCAAAAGTGAGTCCAAAATTCTATGCGCTTGAGTTCTATGTTGATGATTTTCCTTAAAAGGTACCTCCAAATAAAAAGAAAACATTTTTCATGTCATATCTCGTATTTCTGCTATCGAACTCAAACTCTGCTCTTCTTCTACTACCCAAACTAGCTTGTTGACTACTGGTTGTACTAGATACTGGAAATCAAAGTGCAAGGGCTAGGTTTCTAGGTATATTAAGATGCATGCCCCCATGCAAGGCTGAGGAGGGTACCCTTTTATGCTTTCCCCAATGGGGAAGTTTAGGATGCTCTTGCTCTATGCCTCCTATGTGAGCTATAAATCCTTCATGAGTCATCTCTCTCCTCAACACCATCCACTCTACAATCTCACGTTGATTTTTATCTCCTCTCACATGCCTCATTATATTTAAGTCACCTTTCTTCTCTCTCGCTCTCTACCATTAGGTCCGCCATATTTCACCAAACTTGTTCCTGCCCCGTGTGTGTGTGGGGTTTAGCTAGCCATTGTTTTTTATTCCAATTTCAAGGTTACCATCAATATTTTGATCACAAGTGGAATGAATTGTAAATAAGTTCCCGTGATAACGTAGAAAATGGAACTCAACTACCTCTAGGCAAGAGTAAGTGGAAATGAAGTACTCTAAAATATATCTATTCAAAACACCATGCAACCAAGTATCCACATCGCATATCAAAATCATATCAACATCATAAAGGGCCTTTATTCTTCTTGCATCCATACAAGTGTGTGATACCTCCAATTCCATTTAGATGCATAAGCAATCAGCCACTCGTGCACAACTCTATTAGAAAGATAAAAAGAAGCTCTAATAGAAATAGTAATACAAATTATGTTCCACCCACGCGCATGCATCAAACTCATATCTAGTGTTGAATCTCTAAGCATACTCTTCTTCCAGATCCTTTATCCACTCCTCAACACTTGTTAGGGTCAACCGGTACGTATTCATCATGAAACATCCTAAAAATAGCTGAAAAAGAGGTCTCGGCATCGAAACCAATGATGCAACCTAGAATCTACCATATAAAACCCAAGCGCACTGGCACATCACCCAGCCTGAGTTGAGCGCTCACCCGAAGCATGCAAAGGTATTAGGCCCCTCTTTAGAGTTTCTTGTGCAGGATGTTAGAGTGATGAAGATACAACATATTCAGAACCATAGATAACCATAAACATTCCACAATGCCTAACTAGATCTAGATCTTAGAGAATCATGAATTAAACAATAAATATAATAAGATTAACCATACAAGAACTAGTCATAGTCATGTTTAAGACAATTACCTTCCAATATACTTCATTACATTAAACATTGTAATACATGGAATCTTATTACATTACAAAGCATCACCATAAGTCATACGCACATTAGATCCAACAACATAACTCTATAATAATTCACTAATAGTAAACTATATGTGGATCCTAACCTACTCATTCTACATGTAGTCGACATACTAGAAGCAAGTACAAAAATTTACTCTCACACTCTACTCCTGTCATGGATGCCCGACACGTGTCATGGAACTCATTTATCCTTTCTCGAATAAACCTCTTGGATAAGTATCTTCTCCTAAACCACTCCTCGACGAGCTCCCAAGTGACTCTCTCTCGAGTCTACATGGAGCTTTTGCTCCTCATTCCTCCACCAAACACCTACTCCATCCCTCGAAGGTGGTGAATTGCAATACGATCCTTCATGTTGTTAGTAAAAGGAAAAGCTTAAAGGACCCGCACAAGCTCATTAACGAATCCTCTACCTAAAAACCTCTTGTATCACCAAAATAATGATATGGTTGTAGCTTCAGGATCTCCTTGATATGATCTACAGTTGATGACTATCAACCCCTAGGTCTCTCTGCATTCTCATCCCTTGGCCTAGGGTTATTAGATCTATCTTTGTGTCTTGAAACCTTGTCTCCATGTTCCCTTTGAGGTGAGTTTGCTCCAACCGACTCCATGCAGGAGTTATCTCGCCTATACTCATTATTGTGCCTCAAAGGGTGTTGAGCCTCATGTGATGGCTCCTATCACGCTGACTAGGTCATGCCCCAACTGCTCCACCTCATATAACTACGTTGACATCCAACAATGTTTGTGTTATCTATGGAAGTATAACAACAACTTCCTACTCTAGAGGTGGTATATCTAACTCCACACAAAAATCCCCTCATCTCGATTTGTGCCTCCTAACGAGAGTTAGTTTACCATTCTAGGTTTTGTTTCAATTTTCTTCATTTTAAAATATCATGCAAAGTTGTGTGATCTAGTTGTAGGTTTTACTAGGTTACCTATTTGATTTTTCAAGTGTGCCTAAGGGTCCAAGTGTTGAACCCACAACTTTGATACCAAGTGTAATGCCCACAAATTTCCAAAGACAAAATTCAATACAACCCAAAGAGTTAGATTTGAAAATTTAGGGAATAATAATTATTTTTGTTTAAACCAGGTTATAATAGAAATACCTTCAACTAGATTCAATTTAATTCACGGTAATATTTTATTTGTTTAATTATTATTTAATTCCCGGATCGGCATAAAATCTCCGTGTTACAATCTTAGTTTAATTTACTAGCATAGTTCTAATGTCATTTATTAATTTATTATTATAGTGCTAAGTCTAAACTTACCATCCCATTAAGTTAAATACAAATAAATTTAATCCCTAAATTAAATGTTGTCTAGTTACCCTTGAGTAAATTTGATTTAATTAATTACAAGAGTCAAGGGATTTTATTTTAAAAGTCACCAACTAAACATTAAGGTTACAATTTAATTTTATCTTCTAACACTCCTTTAGTGGCCCCATTCCTAAGCTACACATGCTTTTCATTTAAGACATATTCCCACCTAATTCTCACCTAAATTTTGTAGGGTTGAATCACAACCCTTAGATGGATTCAATGTGGGCCCTTGGATCTTAGGGATTTCACACTAACCCTAATCATCTCTATGGAGTGTTCATATTCATTCCTTTGACTTATTTCCTCATTTTTGTTATGCAAGTTTTGGGAGAGGAGAAAGAGGAAGAGCCACGAGAGAGAAGAGAGACCATGGCAAAATTTTCATAGATTTAGTTGTAAAGATTTCATTATTACAATATGGCCCATTTGTTTAATGTAGAGATCCTACAATGGATTTGTTTTGTATTTTAGTGAAAACATTTCCTTGTTTTGAGTTCAACAATTGGGGAAAATACCCCATTTCCTTTAATCTATAAATTTTGCACATTAGGGTGCCATAAAACAGATTGAGAGATTAAAAACTTAATTTCAACTCATTTATAGTTGATGGAAATTACCATTTAGATTTTTAGGCTTAGATTTCTCTAATTTTTCAAATCTCAGCTTTTAACAAATGGATTTAATTTTTTTCCGTCAAAATGATGAAACCACTACCCTACACGGCCAATGGTCCTATGACCACTTCCCTTCATGGGGGCAATTCATAGAATACCGCTCTGTGCTAGGAAAATGTTCTTAAACCACCACTCTTCACAGAAAGTGGTTATCTTCTCCAAAAATAGAAAATTTCAAACATGTATTTTTAATAATTCTTCTACATAAGTTGGTTTTAAAGCAATAATAAATTTAACTAAGGTGTTTTCCATTCAAGGGTTACTATATTGATAAAATTTCTAGTTTCATACTCAAATTACATAACTCATTCTCTATTCTTTCCTTCAACCTCGTAAGAAATGTAACAAAAATTTCACTCTTTTCACTATGTTTTATATTCAATAGAAATAAGCAACCGTTTACTTTTTTTCACAATAACTAAATGGAAATCCATTTCAAGAAATAGGTGTATTTTCAACATGATCATCAATCTTTTAAAAATGAAATAAATCACACTTTAGAGGCAATAAAATAAACTTAGGTTGAAAGAACTTTATTTCAATTAACATCCCATTTGAAAGTTTCTACTTCATTTAACAATGCAAGATTTGGTAATTTTATTTTACAAGAACTAATACATTTAAAATGTAAATTTTTCATCCAAAACAATCTTAGTAGAATTTACAAGTTAAAGGGAATGTAAAACCTACAAAATGATGTTTAAAAACACGCTAACTCCCAACACTTAACCCAAAAATTGTGACTATTTTTTTTGTTTAAGTTAAAAGAAGGTTACAAGGATGTTAATTCCCTAGGGTACAACAACAACTAACTAACACCACTAACTCAACTCTTTGATTGAAGAACCCAGTCTAGAACAAAGGTTAACATATTCTCAAATTTATCTCTAGATTCCATTAATCAATTATGCATTAGGAAGGTACCCTAGATTAATTTACTTAATTAAATGTTTTCTTCACTTAAGTTAATGTTCCCTCCTAATATGGTTAACCCCTTGTTTAAATAATTAAATTCATTATCTTATTAACTTAGAGGCCTTTCAATAACTACCTAAAGCTTGCTAAGGACTAACCATGGCTTAGCACTCTATGGAAATTAAATGGCCCCATTCCCCATTTACACATACTATAAGGTTTTTAAAACAACATTTAAAAAATCATTCTCACCTAACAAAAGTAGGGTGAAACCTCCACCCTTAGATCAAAACAATCTTGGCCACTAGATCCTAGGGTTCCAAACTAGCCCTAAAATTCCTTATGAATTTTATTAAAGCCTCTCCTTTATTCTATTTCCCTCATTTGGTCTATTTGTTTTGCTAAAACTACAAGTTGGAGAGGAGGAAGCCATGGGAGAAAAGAGGGAAGGGCCATGGAGGATTCTACAAGGAGATCTAGTTTAGATTAGCTTAGATTAAAGTTTTATTGTTGTTATTACTTCCATTCAAGGATTGGGAGGGGTTTCCCTCTAACAATCTGATTTTATTTCTAAACTATATGTATTTGGGGTTTTCTATTTGGGGAAAACCCAATCCCATAAATATAAATGAGAAGGAATGTTTTTAATCTTCCATTTGTATGGTTTATTGTTCAAATCCATGTGATTACTCATTTTTTGATTGTTGGTGATGATAGGCTAAATTTTTTACATCATAAAAATTAGTAAAAACTAGTTAAAGTTTTCACACGTAAGCAGATCCATGAAGTTTTTCCATAAGTGATGAACGCCACCTCGAGCAGACAAGGCGGTCTGGGATTTCCGCCTGCTGGGTGACAAACCACGAACCGCCACCATATTGAGTGATAGTTTTGAGACCGCCATCTTAGACCGAGTGGTGGTTACGGGGACTGCTTGCTTTGCATAGGGTGGCGATCTTGTTTCTAAAAAAGCAAACCTTAAATCTAGAATTCTCTCAAAACTAAAAGTTACTATAAGGTACTAAATTACATTCTGAGCTTAATTATGAACATATAGAGTTTCTAGTTTTGAGGTTTCTTTCCATTTGTTCATTTCTTAATTAAAATTACTCATTTAAAACATTTAGAAATCCAATAGTAACAACTAGATCTATTCCAATTTGTTCAACTAAATTTTCTTTCTATTTCAAAAGTAAAATAACATATTTTATATCTACTTCTACATTGTTATTTTCTTAATACAAAATCAATATTTCCAAACACAATAAACTTCAAACTTGTTCTCTTGTTCCCATTTTTACTATAACATATGTATGTTCAAAACAACTATAACAACTTTATTTTCCATTCCAATTTTACTATGTATACATTTTCAACATCTACAACTTCTATATTTCTTATTTCACATTTACAATAAAACAACTTCACAATGAAAGTAAACTTTCTTTTCCATTGAAATAGCTCATATATTTTAACACAAAGAACTACTTTTCTCACAATACAACCAAGATTTCAACAAAGAGAATTACTTTCTTTTCTATTTGCAAAACTAACTCTACAATATAAATCTTTCTTCTTTCTTTTCTTATTTGTTTCTTTCCACATACAATACAATTTTAATAACAACTATTTGAATACAACTTTCCTTTACAAGACCAATATAATGTCCTCCACTTGAAGTGGGAAAATCCTACAATAATGCAAGTTAAAATAGAATACAATATTACAAGTTCTTCCACTCTAAGTGGGAATAACACAAAGGAATTTTATTACAAGAAGGATCTTCTTAGGGACTCCACCAAAAGCTCCAAGCTTCCCAACTCCAACAAGATAGATCCTCCAAGATTTTTTGATTCACAACAAAATGGGGGGAGAGGCAACGCTCTCCACCCAACCAAGACATCCAATGAAGAGGAAAATCCATCCTCTCCATTGGCCCCTAGCCCCAACCACATTACAATGGGAGATAATTCCAACACATGGAAACAACAAGCTTCCACAACAAAAACATACATTTTACAATCATTTAAACCACATTCACAATCAACTACAAAACAAGGCTTAAGATGAAAGCCAAGGGAGTAAGACCTATGAGGATGCCACTTATGCCTCCCAATGGGAATAGATGTCCACCTTAAAGCCTCCAATTCATATCTCAAATCCCCTACATACTCTTATGCCTCCCTCAAGTACCCCTTATACCACCCACATACTCTTATGCCTCCCAATCTCTTATGCCTCCCTCATAAAAGAAATAATAAAAATACAAGCATTCCTTGTACAAGGTGGGGCATCCAACCAAAACTCCTCAATTAAAAGGTAAACTCTTATGGCCCCCTACATGAAATCTCCCCATAGTCTCCTCCTACTCCAAACTTAGGAAATCTACCCACACCCAATAAACATTCCAAATAAAGCAACACTCAACACAAACATATATACACAAAGTAAAGCATAACATAAGCAAGGTAAGGCACCTACCTTTCCATAGTAGAGCTTGTTCCAAGAGTAAATCTCCAAGCTCCTCAAAACCAAGTAAGCATTCGCAAGATCCAACAATCCTCAAACACTCTCAAGAATCCTCTCCTCTCCAAAATGTAAGAGCAAAAAATAATCAAGTAACCCCCAAACATGAAAAAAGAACTTCCATAAATAGAAAAAGGAGAGAGGAGGATGATGTGGCTCCAAGTAGGATGCCACCTCATTTCCTCTCCACTCCACATCACCTTAGTCAACCTCATATTCCAATGCACAATTAATAAGTGGTTGAAGGAATGACATTATACTTACACACACAATCTAAGCCCACACCCCTAAGGACAAAATTAATTACAAGAAAGGAAGTGCAATAAACATTTTACCTTTTTATCTTCCCAAAACACCTAATGGGGTCTAATTTTGACCCCCAACCCATAGGTAGGGTTGGCATAGCAATTTAAGAGGTGTGGGACAAGTTTGACTTGTCCCACAAGCTTCCAAATTTGGCCTCTAAGGCCAAATTCGAGTTTCCCATGAAGGGTAGAGTGTACAACACTCAAGATCTCAAGCATTCAACACACAACACAAAATCCAAGAGCAAATCAAGTCTAATAAATGAACTCCTTTTGGTCACATCTTTAATTAGTTTAGGACAAGGTTAAATTAGCTTAATTAAGACACTACAACCCATTAATAATAAAGGGGTAAAACATACATTAAAATCTAAATAATTAAAACAAGTAAATTACATTACTAAAAGAAACACATACTAACATTAACAAAAAGGAAAACTAAAATAAAAGACAACACATGACCCCTTGGTCACAATTTTCCCCTAGCCAAATAATTCTAACACACACACAATTACATGTTGCCATGGTTTGAATTCATCTAGAATTCCAATGTGGTTGGTCTCCAATCCCCCGATGTTTGTTGTGAATAATTTAACCTGAAAAACACATAAATACCCTCTTCGGCCGTGGCCACATTAAAAACATCTATGATAAAATATACAATATAATTCCAAAATCACCTATATATGAATCAAATATCATCTAGGAAAATACGATATCGTTTACAATTTCTAGCAACATTTCATTAATGTAAAAATGATCACAACATTAATCTAATTATCAAAGGTCTACTCAATATGATGAACTATATCACATTCTAGAAATATATATATATATATATATATATATATATATATATATATATATATATATATATATATATATAACATGTCAATATCAACATGTCTCTAATGTGTTGATCCATTTGTATCAAATATGATATAAGAAAATCAAAGGAAATTTGCATTTTTACTTGAAATTCTGTATTTTCTAACATCGTTTTTGATTTGACTAAATCAAAATCCATAATCATATCCATATTTAGTGTAGTTGGAAATATTGAATCGCTTTGTTTATTCGATTCATATTTGATGCATGGATCATTAGAGACATTTCATATTGATGTTGATATACATGGTTATATAAATATATGTCGACCATGGAAGTGGGCATCAACATCAATATGAAATGTCTCTTTCCAAGTAAAAATGTAAATTTCCTTAAACAATGCCTATATTTCTAATATCATATCATACTAAATCAAAATACAAATCAACCATAAGTTCTCAACATCAAAAGGTGTCGAAGGAAGAGGTGACAATCTTTAAAAAAATGCAAATTTAATGTTAAAACTTACAAATCCCATTTCCATTTTAAGGAGGTTGAACATGGTAAAAAAAAAATGTAAGTTCTTTTGAAGGAGACAACAGGTGAAATTTGTTTTGTTCTCCATTTCTTCAAGGTGCTACAAAGACAAAAATTCACTTGAGCTCCACCATCTTCCCAAATTCCACACACATTAATGAAAATAGGGGACTAGGAAACACTCTCCACTCCAACTAATAATCCAATGAGGAAGAGAAGCCTTCTTCCTCATCATTGTCCCCAAGCCCCAACAATGAAGCAATGAGGGGTATACTACAACCATTGGAAACTTTACAAGGCTTCCACATTCACATTCAAACCAAGTATTCAACACAATAAGAATAATGAAAATATAACATCAACAGACACAAGTTTCACAAGACAAATTCTCTAAAATCAAGCCAAGAAAGAGAAAGGAACTGAGATCTACTTATGCCCGCAAAGTGTTTGGGTGCCCACCTTAAAACCTCCAAGAACTCAATAATAACCCAAAAATGCTTATGCCTCTCTCCAAGAAAAATAAATCTTATGCCTCCCTAAAGAATAACAAATCTTATGTCTCCCTCATTCTTATGCCTCCCATAATAAAACAAAAATATAAGCACATTTTACTTCTCATAAGGTAGGAAACTCCAACCCAACTCCCTCCTAAAATGCCCATTAAAAATCTTATGCTGCCCTAAAAAATATCCCCATTTTCATTTTCTCCTACACAACCTATGACCATTCTACTTCCCAAAATCACACATGCAACAACCATTCATTCACAAACACATGCAAAAAAAATAGTAATAGAAAACATGGGTGAAAACCCTACCTTTCCATTACAAGAGTTTCCAATCCACAAGCAATTTCCAAGCCTTTTTTTTCCAAGTCCAAACAAGCACAATCTAGCTCCAAGTTCCAAACAACACTCTCAAAGCAAGCTTCTCTAATATAAAAAGTATCAAACATAAAACATGTAACCCCCAAATCCTCAAACAAATTAGAATAAATAGAGAGGAGAAGAGAGAGAGGATATGTGGCTCCATGTAGGATGCCACATCATTTCTCCTCCATTCCACATCACAAGGTCAAACCTAATCTCCAAAGCACAATAAATTGGTGCTTGAGGGAATTTCAACCATCTTACACACTCAAACCCAAACCCACACCCCTAAAGGAAACAATTAAAGAATCTTATAAGAAAATTGCAATTAATTGCTATTTTTTTAATTAAAACTCACAACAAGGCCTAAAATAAGCCCATCACATCATAGGCATGTTTATTGTGTTGCAAATGCCAACAAAAATCAAAACAATACCTTTCCGGCCTCGTGGCCATATTAATGACATTGAGATAATAAAATGCGCACATATATATATATATATCAATTCACATCATCAATATCATAGCTAAACCATCACTAAAATTAATCAATTCACCAATTGTTCACAATTCTAAATATTTTAATTTTATCAATTTATCAATTAGCAATAAGATCACAAAACCAACTAAATCATCTAAAGAACATCTATAAATTAGATCTAGTGTGTCATTATAGTATTAGCTCAAGATCATTAAATACTAATATGTCGATCCATGATATAATCCATTATAATTCATATATATTCATCGTTGATCTATCATCGCTGATCTACATTCCCATATATATTCATTGTTGATCTATCATTCTTTATGCCATTAATAAGTTTATTATCATTTATTTTATCATGTTTCCATGTTCAAATAATTTAAAGTGTTTTACAAAATGTTTTCAAATAATTATTTGCATATTTATCTTTGTCTAATTTTTCCTTTAGTGTAAAAAGAATTCAAAACACACACACACACACACACACACACACACACACACACACACACACACACACACACACACACACACACACACACACACACACACACACACACACACACACACACACACACACACACACACACTTCTAAAACTATATAAGGATAAATTATAATGCTATATTCTCCAAAATTTCTCACTAATTGGTGACTTAGGATGTCAATTTCATTACACCAATGTGTTGAGATCCAAAAGATCTTATGGGAAAAAGTGCATTAAAATCCACAATATGACCATGATATTTTTCAAATAACTTCTCAAAATTAAAAGAAAAAACTTCTAACTGATAGTCATAAGGATGTCAATTTTAATAACATCTTCAATTATTTATCCATGAACATTACATCCCTTGAACACAAACATGTACCGCCCATGGTGTCATAAAAAAATTAAGGCACTCAAGTAATATATAAAGAATCTAGTAGATATATGAAAAAAAAGCGTAAAGCTTCAAACATGGGAAACCCACTGTGTCATAATAAAATCAAGGTACTCAATCTGTAAGAATAAGCAATCACGTGATCAAGCAATCAAGTAGTAAAATTTATATGTAATCCAAAGGATGTTGATACATCCAATTTTAAAATTTAGCATAGTTATATAATATTTATACAATTAGTTTTAGTATAGGGTATTTATCATCAGTTCTAAAATTATATTATTTTAGGATATTGGAGGATTATCAATAATACATCAATATTAGAAATGAAAAAACTAGAAAGAGTGTAACCTTAAGGAAAAAAAAATTATGGGTGTACTTGACCAAGGATATACTTACAAGGTAAGATAATATTCTCAAATGATAGAGGTATGAACCATTCTTCATCTCAAAATAGGTAAGAGAAAATGCTTCTAAAATTTACCTTCCACACTTGTTTAGGATGTATTTTATAGTAAATTTTGAGAACTTGAAAATACATGAGCCATCCACTTTATATGAGGAAAAATAATATCAATTGATACCTTTATAGAATATTTTATCTTATATGCACAAGGAGAGATGAAGGAGGATGTGGTGTTGTATCAAAAATTTGATAAACTCACAAGATACCATTCAAATCTTGGTAGGTTATCATTAAGGGAAAAAACCAAGGAAATAAAGATGGTACCTTAAGGAGGAAGTGGAATAATTTATCCCACATCTCTTTCCCCACCAAGATTTTTTGAGACTAAAATCCATAAATAAGAAAGATAGGATCCATAGGGATCAAGAAAACTATTACACTTCATGGTATAGACTTAAAAATTCATTTTTAGTTAGTAGCGTGGCTCTAAAATGTAGTAAACCTTGTCAAGTTTGAAAAACATTGCTTAACATAGAGCATTAGTTCAAAATTATTGAGCTACTTGTATAAATAATAGTATTTATAAATATGATCACAAAACTATCACTCTAGTTGTGTAAAATCCATGATACCTCCATGATAGTTTGGCAACCACAAATTTGCCCAAACATGTGGTTTTACTTGCAATATTTGTACATTAAATAGTATCAACCAAGTAAATGGTTTCTCTTAATTTCTCATAATCCTAGCATATTTGTGGTAAGTGAAAGGATACATCCATGCATGTTAAATGGTATGCATGATTTGCAAGAAATAATGAATCATAAAAGTTAGTTTATGTTGGTTATAGGAGAAGGTTTGATTGAATGACTAAAGGAGGATGCTAAGTGATAAATAAATAAGGACTATTATACATGTTATAACATTATTTCTACTCCTTTTTTGGGCATAAGAAGATAGGTATATGGTAAAATACCACTCCCTACTATTTTTAACCTCTTTTGAAGTTTCCAAACAAGAAATATTTTTTTAATGTGTTCTTCTTATTTTCAATTGCTCCATATGATTTTTGGCATTATTTATTTGATTGATCACACCATTTTTATTTCCCTAGTAGATAACTAGACTAATTCTAAACACTAGTAGTTTTTATTGTTTTTTTCATTTTGGAATAGTGTTGAAGTAGAACAACATAGTGTATTTCAATAAAATCATTGATTATGAAATCTTGGGAGTTAAAGAATGTTCTAAAAAAACATTTGAATGAATGGATTTGAAGATGACCTTGTATAAGAGTAGATGTGATGGGGTAGCTCCCATTTAGCTCTATAAGTAAGCCATCATTATAAATGTTTTATATCTATGTTTTTGTCCTATAAAAGAGGATAAATATGTTTTCAAGATCTAAAATCTTTACTGAGAACTTGAAGACAAAGAATTCAAAAATAATGTGCATTCATATCCTTAGAAATAGAAACCATATTATAGTTAAGGTGTTTTCTATCATTCTTCAATTATTCTCGGTTTGGGTTCTCACTTCTTCCATGACTATAATATGTATTTCATCCTTTATCTTTATTATCTTATCTTTATTTGAATCTAACACCTAATGGAAAATGAACATTTTTGTCTATTAAAATAGATAGAATCCCCTTAAAGAAACCATAAATGTAGTATATTACCTTGTATAAATTAAGAATTTATTATTGTGATATTATAAGGAAATGCATTATGTAAATGAGCTTGATTTTTATATAATTTTTTGGCCTCATAATAAAAATTTTCATCGAAATGATAAATTTTCATTATTTTGAAGAATGATCAAGCTAAGGGCCTTACAAAGCTCTTAAATATAAGGATATTCAAATAATGGTTACCATCCCCACATTTTTAAATTCAATTTTTTTGTAGAATAATGAATGAGGATCATAAAAGTATCCACCTACAACAACCTAAAACCATGTTGTTTTCTCCTTATAATTAAGTCATTATAAATTAACAATATGGATCCTAGAAAAATATGTCAACTAAATATTTTAAAGGTGGTATGCCTTTAAACAAATACTTGTGGGACTAACCATTTCTAAACAAGAAAATAAATATG
Source organism: Taxus wallichiana var. yunnanensis (assembly GCA_018340775.1). Lineage (NCBI taxonomy): Eukaryota > Viridiplantae > Streptophyta > Pinopsida > Cupressales > Taxaceae > Taxus > Taxus wallichiana. Next base: position 301,117,449 of record CM031234.1, read on the forward strand.
GAAAAACACATGGAACCAATATTAGGTACCAAAATCATATTAGGGTAATTTGATTCCTTTTCCTATCATCATTGATCTTTCCACCTTAGAGAAATATAGTTAAATGAAGACAATACATATACAACAAGATCAAAGTCTAAAATTTGTTTCACCAAAATGGGAAAGGATTAAAAGGAAAAGAGGAAGTGAAATGGATGTTCAAAATTATATAAAAATAATAATCACATAAAGGAGGTGTATTTGATACGTTGATAGGGGAAGAAAAAAGTGTTGAATAGAGGAAGAATTTGTGGAAATGAAACCTAATGAGGAGGGTGAGTTGTGAAGGAACAATGGTAGGAGCACAATTATGTAGGGTGTGTATAATTATTTTGGCTATTCTATCTTATAGAACTGTGTGGATTAGAAAATATTTGTTTGCATTCATAGGGATTTTATTTTGGGTGAGGAATATAACACTCTTAGGTAGTACAATTATGAAATTTACAAGTAGAAGTTTTTTTAGTAATATACGTTGTTTAGAAAACCTATGTAACAATCCGTAAATAATATTAGATAAATATCAAACAATATATTGACCAACATGTAACCGTGTGAGTACTAGATAAATATTCCTAACATGCCCCCCCTTAGTGCGAACATAGTATAAAAACATTCACACACTCAACTGCAGTATCATCACCCCTGTGAAACATGTCCTACTATGTGACTCATGATCTTGATGACTTATTTAACTATTGACAAATTTTTTTATGAAAGACTCTAAATGAAGAAAAATACGTAATTTTAATAATAACAATAACTCAACAAATTTTACTGAGTGAGAAATGACATTTGAAACTTGAAATTAAATCAACTATTGATACAAAATGATGTATACATACACCATTTACTTTTACTCTATATACAAAGATTCTAACAAAATAACGTGGAGAGGCTAATTCGACACATTTTTAATAGAATTCACTATTAATTATATCTAAAATACTCTATTAACAATAGAACGACTTAAATTAAAAGACTAAAAACATAGACAAAACAATAGGAATAGAGATGGTGTAAGCTAAAATCAATACTGACAAATATTTCTTGAATATTGAATGTTATTCACAATGCATTAACAAAATACATGATAATGTACACATGGAGATGGTGTAAGCCAAAATCAATATCAAATATTGCATGAATATTAAATTTTAGTTAAAGGTCCACAAATAAGATGAAATTTGTCAAGGCAAGTTGAATCTGATGTATGTGCTCCACAAAGAAGATCAAAAGAACTTTGAGCCCTTTTATTTAAGCCAAATATAAACCAAATCAATAATTCTTAATTAAAAATTAATAAAATCAAATGCAAAGATTGACTTATGGTAGGAATGCTCCTCCAACCCACAAGAAGATGGTGTAAGTTGACCCACATGTCGATAGCTATCTTGCTTACTACACAAATAGTGAATGGAGACAAGGTCTTATTATACAAATGCAAGAATAATATGGACGTGAATAACATTATGAGATACGCAATCTAGATGTCTCTCTGATATTTTATTCTTCCAAATTAAAAATAGAACTACCTAAACAACCCTTTGTTCTTGCTTTCTCATACACAAGAAAATAAATATTATCAATTGTTCCTTTTAAATAAAGTTATCTTCCATCCTGCATTAAAATTTATCTGATACCAGATGAAGGTGTAATAGCTAATTTACACAACAATAATTCTCAATATTATTCAATATGAGAGCTTACATCTTTTATATATGAAGTTGTTCCTAAAATTTAGGAAACAACTCTCAATAATAAAACTCACACACATGTCACACACACACACACACACACATGTTGTTTAAACAACCTATGTAACAATACGTAAATAATATTAGAGAAATATCAAACAATATATTGATTGACATGTAACTGTGTGAGTACTAAATAAATATTCCTAGAAATAAATAGAATTTATTAAATAAATTTATAAACAATTATGATCATAACTTATACACTTAATACAATCTAGCCTAAAAATATTTATAACATCTCAATTGATAGTTTTTAGATCATTTATGTCATTGTTGTCAATAGATGAAAATACTCTTCTAATAATTTTAGCAAACCAAAAATGTATACAGTCTAGAAGATCAACAAGCCATTAAATTTTATAATTTTTCCTCATTTAATATATACAAACATTCCACTATGTTTTAGTCCATAAACCATATGTGTACAAGAGAAAACAAATAAATGGAAGAAACCATACAACAAGTTGAAACTTGATCCCATCCTTTGCATCTCCTTGTAACCTCAAATGAGATTTTCTGAACCTTGGAATGAAGTACTGAGCTTGTTGAACCTCTATGATGGACTCAATGTGGATGCTTCGAAACATACTTCAAATAGAAGTGAATTTTTTCTATGAGCAAGTGATGGATGGAGGATGATTGAATGGTGGATGAGTGATGAAATGGGTAGCATAAGGGTGTATTCAATTGATTTCAAATGATATCTCTAAGAGAAACAATAATTTCTCCAAGCTTCCAATGATCAATTTAGAGGAATAAAGTTTATTATATATATATGCAAAAAGTGTGTGTGGATTGAGGAAGAAGGAATTTGTGTGAGTTACAGGCTATTAATTTCATTTTACTTATTTAGCATGGTTGATTTGTTTTGTGTAGTTCAAGAAATTAAAAGGATTTATTTAAAATTGGTTGGATCTTAATTTTATTCCAAATTTAGTTGTACATGAATATTTTCTTCCAGGTTTATAGAATTCTAGAACTTGAGTGGAGTGACAAGTTCAACTTGAGTGAGTTGGATAATGAAGTGGAGGGTGAGTAGATAATTGATAATTATTTATTCAAATAACTAATTAAATTAACTAAAGTGGTATGTAGTTGATGTAATAAAAATATATTTTTATTAAACCCTAATTATAGAGTGATATTGTAAACTATGATATACAACTGCTAAGTACAATATGATGCAAACAAATAAGAAAATAAGTGTGAAACCCTAAGAAAGAGATATAAAAAGTATGAATTAGTTGATTTACGCTTGATATGGAAGTGCTATGGAGTGGGAAAAATGCTAAATAGGAAGAGAACAATTTCGTTAATAATCGGGATAATTTGTTGGAATGAAGGATGTATAGCCAGACATGGGCACACATGGCAGGACATGGATGCCTGGGTGATAAAGACCTCTAATAGGTGCATGTGACTACAAAAATGGTCAGAAATTGATATTTACTGTGTCGAACAAGTTTCAAAAATATTCCATATTGATCACATGTGTGTCACAATATGATCGTTGAGGGTACTTATAACTGAAAAATAGATATCACCTATAAAATCCAACAAAACACATCAAATCCAAAAAATAAAGATGCAGAATGGGGAGTCATACTTACCCCAACGATCACCCTGAGAGTGAACTTACGATTGAGCGTTGCACTACATCTCAGACTCCATGTAGTTCTGGTGAATGTGTGTAATAATATTTCCCTAGGATGCCCTTGTGCAAGTTACACTTTAGAAGGGATTGTAGCTAAATGTAACAATATAGTAGAATGTATGGATGGAAAAAAAAGTTCCACTTCCTATGCAGTGTATGCAGAAAATACATTCCTTATTCCCTTGATTGAATGCAAAATGAATGCTTTGAAGTGGTTTAGGTTCCTTTTTCATGCAAGCTTAGGTGATAGTAGTAATTCTTAGTTTTTGGTTCCTTATTTTAAACACATGACTATGTATTTATATGATTCCATTGTTTGAATTTTGTTATTGACAACTGGAAGGAAAACACATAAGTGAAAATATGCACAAAAGATACAAGAGGCCCAAATAAACGAGTAAGGTGGAAAAGGGTCGGGGCACCTAAAGGATATAGGGGCATCTGGGTGCTCTTGTATCAAGGTGGGTGCTGGTGTTTAGAGCCATAAAAGATAAATAAGTAAAATATGAACTGTAATGCCCCATTCATTGTTGCTCTTTTTCTTCTTTGATGACCATGTTTCTAAGCATTGAATTTTGTTACATTTCCATTAACATTAGTGGCTTTGCCTTTGTCTTAGAGGATAATCAATTGTTCTCCCTCTTCATCGTGCCTGCTTATGTCGGTGTCGATGTTTTTGTTGATGGCCCCGCTTCTTCCATTAAATTTTCCCCTATTAAAGTAAAACCGTGTTTTCTAATAACCTTGTATTTTGTCCTTGTTAATATGATTAATAATTATTATTAAGTTGTAATAATAATAGTAATAAAAATAAAATAAAAAATATTATTTTAATTATCGATCGATGATAACTTCATTATCTTATTGTCGATTGTTATCAATGTTATTGTTAATTATCGATAAATGATTTTATTGTTTGGTTGGTCGCTTATATGGACCGAGCCTCGTTCACGTAAGAAGAGCATCTTGTTGTGACATCATGGTTGGTCATTGTCTTGTGTTCATTTTTGAAACTCCTACCACTAGTTTCCTCCTTAGTCGACCAGGCTTGCTTGCGTACTTGTTTTATTTGTCCATTTAAAGGTGTATTGATATTTCTACCATATTGGCCGACCAAGCCTCCTCTCGTGCCTTGTTCTATAACTTATTTATTTATTTTTATGATAAATTTTGGATGCATTCACCCAATTTGGACACTTTTGTTAGTGCCCCACCACTTAACCCATCTGCAAGCCGCATGCGCCACTTTTATTGTTTTTTTAATGACCTATTGGCCTTCTTGGAAATGCGTTTTACTTTGAATCAGCCAATTGAAATGCCTTTCCTTTCTTTATTGTTTGAAAAAAATTTTGCTCGATACCATTATGTGTTTCTGCAAAAATGACATCTTTGACCTAGATGACTACTGGGTATTAATTGTTTTTCTATCTACTTATTTCTTCTTCCTAGTCGTTCCTCACTCTGTTGCTTTCTTCCTCCTTGGGTCACTTGGTTTTGTTGGTTCTAAAAAGTGGAGGGACCGTGATGAGAAGCGCCACCAAGAGCGCACACCTGTGGCACCATCTGCTACACTCATTGTGAAGGGGTTTGTCACAAAAGACTACCAGGATGATCTGTATAAGGCTCTAACAGAGTGGAGTCCCCTACGCCATGTTCGTGTCATTAAGGAGAGGAACTCAGGCATATCATGAGGTTTTTCTTTCATTGACTTTCCTTCAATTGAAGCAGCTCACAACATGCTAGAAGGGGTTGGAGATGATGGATTGGTTGTTGATGGGCGACGCCTCTTCTTTGAGTATAGCAACAAGCCAATTAGAGGCTTAGAAGCACCTCAAACAGGGAATGAAAACACAACAAAGGGTTGACTCAAGGAAGAACCAAAGGAAAAGGTGCTATAGCTGATTGGATGCGTATTGTTTTTGGTCTTGTCAACTTTTCTTATCATATGTCATGTTTCGGTCAATGAGGGACATACTCAAGATGCTCCTACAACTAACGTAATTCGCCTCTAATCCAGCACCAAGTGGAAAGAAAGGATCAGAATCTGGACCAACACATGTTTTAGTTGTTCGTGGGCTGGATGAGAATGCTAATGAAGAAAGTGTGGGCCATGTGGACTGCTAGGAGAAGGAGGTCTGCCAGTGCGTGGCCGTGGGAAATAGATTTTAAATGCAGGCATGTTAAGTCTAGCCCCTGAAGTATTTTTCTATCCTTTTTCAATTTCATGAAATAAATGATCTCCTACCTGAAATAACATCTTGAAATGGGATATTGTGGTTGATTTTATTGTTTTTCCTTGAGTGCACTAGTTGTTCCCTTGTTCCTTCTCCTGAATCACTGTTTCTTTTATGATTGGTTTGTAAAGGGGAAAATTGTTGTTGTCTTTACTCTGTTAGATTTAGATGGCTGGGAGCAATGTTTTACTTGCTTTTGTTTGTTTTGGACCAAATCATCTGAAATGGGAAAAGGGCATTCTTATGAAACATGGAAGCTTCTAGAAAATTAATTTTCAAAATGCTTGGTTATGGCTACCCTAAGTGATATCAAATCAGTAGAGGCTCATAAATGCTTGGGTCTAATTTTTTCTCGATAGTAGGTACTTCTTGCATTTTTCTCCCTTAGGGGTTTCCTTCATTAGTACTTCTGGCCCCTCGAACGCTTCTTCCCTCTTTGGTTTTTCCCCTTGCTTGTGCTGACAAGACAATTATCACCTTTCAACTCTACTGAATGTAGATTTTCCAATTGATAAAACAAAAATCCGTGTATATTTCTTTTGTGGTGTTTTATCATTATTGACATGGAATATCAGAAATATGGAAATCTGGGTTCTTATCTAGAGTTTCTCTTGTTTTATTAGTTGTAACACTACTCCTTGGTTACCTTTTTATAGAATGTAATTGTTGCGTAAGTGAGAGTCCTGTTAGAATAAATTGTTATTGTACAACATTTAACACATAGTGTTATATTGGCTTGGATAATAGTATGTTTAGCTATTGTTGAAGATTACGGATGAATTTTTTAGGCTTTCCGTTCAAAGGTTGTCATGCTTACCTTCCTAGATTGTAGCTTGTTTATGAGCTATTTATATGGCTCGTTTCCTAATAAGGCTTGCGGCCTGTGGTTTCTCCAATAATCTAATTTGGTATCAGACATTAGGAAAGAAAGAAGGAAATTTCATTAATGTCCTCAAATGACCGAAAGTAGATCAATGGGACTGAGGATACAACCATTAGCAATAGAAAGTTCTAGGAAGAGAGAATCCTAGATACGAACCAAAGAAATAAAGTACAAAAGATGAAATAGAGTAGCGTGCCACTACCTCAAGTGGCAAAGAAACCAATACAAATAACAATGAGGGGTGAACAAAAACCCCAAGAGCGTGTGTCAATGAAAATAGGAGGAAAAACTTTTGAATGTCCCTGTTTGTGCATGAAGTGGAGGAATCATCTAAGCCTTTATCGATCATTGTGAGGGATCTATTATTGTTGTCCGACGAGTATATAGGGATCTAATAAGTCTTTCGTTAAAAATTATCGATGACATTTGGGGGTTACTTTTCCTTTATGTTATTTAGATAAGTTGACGATCATGATGAGGTTTGTTGGTAGAATAATGGATTTTTGTGTCTCATTTAAATGCTTTTGAAGAGTGGTTTTGATTATGTTATCAAGTACTAATTTTTAAAGACCTTGTAAGGAAGAGGTAGTACACCTCTTGTTTAGACTGTAATGATGGAATGTTTCCTTGGGGTTACGTATCTCTTTATTGCTATGAAACCTCCCTCCTGGAAGGATTGGATAACTTTGTTTTGTTTCACGTCTATGATCGTAACTAGTATGTCTTTGAATTCTCAAGTTTTTCCTTTTGAGAGTATTAGATTTAAATCACGTAATCCATAGGGTTGCATGATCAAAATTCTCAATACTATTGACCTTTCGTTCCTATCCAATAAGTTCTTGACTTGATTATTTTTGTGATATCGTTCTTACTAGAATGTTTTATTTCCTCCTTGTTGACAGTGTATATCTTACCTTGTGTGAAAATGTTGATTAGTGGTTGTGCTTTGACCCTTTCATGAAGTAGAACATTCCTTTCATGGCTTTGTTAAATGTTAGCTTACTATTTCAATGTGTAGTCTTAACATGCTTAGTTCTCATGAACTGACTCAAGTTAATACTTGTGCAGATGGCTTGTGCGTGTTGATAAAGGAAATATTTGTGAAGGTTTCATCGGGTTGATTTATGAAGTTTCTTGTTCAAATGTCAAATGTGTTGTAAATCTTGTAATGGTGCTTGTAAAGGAGTTTATAAGGCCTTTTTCCTTGGACTATCGGTATTTGTGAATTAAAGTTGTCTTGTCCTTTTGTAGCGAAACTTGTAATTATCTTTGTGAGAAATAATTTACCATATTCACCTTGTTATGAGTATTCTTTTAGTAATATCATTTTTTATCAGTCGTGAAAATGTCGTAGCATGGCTAGACCAACTTGTTACCTCCTTGTTCTCAAACAAAGTTCTATTGATTCTTTTGGTGCCTTTGTTATGTGTGCCATGATGAATAGAAATGTTATAACCATGTTTAATTCTCCCGTTTAGCAATGGTAGTTACTTTCGGTTTTGAGTTATAAAACTCTCATGTTTTAATAACCCTCCATGGTCTTGACATCAGTGCAATTCTTTGTATATTTTAGTGAGTGACAATCCTTCTTCTAAAGTTAAACAAAAATAAAACAAAATGAATTCATAGATAAATCAATAAATAAAATAACAATGAAATTGGGTTCTTGTTGAGAAATTTAAGAATCTTAATTTGGAAAGAAATGAGTTTTCTACTGGTGTAAAGAAACCTACCCTCATTAACCTTAACTATAGATTAAACTTTATTCTCATTTTTGTGAAACCTTAAGTCTTGTGCTTCCATTTTAGGAACCCCATGTGTATCCATTGTCAAACTTAATCAAGATGATTGCTAAATGAAGCCTTTACCCAAATCCAGTTTAACTCTTAAGTTTCTTTGAAAGACCGGTTAATAACTAAATAGACCATAATGAAATAAATTGACCTTCTCACTCTAACCATTGCCATAGCACTTTGTACCCCTTTTCTTAAGTAATGGTAAAATTTCGATCCTTTCTCAAAGGGGATTGTCGTTCCAAACCCAAAACGGTACCTCCATCAATTGGAGCTTACACTCGTCTCCTTTTTGCAACGAAGGTTGAAAGAGGATTATGTAGCTTGTGGTTGTTTGGATAACCTTGTGGGATTTGTTTCACCCCCACCCTTGTAGCGTTAATCTAATAACTAATTAAACAAATAATTGTCAAAGTAAGATGATCCTCTTTCGGAAATTTTATCTAAGGCTTATGTCTCTTGTTTAAAGGAAAGGAGCCTAACCGTTAAGAAGGATTATATGGTTCATAACCAGAATCTCCTAGAACGTAACTTAAAATTTTGAAGGGCGTGTTGCAGTAAAATAAATAACCCTAAGAAGATTTTCACAGTGGGATGTCCTGAACTGTAACTATGTATTGTGGTTGGTCTTTGATGTTGTGCCTCATTGGAGAGGAAAGTGAGCTATCCTTGTTGGGTGTGGAGTGTCTCCTAGTTATCCTTGAGGTCATTGTTATGTCAGGTTGTTCAAGGAGCTAGTTGTAGCCTTTGTGACCACTTGTTGTGTCGTGTTGTACTATAAACAAGTAAAAAAATTATCCTATACTTTGCTATGTTGGCTTATGTGTCTGAATTAGTGGGTGTTACAAACTAGGTTATAGGGTATGTAATACCAAATAAAAAACAAGAAACACAAAAAATGCCAAGGACAGTCATCAATTTCTAGTTTTATTTCTTAGGAATCATATGATTGCAAGTATATTTTAAGGACCTAGAAATGTACCCAAGTGTGTGATTTTTGTCTACATTTTCCCCAATTTATGTTGTTGATTGAATACTTGATAACATAAAGTAGATAAAAGGTGCGTATGTAATAACCATGTAGAGTGTGTGGAAAAGAATGCGTCGAGTGGACAAGTGAAGCATGGAATGATGCAAAAATAGAGCATGGAAACTAGGAAGAGAAAGTGACCCTAGGGTGAAGCGTATGTGTTGTAACGTGGTGTACCCATTATTGTGACAGTTGTTGTGATTTTTATTACATCTTCTTGTAAGGATGGACCTACAAAAATAAGAGAAAGAATGTAGTCAAAGTCTTGTATATGATAAATAAGGGAAAATGTGCATAAGTATGTAAAAGTTTGTAAAAGGAAAGTGTGCACCTAATGTAGAAGAGTGTAAAAGGATAGAAAAATGTCCTCTAAATGTTATGTAGAACAATTATTTTTGGGTAATCTCATGCCAAGAGTGAGTTTTTGGGCGATCTCATGCCAAGTGCGAGTTTTTTTGGTGATCTTATGCCAAAGAGAAAGTGTTGGGGAGAGAGGTCTAGTGTTACTCTCCTTTCATGACTCTACTTGATAAGTACCACTGTAGATGGTGCATCCTTATTTTGTTCCTATTGTCCTAATTAGTTATGAATGTAATGTTTGTTCCAATTGAAATGGAGATATAATGCATTTTGTTTCTAGAGAATTGTGCCTGATACTTTAAAACTACTTTAAAGGCTTTTGTATATTGTGATGATATGAGAAATTGATTGTGTGTGCCCCAATTAAATTAGTACATAGGGAGAAAATAGCACCTAGGCGCTCTTATCTAAGCACATGGTTCTTGTGTCTATGTTGTGATTCTTACCCAAGTTTGATTCTGAGCCAGTGTTGTAACTGTATCCTATGGAAATTTTGTGTTGTAATGTACTATGTTGTAGCTCTGAGCTGATTTATGGGGTTATTTATTCACCAAATGTATGCCCCCTCATTTGGGGTGCATGTGACATCGATAGGAGAATGCAACCCAAAAGAGAATACATGACATTGATATGAAACTATATCCCTGCGGGGGGTGGGGATGTGTAAGGTAGAAACCATGACACACACAAAAAAAGTTGCTAGATACACATGTTAGTAGAAAAATTAGAAAGCATGTAATAGAAGAAAGTGTAACAAATAAGTGTGCATACATGATAGACCTTGAAAATTGGGTTTCAAACATGGGACATTACTCACAATTTCACAATTCAATCAAGGCCAAAGTGGCCGAATAATACAAGCAATGATCCCCGTAAACAATGACATACAATAGCAATCAATTGAAAATAGTTTCAAGCAAAGTGTCAGATAACCATGGTGGAAAATAGTCTTGCAAGGAAAATTTTGCACATGAAGCACCCGTTAGCATCTTAAAAATAAAAGTATGTCATGGAATATATATATATATATACACACACACACACACACACACATGGAATTTAATGTGCTAGTAAGAATATGAAGGAGTATATGATGGATTGATAACAACTTGTAATGTGTGAGAAAGAAGATGGCTCCCGGGGCCTTCGTGGGACTGGTAAGAGGTACAATGGAAAACATCATTACAATATATAAAGACCTCTAAGAGATATCGATTCACAACTACAGACCAAGTGAACACACATGTGTATATGATAAAGATAATGACACGCTAAATATCTATTTAGCATGGAAAAAAAAGTGTACATGTAAGTAAAATAAGAAAGCAATATTACGTGCAACCAAGTTATGTGAATGATGTCTATGAGTGTGATGGAATGGTGTGAAATATGAATGTGATAGGATAAGTGTGCCCCACAGTGGATGTGTATAAGTGTGAGATGAGTTTCATTTATAAAAATCCCCTCAATAATCAATAATGAACCATAGAACAATAGTGTGTCATCGGAAAATGGTATAAGAATGTGCATTTGATAGAATAAAACATGAAGCATAGAGCATGAAGAGGTAATATGGTGAGGTTGATTTTATATTTTTACCCTCAGTAGTTGAGTATGAACCGTGGAAATAGAGTGCGCCATAGGGTAATGATGATACAAGTTGTGTATTAAAGTGGTTTGAAGTGATGCTTAGGAATTATTATACATTAATCACGGATTGTCAAGGGCATGAGATGATAGAGACATTATATATCAATACAAGGTGGATAAGCTATGATGCCACCCAAGTATGTGTGTGATGGAGGTCTATTGGACAATGAAAGAAAGACATTGCGATGGTGATGGGGCTTGAAATATGTATTGGCCATCAATATATGGAATAGTTTGTTTGACAAAATGAATTAGAAATGGAAGTGGAGTAGGATGAGGAGGGATGTTGAATGGTGGTAGCTTATGTGGAATTGATAACGTTATAGAATACTTGAGAGAAGGATGGTTTGGACTGATTTTGAGAGGAAGTTTCTTAGTTGGAGTTGGTAATGCAGTAGAAGATTTGAGAGGAGGAGGGAATGGACTGATTTTGAGAGGAATTTTCTGAGTTAGAATGGGTTGAATAGGTGGCTCTTGACTTACCAGAGTAGGAAAATTAATAATTATGCAATGATTCTCATTATACATAGATGAATCAGATTTAGGAACCCGGAGGGATATCTTAATTGGAGAAGAACATGTAGTAGCATTTTTTCTACAAATGAAATGAGACCATAATGCTTAAGGTTGTCAATTTGTCATTTAAGAGCATAAAAATCATTATCATTATGTCCATTAATTCAATGGTAATTGCAATATGGTTGACCTTGGTATTTTGCAAGATGATAAACAAGATAATAATGAGTAGTTGGAAAATTGATCAATTGATGAGTGAGGAGCTGAGGAAGAATATCATGTTGTGTAGTATTGAGATCAAACTTGAAAGGTGTCGGTAATTGTAATACTTAAGGTTCATTAGTGTGATTACATGTAGAAGACATAGAAGGTGACTTGTAAACCTATAGCTTTGAATATTTACAAGACCAAAAAATATTACTGTTCTACTTCTAACTTTTGAGAATTACAGTCTTTAACTGTTAGTGAATAAAATATAAAGATAGAATTATTTTTCAGGAAAGGAGAAATGAAAATTTAGCAGGCACACAAAGTTTTATCCTGGAAACCCCAAATTTGAGGGAAAACAGTTAGGAAGGGAAATCGATCTTTCTTCCCACTTATATATTGGCTAATTATAAAAGAAATACAAATTAAAATAAGATGAAGGGAGATAAACAATGTCTACACCTCCCTTCTATAATTTATTGCTCTGTTCAACACCTTGCTTCTTAAAAACACTTCTAGCTCCAATGGTTTCTTTCTTACTCTTCTTCTTTTAAAATTTGTTGATCAATTCATACCTATCCTCTTGCTTAAATAAATTTCTCCCCATGTCCTCACGTGTATTTGAAAATAAGAAGAGTCATCCAAGGAAGAGACACGATCAGGGTGTTTGAATTCTGTGACAGTTCATGGCTTCATTTTCTTTTTTAGTCCATTAGTTATAGGATCGCCAGTGTATGTAGACCGGTGGTTATACAACTAAAGTTCTATACATGGGTGGTTACGCAACCACCGGGAGGTTATGCAACCACTACTCTACACAGAGGGGTGATTCTATAACTTAACAGTCTACTCTTCATTTACCTTTGGTCTGATTTGTATTCTGGTATTGGTTGTTATGATGAAGTGGTGATTTTCTAGATCCCTATAGATCACACCTCTCCTTCTCAAGAGGATTTTGTCCCACAAAATCTTATTGGGGAAGTAGATGAGGAAACAATTCCCTCACTTTCTCCTTCGAGTACCACCAGGTCTTCCTTGGTGTCATCCCCTTGAGTCTAATCTGTCAAGACTCGTGAGTCCTGAATGCAATCCTCTATGAAAGGTAGTAGCTAACATTTTTCTTCTTCGTCCAGTATGGATGGCTCTTATAGGTGCAAGTTCTCACTATTTACTACTAAGTACATCCACATGAATGATGACAAATCAAGCCTAAAGGCAATTTTATCCAACCCGCTCTAATATAGTGAAAGGTCCATACCGTAGTGGCTTGAGTTTCCTTGTTTGGCCTTGTAATCTCTCCTTTCTCAAGTAAAGCTAATATTTTCCTCCAACATGAATTTTATTCTCTCTATGATGTTGATCATGTCTAGCCTTATACTTGGCTTAGGATTTATCCAATTGTTCCTTCACCTTAAGATGCATTTTCTGGATCCTCTCAACAAAATTCACTACTCTAGTCACCTCTTAATCATGTATCTCCCCTTCTTCCTACTTCCCAATTGCCATATCCAATGGATTAGTAGGTAGATATCCAAGCATGCTTCAAATGGTGACTTCATAGTGGATGTATGTACCACCTAGTTGTAGGAATGTTGAATGTAGGCTAAGGACTCATCAAGTCAGTGGATATTTGCTATAATATCCTCTAATAAGTTGTACCAAATTCTTGTTCACAACCTCCGTTTTACAATGTGTCATGTGGATGGAAGGTCATGCTCCTCTGTAACTTGGTGTTTATCTTGTCCCAAAAATTATTCCAAAACTTCCCTAAGAACCTAGAATCTCTATAAGAAATAATAGACTTTGCAAGACAAAATGCACTGATACATTAACAAAGAAACGTTTAGCTGCCTCATATGCTTTTATTATATTTTTACATTCCATTAGAACACACATTTTGCTAAATATATTAACAACATATAGATAATCATGGACATGTTTATACATAGATAGTCCTCCTATAAAATCCATAGAATTTTTTTCCCACGGTCGAGTAGGGACTGGTAAAGGCATATAGAAACCTTCTTTCTGATTTTAGGCTTGCTTGTACAAAATTTTTTTACATCCTCTTATGAATTTAGACACTTATTCTTGCATATTGGGCCAATACATGTAACTTTACATGTGGGCCATGGTATTACCAACACCAAAATTTCCTACTTCTTTAGAGGTATGTGCTTCCCTCATCAATAAAATCCTTTCTTCCTTTGGCACACACATCTTCCCCCATCGGTAGAGAAACCTATATTTGAGATAAAATGTTCAATACCCATCCTTTCATCCCCTTGGGACTACAACTACTCATATGTCATCCAAAAATATTTTTCTTGAGCATATGCCTCTCCATAAGTTTCCTTCGTGAAGGGCTCAATCTAAGAGATAGTGGCCAAACTAGAGATTTTCTCCTGTGTGGGTGGCCTAGACAACATGTCTGCCAAAAAATTGGTGCTTCCTTTCTTATACTTGATCACTAAATGGAACTACTGAAGGAATCCCATCTAGTTGTAGTGCATTGCCTACTACAATTTAGACTGTGCTTACAAATACTAGAGAGGTTTGTGGTCATTGTGCACAATAGTTTCTTTTCCCAAAAATAATGTTTCCATTTATTTATTTCTTAAACTAATGCATACATTTATTTATCATATACTGAATATCCCTTAATTGTGAAGTGAAAATTTTAGAATGATAACATACTGGCTTACCTCCTGTGCAACACTTCTCCCATAGCATAATCACTAGCATATGTATCTACTTCAAAGGGCTACTGCAAATTAGGAAGAACAAGTCTTTGGAGCATGACTAATTTTGTACTTTAATAACTCAAAATCCTAATCTTGTTCCTTACCCTAGTTAAAACCCATACTCTTTACAATTTTTGTGTGTAGAGGTGCTCCAATAGCGGAGATGCCCGAAATGAAATTCCTCATGTATTGTACTGCTTCCTCAAAACTTCTAGTCTCTATGGCTCCCGTTGGTGTTGGATAGTTGGTGATGGCTTCCACCTTCTTTGGATCCACTCGTAGCTCTCCTCCTCCAAACATGTTCCTAAGATAGACAAGTGACTATTTGGAAAATTCACACATCTTCATGTTACATAACAGTTGTTTCTCTCTAAGAACTTGCAAGAATTATTTCAATTGTGTTAGATGTTCCTCCCATGTGGCACTAAAAATCAGAATACCATCTAGATATCCAATGACACATTAATCTATAAATTCTCACAATACATCATTAATCAATCTCATAAATTTAGTGGGTTCATTACATAAACCAAATGGAAGCACTTACCATTCATATAAACCCTATTTTATTTTAAAGGTAGTCTTCTATATATCCTCCTATTACATCTTGACCTGGTGATAACCTAACTTGAGATCCAACTTTGTGAAGAAATTTGCATGTTAAAGCTAGTCAAAGAGGTCATCTATGCATGAGAGTGGATTTCTTTTCTTTATGGAAATAATTTTCAAAGCACGGTAGTCAATGCACATCTTGCAAGAACCATACTTATTTGGCACCATCATAATAGGTGAACCACGTGGTGAGGTAATCATACGTATCACCCATTGGTCTAGTATCTCATGGAGTTGTTTATTTACCTCTATACTCTCCAATAAAAATTTCCTATTCAACTTGATATTTGGTAGAGGTGACTCTAGCAATAGCTAGATCTCATGCTCTACCTCCCATTTTGGTAGTACCACCATTGGGAGTCTGTAATGCTTCTTGAAAATAATGAATAAATCTATCCAAATCCTTCATCCCTTGGTTAGAAATATCTAAAATGTCTACCCCATCTTGCTTATATTTTAATAAAAGTAAACAAAACTGATTATGATTTTCCTTAATTAGTCTCTTTTCTTGGTTATCACTTACCATAGCAATTTTTGTCTTATGATGGTGTGCCCAGATGTTGTAGCCAATTTCATCCTTGAACCATCTCAGTATCATTTTTCCATTCTCATAAATATTTCATCTTGGATATACAAGTAAGGACTCCCAAAAACAACATCAAATGCTTCAAGTGGAATTAAATCATCTTCTATTCATAAATATATTGAGAGTTTATCCAAAAATTGAACTTTCATCTTCTTGTTAAAGAATTTCTACACCCTTCCTCACCCATCCCAAAAGATAAGGATGTGGATGCTCATAAGCTTCAAGAAAATCTTATTTAAAATCAAATTAGAAATCAAATTAGATTGAGAACCACTATAAATCAAAGCATTTACCTTAGTTTTCTTGATTTGGATTTTGATCTGAAATAACTTACTCATCTCTCCCACTTGTTCTTGGCTGTCCATATTGGTTTCATGTATACAAGCCTCTCATTTACATCCGAATCATCCTCTATCTCTACCTTCCTATATTTCTTTACAATATTCGTGGAATTTTTTCAATCCTTGGTTCAGTTCTTTGGGTGTAATTTTGGATGTAACTTCCAACATTTAGCGTCAATATGACCATTGATATCACAATTCTTATAAAAATTATTTGGATATGTACAAGTATTCAAAGTAGCGGCGAGTCTATTTACCTTTACCTTTCCATTTACCTTTATTACTTATTTATCCATACTCTTTCTTTGATTGATTTTTGATTGTTGTGCCCTTGAATTCATTTCTCCTTTCTTATTTTCATCATCAATATAGTAGGATTGTACACATGCTTCATTGAGACCATTGGGATTCATGGAGATGAAATTACTTCAAGGTGAGTTTAAAGTCTTCCCAAATTCTTGGTTAGAATATCCTCATCCTCCAAGTCCATATCAAGTAACATTGCTTGTCTCTCCAAAACTCTATAGTATAATACTAAACACTTTGACCACTACCTTGTCTAAAATAATGTCACTTAATCATTTGGTAAGTCTTATGGCCAATAGGATTAAAATGTATCTCTAATCAATTATTTCAAATCCTCCAAAGATCTTATAATAGGATGTTTATTGTTTTCACAAGTGGCTAGATGGGTTTCACACCAAACCAGAGTATGTCCTTCCATTTTGAGATGTGAAAATGTGATTCATTGTGCCTTAGTAACATCATGAAAATTGAAGAAAAATTATAATTTTTTAACCATTTATCAAGCAATTCTACATCTACTTGTCCTTCAAAGCTTTTTATCTTAACCTTAGTTTCAACTTTAAAAGGAGCATGATCAGATTTTACCTTCTCTTTCACAACTAGAGTTTCTTCTTCACGCTCTTCCACATCTTCTTCCTCTTTGTGGATCTCTCCTATGCCAAAAGTTTAGGCCGAATCTTAAACCACTAAGTCCATGGAATCTTTCTTAAGTGAAGACATATTTTGTAGATTTGAAAGTTAATGTTGGTTTCCACCATCTCAATTCTACGGACCAAGTTATCTTCCTCCATTTGATCTTAGGATTTTTGTTTCCACTTCTTTGTAGAAATTTTCAGATCCCAAGGTAGAAATTCTTCACCTTTAGACCTTGTCACCATCATAAAAATCACAAGAATGAATACCACATTCTTGAAATAATTAGCTATAATACACAAAAATTATCTATAAACCTCTAGCTTTATAGATTTACAAGACCAAAAACTATTATTATTCTACTTCAAAATTTTGAAAATGGAAGTTTTAACTATTAGTGAATGAAATATGAATATGGAATTATTTTTAGTATATAAGAAATGAAAATTTAGCATAGACACACAAATTCTTATCCTGAAACCCCTAGTTTGAGGAAAACCAGTCGGGAAGGGAAATTGCTCTTTCTTCCCACTTATATATTGGGAAATTGTAAAATAAATATAGATTACAATAAGATGAAGGAAGATAAAAATTACGTACACATCCTTCTATACTTGATTTCTCTATTCCACACCTTGCTTCTATAAAAACCTCTAACTCCAATGGTTTCATTCTCACTCTTCTTATTATAAACTTTAATGATCAATTCTTTCCTCCCCTTGCTTAAATAGTCATCCCATGTCATCCCATGCACCGAGAATGAGAAGAGTCATCCAAGGAAGATACATGGTCAAGGTGTTTGAATTTCATGATAGTTATGGCTTCATTTTAATTTTTCCATCCATTAATGACAGGACCTTTGGTGTATGTAGACCGACAGATTACACAATTGTCATTAGCGCTCATTATGTATAGGGGATAGTTATGTAACCACTACTCTACACAAAGGGGTAGTTCTATAACTTAATAGTATGCTCTTCATTCTGGTTTGATTTTTCTTCTGGTACTGGTTGTTCTAATGAAGTGGTGTTCTTCTATATCTCTATGGATCAAAACAAGAATGATATGTAGAAGAAGAACTAACATGGGCTTGAGAAGCATCCTTAATATTTTGGATTTCTACTTTTATAGATGTAATCGTGGTTTTCATAGCTTAGATTTGTCTTGAAATAAAAATGTAGATCTTGAATTGAATCTAATATGGGTTGAGTGGATGGAGGATTAAGATCGATAGAGTCATCGGATAGATGATTGAATATGGCACTTACTCGAGTGGGTGGAATATTGCGAGGTAGATACATAGTGTCTAGAGATTTTTGATGAAAATATTTATAATGTGGGTGAATTTGAAGTAAGTCAAGTAATTATATTAGAGGGTCTTTACGAGAAGAAAAAGAAGGATCCAAGTGTATTGGAATGAGGGTTCACCAAATGATTGATAAAAATAAATTTTTATTGAACCCTCATTACATAATAACTGATGTAATCTACAATATACATATGCTAAGTATAATATGATGCAAGTAAATAAACAAATACATGTGAAACCTTAAGCAAGAGATATAGAAATAATGTCTTAGTTGATTTACACTTAGAAATAATTCTTAACATGAAGTGAATGGTGTCATAAATACTAAGAATAATTTTTAAACTATAGAAATGTGGTCGAACACACGTGCCCATGATAGGACAGGGGGCACGTGGGCGTTATATACCTCTTTTGGGCGCCTATAACTATGAGAATGGTCTAAAAATGATTTTTAATGTGTCAAAAAAGTGTCGCAAATATTCCCTGTTTATCACACATCTGTTACGATATGATCACCAAGGGTACATGTAACATGAAAATAGATATCACATGCAAAATCCCAAAAACCAAATTAAATGCAAAAATAAATATGGAGAATGGGGAGTCGACTTAGCCTGATGTTCACCCCAAGAGTGAACTTACAACTAAGTGCTTTGCACTACATATCATACTCCTTGTAGTTATGGTGATTGTGTGTAAGAATATTTCCTAGGATTCCCTTGTGCAAGTTGTTCTTGTAGACACAAAATCATGCACTTTTAGTAATTATCTAGTCTCAATCACATACTAATATTTGCATGATTCCTAAGTAAGAAAAGTACTAATTAGCTCATGTATTTGGCCACATTACTTCCCTTTCTGTCACTTTTCTTGGTCTTATACATATTCTTTCTTAGTATGTCTTTTCATTGTTCGATATTTTTCATCCTCGACACCAAAGACCTGCACCAGGATGTTAGCGCTAGGCACCCTTGTCTAATCTAGGTGCCCCTATCCACTTTCTACTTTCTAGGTCCTTTCTAGCTGTTTGAGCATCTTATTATTTTGGTAGTTGACATTTACAAGGTTAATTATGAAATTTGAGAAAAGGAATCATGTAAATATAAAGTTATTTGATCATAATAACGGTCCAAACACAAAGCATCTACTATTTCCACCTAAGGTTAGATTCATCAAAGGCATCTATATCTCCATTTGCATCCATCTAGCTCCAACAAGGGACAAATGCTAGTTCATCTAAATCACACTTCATAAGAGGGGAGTTTATTGTTCCCATGTACGTGCATTATTTACATGAACTACATATTGTTACTTGCTCGCTACTCATAAAGTATCACACCCATAAGAGCAATCGAGGGCACAATTATCTACAAACACATAACTACATTGGGTTTGATATGTAGTGCCATTCTCAGTAGTAATTCCATCATTGTGGTAGCTTAGGACAATCCAACCCCTCATTTCGCATCTTTCTTTTTTAGGGTTTTATGTCTATTTGAGGGTTTTGCAAGTGCTTTCTTCATTGTAGGTTTACACTGAGCTCAGAGATCTTACAATGATATACACATGACAAAAAGAAAACAAGTGCAAAACTCTTACAATAATTCAAAGGAGGTTTTCGAGCATTTACACGTACTAGGGAACCCATAGACACCCATATCTCAGTAATAACCTCTTTCTAAGACTTCAATAAAATGGATGTTTTTACACTTTATGCTTCATTTATTTAAATACCCATATATTTAAATATGACATAAATCTTAAGATCATATTTCATGTTTCCTTGTTTTAAATTCTCGTGATTTAGAAATAACATCATCTTAGTAAATGCATCCTATAACAATTGTCATATGCAATCGTATGAGTCGGTTTAACTTTGATCCCTCATATATTACTCGTAGAGTAAGTATACTAAGTATACCAGTGGTCATATTTATCTTTCATATTTAAACAAATGTTGTATTCTAAGTGTCTACCTGGGTATCTCATTATTGAATCCCATTCGACATCCTATAACTTAGATCTTGGTGAAATCATGACAAAGGTAATTAGGAGCTTACACTACTATAACCGAGTGTTAGAGACATGTCTACCATGCTCAGTTCCATGATAACACTCATCAATTGGAACTTTTCTTTCACCATATCACTTAATTGCTATTATATGTATTAGGACTAGATAGTTACAAGTTGTGTACAAGGTACTAATTCGGATCAGCCTGTATGGGTAAGTGCCACTATGTCGGCTTAGGATGACTAAGGGAGAGTATGTATCTCCATAATGATTTGCTTAATTACGGGTCGCTCCCATTCCCGTAGTCATCATATGATGACATTTGATAATTAAGCATGCAATACAATATAGCAGATGCTCCGATGTAGCCAAATAATGACTTTGGTCATTAAGTGGATACTATGTAGCACCGCCATATCGAGTTGGCTCACCGAGATCGATAAATGGAAACATAAAATCTTATTAATTTAATGTTATTTAGTTAAGTTACAACATGTCAACTCCTAGTTTCCAATGATACTCCAAAGAGATAGGTTTCTCATACCTAAGGTCTAAACAAGGGATTACCAAATATCATTTACATTTTTAGAGTTAATCTAACATGATCATTATATTTTTGATTGCATATATAAATATACTTACTTGTTTATATTGTTTATATATATCATAATTTAATACATTTTCTAAAGTAAAGTGTTAATTATAGTATTATACTTAATTTGATTAATTCCAAATATCACACAACAATCCATAAATCAAGTAATTCAACATATGTACTTCAATTATGCATCATTCACTTATTATTTATATATTTTATTCATTTTCAAAGTCCAACAATGTAATCCAATTTAACCATCATTAATATAGTATACATGTATCATGCCTAAGATTAAATCATATTCATTCATTTATTAATATACAATAATAATCCACATCAGCTCTAATCATTCCTTCAACTAAGATTAAGAACCTTTCATATAAATATTTGATAATATTGAGACTCATTTAATAAATGAGTACATCTAATTCATTTCCTTCGACATAGATACAAAATATTATCCTATCTTAGCTTCTAACTTATTGAAATGGTACATCACTATTTCACTCAAGCACTAATACAATATACAACACAATGCAACCTTTATCATTAAAATTGAACAAGTACATTATTTCAATTCATTTTCCTTTCAGTTTAAAATAGTCCATCTATAAAATGTTAAAGCAAGTGTAAGTTTGAAAGAATTGACAAGATACGATCTATTTTCCTTAATAACTTATGCCTCTAGTATTTACATGAATGAAATGCAACATTATGTTTAAATCACATAAATGGCCTAAAAGGACACAAATTCACATCTATAACATATTCAAAGGAAAAGTTTCTTACACATTAATTTTTACTTCCTCTATCATTACGAGGGTATCGAGTTATATCAATATTTTATAACTTCTCATTATCGAATCACTCGACATACCGATAATTCACAAATATATTAAACAAGATTAAAACAATGTTCATTTCTCATAATTAGATTATAATAATTAATTCCTTAATACACCTACATCAATCCTTATTTTATTACTCAATAAAATGGAAGTATCTATAATACTATCACCAAATTAGACACTACTACTTAAGGTAACATTATCTAAGTCTATTAATCAAAAAATATTCTTAAGACTAAATCCATGTCACATCATCTTACATATACTAATTGTAATTATAATTCCTTTTTCACACAAGGATCACAATTAGCAAGGTTTACATATGCCACCTCAACCATAAATAAGACAACTAAATAATCTTTAAATAGCAAGATAAATTAACTAATTAATAATATAATAATGATAACATCAAGCAAGAGTCAATGAGATCCATCCATAGCAAGGTGAGCTCTTTTAATTTAAGGTTTATGAAGAAAATAAAGTAACAAAGTTACTTTCATAATGAAACCAACCCAAATTACACAATAAAAATCAAAATCTAACACACCTAAGTTTGATCCAAATGAGCCTTAAACACATTGGCTTCACATCCTAGAGACATTTCAAAGCAGACTGAAAGGATGAATATTAGTCCATAATGAACTCATTTACATTCGATAGGGTTGACATAGAAGCTATATTTAGCAATGAGAGGTTAGGGTTTTGCAGACAAGAGTATGAATTCAAAAATGATTTCGTTATAGTTGTTCCTTAAATTTGGCATGAACTCCAAAACCGTAAGGAGAACAATCAACCCTTAGGGTGGTGAAGTGTTATTCATTTCAATAGGATTCTAACCTAAACCAATCATCCATATAAACAACAAAAATATCAAAGAGGCCCATCTCAACTAAACAGGTCTCAATAAAAAAATTGAGGCTCAAGACAAAAACCAAAAATACATACGCTTGAATCTAAGGATTCAACTCATCTAGATATATATTTCACAGAAGACACCACTATTTTATGGGTATTATATTTATAAACATCCAAACCAAAATACATACATACATACATATATATATATATATATATATATATATATATAATGACAATAACCATAGATATTAATTTCCACCACACAACATTGAAAACAAAATGAAACAAGCTACAATTAAGACATCAATGCATATTTTCCAAAGATTTCCATTTTACATAGAAGCCTTATAATGAAATAAAAATGATATACCCTCAATATGTAATCATTTTAAAGGGTTTGATATACCATATAATACAACCTTACTCTAGTAACCACAATCACCAAGTTTGTAACAATTATAAGCCATGTTATTTTCTAATGTATTCATGTAGACACTAATTTTTGGTATAGCACCCCTCCGTCATCTCACATTCATGAAAATTCCCCTCTCGCATTTCTCTTTTCTTAAATTTAAATAAATCCCATCCATTTACTCACCTTTATTTAATTAATTATTAAATGGGATCCATGTGGACCCATTTGATAATTAAGATTTTGGCATTTTCTCCCATATCAAATTATTCAATTCATGGGTATTAATATACCCATCTAACACCCCTTTCTTAATTTCAAATGGAATCTTTTATCTCACCTACCCATTCAAATCCTACTCCCCACTCCATCTAATAAGTCAAACCGTGGGCCCCAAGCAATCACATCATACCTCTTAACTCAAGTTACCCTACCCAAACCCAGTTACTTGTTAACCCCAATCTAACTCCGACCTCCAAGACTATAAATATGGTTTTTCCTCCATATTTAATGGGACCTATGAAAAAAGAAGGAAAATAGTTGGAAACTCTGGGAAAATGTTGTTTTGAATTCTAAGCTTCTTATTATATTTTCACGATGCCCTGGTAATGACAACCGTAATACCCATAATACTCTTTGCTCATGATTACTTAGTTCAAGTAGCGTGGTTATTATTGCACATTGTGTTTGGATCGGATCAAAAACATCATCTACATACCCGTAGTGTTACGTTCCTTTGTTCATCGATTATTTACATGTTATCTATTTATCTTGTATTTTATCATTATCATTTTGGACACGGGGATTGACATCCTCCAAGGGAGTTAAAAACTCTTGGAACTAGAACTATTTGGGAAACCCCCACATATTGTTATCTAATCTTTTTTGTTTCAGTTTTGCAGATCTATCCTCTTTGTATCACACATCTATATTCTTTATGCCTATAGATCCACAACTACATCCGAGGTCCTAATCCCTTCATCATTCGAAGTTACTTGGTGGCTTCCATTATTGGATTTTACCTACATGAGAACGAGGGTTCTGTGACAACATTTGCATGCCAGGGGGACCAGATCCTAGATCTGGTCATTTTGTTTATTATTTTACTCATCTTTTATAACTTGCTTGTTTGCAATATCTTAGTATTTATGGATTTCAGGCTTCAAGATACGGTCACACATTGAAATCACCAGAGGTACGTGCTCTGTTGTTTTCTATTGAAATATACCCACATGGGAAATGAATCTGGAAATTAACCTTACTCACCTAGTTGTCATCACGTGATATATATTTCATTTTCTGAATCACATGTTTATGGGATTTAGTATTATCTTTGTCTATTTCACGTGTTACACTTTTTTGTCTTTCTCCGTCACAAGGTACATGGTTTTTTAATTTGGAAAAGTATTTTTATTTGGTAGTTTATAATTGATCAATAGTAAAATTGTTATTTCTACAAAACAATTAATTAATAATAATATATAAATAAATAAATGTAATTTATACTTTTAAAAAAACTTAATTAGAATCCTAATTATCCCCTACCTATCACCCCAGTTCACTATCTACCCAACTCCCATCTCTCTTCCCTCACCATCGAGATTCCTCTACTCACAATTCACCACTCCTCCACAACTCTCCATCTCATCGAACCCCGATCCACTCCATTTCCCAATTGAATCTCCACCTAACTCATTTCTCACCCATCTTTCCCTCGCCGAATTCTCATCCTCACCCAACTCCCCATGACCCAAGCCATACTTCCTTTCTCTCCACTCAACCATGCACCTATCCACCCGCCGACTCATCACTTCACCACACCCATCTCTCTTGACTCACCACACCCGTCCCATTTCTCCTCCTTCTTGTATCTCAACTTCTCCACACCCAACACGAAATCCCACATCACTCCCCTCCGAGCTATCATCCCCACACACCAAGATCTCCATTACACCGTGCCTAAGCTACCATCTCTATCTCCCGACCTTATCTCCTTTCAACTTCTCCTCTTCCCAAACTCCCATATCCACCACCACGTTCCCACCTCCTCACCCCTAAGCTAATCATCAACACTCACCTCACCTCTCTTTCCTACAATGCAGCTCCACAGCTCTCTTCCCTCATGAGCTCTTCCAGGCCAACTCCCACTACCCATGGCTAGCCAAGCTATCATCCTCCCACCATGAGCTATCCCAGCTCCCATCCACCACCTCTCAACACACTTCTCTCCGATTTCCATCCCATTCAACTTCCTTCTCCAATGCAACTATTTCATACCAATTAGGCGGAGCATCTCTTGGGGATGATGCTAGAAAGACTTTAATTTTTCTTCTCCTTTACAGTCACTAGCACATCCGCGGACTTCACACAACCTTTACATCATATTTAAGAGATTTAATGAAGTGATCAACATCATAAATACCTGCAAAGCTACTCTTATCATGCCAATATGAATTTGTGTCCAACTCAAGAAAAAAAGGTGTGGCATTAATTATTCTACACAAAAAGAAAGTATTACATATCACACTACGTTGTTGGTTTAAACCGCCATTGTAACGAACCACTAAGTAGCCATTGCTCTCAGGTGGCGGTGGAGGCCAATAAGTTCTTGGTGTGGAAGGAGCGCCGGTCCAAAGTTTTCCCACATCAATCTGGGATTGAGAAACAAGTCTCATCTCTATATGAGAAACAAGAGACACAGTGCATATCAACAATACCAACATATATATGGATAACCTCCCTACTATCACTTTCACACCTGCATTGAATTATTTTAGTTATCTACTCCCTAACTACCCTCTCCTAGGTGGAACCTTGCTATTATGACTAGTGCTACCCTTCTCATGGTCTTCAAACCATGTTGGGATTAGATTACCAGAGGCCGAAAAAAAACCATATCCACTTGGGGATAGTGACTGACGAGTCTCTTTACCATAAATCATTCACACTTCTTTCCCACTCTCTTTGTCTCCGATTCAAACTCACACAACCCATTTGTATATTGTATTGTCACCACCCATGCCGAACTCCCATCCATCTCTCCCCCGAACCGCTGCATCCCTCCACCGAGCCATTCTCTTCCTCTCCTCACCGAGCCCTCCCCTTTCCTCCCTCTTCACGACTCACCCCTCAACCCCAACCACTCAGCTCCACTGCCTTCTCCACTATCCTACCTCGGTTCATCCCAAAAACCTTCCATTTCACCCCTCTATCAACATAGACATCCTCCAACTTTCCACGCATCCCACACCCTAGACCATCCTACACCGCTCCCTTTCTTCCTTCGGAGTCAATTCCCTCTCCAAAGCCTATCCAACTTCTTCACTCTGAGCTTCCATCAATTTCCCATACCGACTATCTCGGCCTCTCATGTTTCAATCCACAGTGTATTTCCTTTCCCATCTCCCTTTGACGTGCACTGGCCTACGTGAATGCCACATAGCTCGACCACACACCACACATCATTTGACTTTAGACACACACATCTTCTATCCAAACACCATCTTTTCGACGCATCACATCCATTTATTTTGTTATTAGTTATTTAGCTAGGCTTTGTATAGGTGGATAATTTAGGATAATTGTTTATTGTTAGTTAAATATTTATGATTTGTTCATTAAATTTTATAAGATAATTGTTCTATTTACTAGTTAATTAAAATTCCTAGGATAATTATTCATAGGATAATCGTTTTATTTACTAAGTTAATTAGTTACACTTTGTTACTTAGAACTCCTAGGATAATTATTTTATTACGAGTTCATTAGTTACGACTTGTTAATTAGAATTCATAAGCTAATTAGATGAGGCTAATTTATTAGTTTAATTAAGCTTTGTTAATTAAAATTCCTAGGTGGTACATTTATATTAAGATAATTATTTTGTTATTCTTTATTTTTTTATTATGGTTGTTAACTAGAATAATTATTTGTTATTGTTTCCATCAGTAAACTTTGTTGTTAACATCTAAATGACATGAATTAGAAATTGTTTTTCCTATTTTTCAACAACTTCCACTAATTATCTTCTTCACTTCTTCGGTACATAATAACGCCTGTCAAAATAACTATTTCAATTAAACACCACACTCTCATCGACCTCATCCGTAAATATAAATGTGGCCATTTTAGGATACCTGTGATTTCGGCCATTGAATGGCACTTCCAAGTACATCATTATCACACACAATCAAATAACCAGGAAAAGCATTCTCCAAGTTCTCATCATTTTTCTTCTTTCTCTTTTTGCATTGAACTTTCCCTTTTCTAAGTGATTTTCTACATCGAATTTCACATTTCATTTTGGATTAAAAAGAACCTTTCTTTTCTACATCCTTCTTGATCACATAGCCTAAATAAGGGGTTTAACTCTCTACATTTCACTTATCACACACTTCCTAAGACTGCACAAACATAATTAACACATCAAAACATTCCTCTCACCTAGTTAACTGATTGGGACTTAAACACCCAACATGCAACCATCTCAGACATCTCCTAATCTAAAACTATTTAAAACTAGCCTTAGACTTCTTTAGGCACCTTCATTATCCATCTTACTTTTATTTTACAGTAGAAAAATTAATCATGATGATAAATAATATGTTGCTTAATTTTTTGTCAACAAAATACATAAACAAATGTTTCTCTATTTCACACTTATTGCCACTCTCTCTCAAATCGACAAAAAAACAAGGTCCTCCACCCAAAAATTACTTCCTCTAACAACCTCACCCAACAAGACTCTAAAATCAAAACCATGTCATTAGTTACTCAACCTCCAATCCTTGTGGTCTCACCTCATGAGAACCATGTCATCCAAGATGATCCCCACCTTCACACGAATCCACATATCTCTTCCCATTCTAATCTTCCTAAATCAACCGCACCACCATATCCCACTCATCTAGAGACACTAAGACCTCCTCCTAACCCCATATATGTCCTCTTACTCCAAAAATCCCCAAAATATCTCTATCCTCCCAATATCCTTAATTGGTGGTACACATTCCATCCACATCCCATTTTGACAATTCCATTTCATTTGTTACCAATATGTCCTGTCCATCTAGCTCACCTATTCATACTTACATTCTTACGCTCCACCCACCTCAACCTCTTAACACCCATATCCCCACTTATCATTTACCACAATAACCTATCCAATTTCAAAACACATCATGTCCCTATTGTCCAAAGTTAGCCTATACAACAATCGCAACCCATGACACATGTTAGTCCTTACCAAACAACTCCCCAAACACCCACATATCCATAAATTAATCAATTGTCTTATCAAACCATTCCACAAACATCCTATCCAAAACTTATCAACCACCTCATCGAAAATTTTCCAACTACCCACACACCCAAAAAAACATCATTCACCTTATCAAAATACTTTTCAAACACACAACTAATCCAATCTCAACCTTACAACACCTCGAGTAATTCAATTCACGTCTTAATGAATCGGTTGGCTAGTTTAGAAACCCTTACCGTAGCACCCAAGAACACTTTATCCTATGAACAAATATGTAATGAACCGGTTCACCCATTGATTCCAATCAAACCCTACCCTTCTCATTGAAAAGTTCCCACATTTATTAAGTTCAACAATAAGGAAGATCCCCAACAAAGATCTCCTCACATTTAAACATGAATATTGTCTTATTGTGCATGATCACGATCTTCTTCTTCTCACTTTCCCCATGTCTTTTTCCGGTCCTAAGTTGGACTGGTACAAAAGTATCCCACGACATTCCATATTCTACTTCACCCAACTTACACAGTTGTTCTTAGACAAATTTTCTATCAATATCGCATGTAAAACCACTATCACGGATCTATATACCATTCAATAGTTTGAAGATGAGCCCATCACTGACTTCATCACATGATGGCATGGTGTTATAAACTAGCTATCCTTCACTCTCTCATAAACAAAACTCATTGAATTATTCTTGTGTTCGTGTATAAAACATATATCTTCTACTTTTTAGATCCAATAATTCCTAACCTTTGACAAAGCTTTCACAATGGCTCACAAACTTGAAACCTGTGTCATTGAGCAAGGTTATCTTAAACTCAAATCGACTAAACCTAAAGTTGAATCTACCAAACCATTCACACATAACAACAAGTTTAAGGTTGAGGCAAACACTATGGTCTTTAAAACCTCATCAAAATCTACATCAAGCACATAGTCTCAACAATGAGCCCCTCAACCAAAAGTTAACTACACTCCCTTAGGAGAATCATATAGTTCTATATTTGATAACTTGATGACAGAAAATACATCCAACTTCCTCCCATACGACCTATGGAAACTCGTAAGCTAAGCCTATTTGGTATCACGGATCCCACTATTGTAAATATCATCGATTCCAAGGTCACAACATTGGGAGATGTCGTTCCTTCAAAGATCATATCCAGTAACTCATAAATCAAGGGGATATCCAAATCAATACCTCTACTACGCAAACTAATCAACCACCGTAAAATCAAGCTATGCCCTTTGTAGCTCACCTATCAAATGCTTATACTGTTAACACTTTCAATCAAGATCATATCTCATCAATAACTTTACATGTCCTAACAATGGACATTATGCCCCACTCCTTATGCGGAACCTGTCACACTTACATCAACTTTCACTACCGGTCCCGAAGCCACACCTTAAACTATCATTATCACATCCACATCCAATTTGACCTTACCATCCAATTCCTCTACTTCAACCATGCCCCAATCTACCATATTAGATTCATCCTTAGCACCTATTTCAGCCCCACTCATATCCACACATATCCCTACATCTCTCACACCTATTCATTCACCCGCATCTTCATCAAACACACTCATTACTACACCTACATTACTCACATCCATCCCAACTAAACTCAGTTCTACTACGTGTACCCTTACAACCCCTCCTTCAACATTAACCCCATTAACAAACATATCATTCTTACCTCTCAAAACATTTATGAAACAACTAGTCTCATCTACTTCTACACCCAAAATTCTCTTGCATTTTCTGCATTACCCATAATTTCTACTTCATTGGTTATCACACAACCCACATCTCCAAATATCCAAATATTCCTACATCTTTATCTATGCCAATGACCCCTATATCTATCTTACTAAAAATACACCTATCCCTACCTTGACATCTTTACCTATATCTTTACCCATGGCTACATCACCTAGATACCTCAATACTCTTTGCCTAATTTGTCTATCACACCAAAAAATCCTCCTTTGGATCTGCAACCCTATCAAAGATACCCTTTGAAACATCTACTAAACCAACACATCCACCTAAATAAAATAAATATGGTTTACATTATTCCTCTAAAAATCAACTTTTACCATGCTAAAACCAAAACACTCCACATCCCATATAGATCTCATTAATCGCATCATACAAACACCTATTTCCCCATTAACATCCTCATTTTATTTTAGGACATTTTCTCCAATAATAACCACACCACCACTATCATATCCTCCGGTTGAAATTATTATCATCCATGCTAGAGTTAGATCTTATCGATTGAAGTCCATAACTTAGGGAAAACATCCTTGACAATCCCCTGTGCATCCTCGAAAACAATCCAATGCCACAACATCTATTTTAGGATCAATCTCTCCATCTACAACATCTTACAATAATCAATCCACATCCAAACAATATAATCCTTCAAAAAAATTGATTTGTCCTCCAAAACATGAAATTCACCCATCCAATCTACATCCACATTTTCTCCTAACTCCAAGCTAAGATATCTTATCAAAACCCACAAGAGTTACCTTCCCCATGACACTTCAATAGGGTCTTACGCAGATATCCTTCGACATTTAACTCGAATATCTGCCATCACACTTCCTCCCATTAAATCCTTTAATACCTATGGTCCCAAGCCATCATGGTTTAATCCTAATTGCAGTTGCGCTTATCGTCATACCTCGGGCCATGAAATTGACCATTATAAGGCCTTTTAGAAAATCATCCTCAATTTTATTAAGAAAGATTATTTCCTCATTCAAGGGAAATTTCCTTCTCCATCTACATTGAATCCAATTCATATCCCATCTATTGGGTTTCTCATGATTCCTTCATCCACATCATTCCTTAACATCCCTCTCGCACATGAAATTCCTCCTAAGGAAGGCCCTCCATTGTTCATAAATATTGCTCATTTTACTAAGCACAATTGTGGTCTCCGATCATTTACCCCATCCAAATCTAAAACAATCTCATCTAAAATCTTTTGACATCCTTTAGCTCCTTTACATTTTACTCATTGGGGAACAACCTTCCCTCTCCCTTGAGCATATCATTCATACAACTCCTTGTTACTAGGGGACTTCGCTCTTTGACATTGTTTTGTTTTCCTTCTTCACATTCATCCAATCTAAACTATTTCTACCCAAATCCTCAATCATTTTAAGTCCACCATTAGGGCCATGTTTATGCCTCTTTTTGGGGGCACCATATTTTTTTATTGAAGTACTCTTTTGAGGCCATGTTTGTCTCTCCATTGAGGGACCTTCTTCTCGAAGTCCACCATTGTGGCCATGTTTATGTCCTTTTTGGGGCACCATCTTTTTTTTTATCGAAGTACTCTTTAAGACCATGTTTGTCTCTCCATTGAGGGACATATTCTTAAAGTCCACCATTATGGCCATGTTTATGCCTCTTTTGGGCACCATATTTTTCGTCAAAATCCTCTTTTGAGGCCATGTTTGTCTCTCCATTAATGTACCTTTTTCACAAAGTGCACCATTGTGGCTATATTTGTGTCTCTTTTGAGACACTTTTTTATTTCATGAAGTCCTCCTTTGAGGCCATGAATGTCCTTCTATGTTTATGTCTCTCTTGGGGCATCATTTATTTTCATCTAAATCCACCGTTGTGGTCATATTTTTGTTTCTTCAAGACATAGTTTTATTTCTTGCTTGTCTATCATCTCATCTTATTGCAACTTCATTGTCTTCCCTCTCTTGGTGGTAAACCAGAGACGTAACCTCTTAATGCATTGCACTTGTGACCAATCTATTGTTAGCATATTTACCAATGATCACTTAGTTATATCCTTAGATTATTCCTCCATCCTTATCCCCTTCCATTTGTCATTGTAATGATCTAAATTATGTGTTCTACCTTCACTACTTTGATGTGACCCCATAACCATTACATCCATCACCTTCTCATTCTCCTATTGCAGCCATGTAAAGGGTCCAGGGGTGTATCTTGTACATTCAGTATCCCCTCCTAAGTGGTCTACTTCGTTATTCCCAACTCTCCCCTGTAAAGCTAAAACTCAAATATGTAAAAGTAAAAATCCAAAAATAGAATGATCCTTGAAGGACAAGTTGTTCATGAAAAATAAAAATAAAATAGAAAAGCATACAAATCAAAATCAAAGCAAAATCAAAAGAAATAGACCGATACCTTGAAGGACAGTTATCATATTATTCTTGCCATCCATATTATGTATAAAGTAGACCATACCCTTGAAGGATGGCTACTCTATTATTATGACATCTGGAAGGTTTCCCACATTGATGAATCTTCATTTTATCAAAATTCTTGGAATGCTTCCCATAATGATTAGATTTCTTCTATTGTTCTTCCCCTTTCCCAAAGCTGGGAATAGAATTAAGGAAAACCACCTTTGGATATCCCTCTTCTCGCGTACAAGTTACATCTCAATCCATTAGTCATGTCAACATTAGGATTATGAGCATATTTCATCCATTTTACTCGATGAAAGGTATGTTAGTATAACTAACTATCGTTGGTTATGTATTAACACCTACTATTGGCTACAAGTGAAATGCCTTGAGTGGTAACCTTTCTTGTTTATCTCCAATCCAGTTCGATGCATTGTTTCCATGTATGCCCTTACTATAACTATGTTTCATTCATCTCATCCAGATCATATTTTATAAAAATCACATCAAATTTCACACTATTAATTCTATATCTATCCATAATCTCCATGAATGCACTTGCAAATAAACTTTTCATTTTACGAATTCTACTTGATTGCCTTTGTAGTTTATGAATCCTACTTGAGGATCCTTCTCAAGGAAAGTTCATTATCGTGCACCTCCCTATCTCTCAACATGTTCAAAACATCTTTGATCCATTTATCTTAGCTCCCCATTACCACTCATCACCTTTGTCTCCACATCATCATTTTCACTTTTCTGTCTCCTTGCACCACACCAAATATCTTATTTGTCTTTCCTCTTGAGTTTCCCTTTCATTTGAAAATTTTACTTAACCATCCATACATCCAGAGAATCTCGGTTAAGGTATATCTTCTTCCTTGGATTCTCCCACCGAGAAGCTTCTCCACCATTACCTCTTTCAACGGACAACAATCACCACCACAAATGTCTTTCTACTCCTTCTTTCCACTTTACACACTTGAATCATCACTCCCACCACATGGGCATCCCAATAATGGATTTCCCTTACACTCTCCATCTACATTGCATATGTTCCTCCATCCACTCATGTCACACTCCTTTGTTTTCTTTTTCTCACTTTGATATCAAATCCTTTCATCTCTTGTTCCATTTTGATATACATAGCTCAATCTTTTCATCATCCTTCTTCTTCTTCGGCTTGAACATCCTACTTAATCGTCCCCATCATAGGAAATCTTACTTAAGAGTTCCTCTTAAGAATGGTTTTCCATTTGATCCTTCCACCTCCCATCATATCTTCCTCATCTTTTGTCTCCCACCTCTCATCGTACTCGTCCACTCTAACCAACCATTCCACACATGTATCCAATATAATGTTGTCTTTCTCCTTCCATATCATCACTGCCGGTTTGGTGATCTTACTTAACTCTTCCTGCAACATGGCGATCTTACTTAAGAGTCCCTCTTAAGCATGATCAGTCATCCTACACTCACCCACTACCCCACATTCTCTCCATCTACATTTTCTCATCATTCCCCATCATCACATCCTCTCACCTCCTCTTCCATTCTTGTAAACACCATTTCCTACTTGCTCCTTGTTCATCTCCATCATCCATCACTGGGTAATCTTACTTAACCATTGCTTCTCCATTCATTTCGTGTCTTGTTTCTTCATTTTTCTCTCATTCATTCTCATCCCTTGCATCCTCTCCTCACCTTCATCTTCTTACAGATTTTTATCCCTCCTTTATTTACTCTTTCCACTCCATTTGTAGAGTTCTCCCATATATCTACCCCCATACTTACCCATCATTGTCATTGATCATCCCCTAACATTCTTTCATCATCATATTTTGTTTCGTGCTAGTAATTATCGATGGTATTCTCCTAAAATCACTCATCCCCATTCCACACAACCTTTGGATCCTTTTATTTGACCCCCTCCATTCTATCTTCATTCCTTCCTTCCTCTATGCCCTCGATCATTATCGGGGACTTATACTAATGTCCCTTCATCGGCATTCCCCCTTCCATTCTTCATTTACTTTCTGCCTCGTCTCATATTTTTTTCCCATCCTTTCCCATTGATCATTATCATTGGATTTCTCCTAACATACATTTTCTCGCATTACCTCTCCTATCCCTTCCCTTCTTTTTCTTGCTTCCTCTCCATATTTCATTCTTCCTTTCCAATTTCTTTACTGTCTTTATCATACACTCTCTCTCTATTTTCTCGGCATAAACTTATCCTCATCTCATGCATCTCCACTTCTTTTCCAATCAGGTCATTCCTCCCCTTAAGCTTCTCTTTATGTTCCTTATGCTTTTCACTCTCTAT
Organism: Taxus wallichiana var. yunnanensis; assembly: GCA_018340775.1. Taxonomy (NCBI): domain Eukaryota; kingdom Viridiplantae; phylum Streptophyta; class Pinopsida; order Cupressales; family Taxaceae; genus Taxus; species Taxus wallichiana. The sequence continues at coordinate 301,152,626 of CM031234.1, forward strand.
CAAATATCTCTATTCATAGTTCTCTTCCTTCTGCAAAATTTTCTTTGGTGTCTTCTCCTCCTTTCTTATCCTCATCTTATTTCACTTCCTCTATATCATCCTTCTCCTCGTTTTACCTTGCACTTCCTCCTTAATTCCCCTTCGATAACCCGACTCTTTAACATTGTTCCATATCCTTTATCATCTTTCCATCCACATGCATTTCCATGCGGTCAGGTTCCATATTATTTTCCTTGGATTTCCTCACTATGATCCGGTCCTTCAATTTTCTTTACTCTATCATCTCTTTCATTTTCTCACTTCTCTACCTTCCTCTCGCTTCATCTTCCTTCACACCTTTTGTTTTAAATAACTCTCTCTCTAAATTTTTCATAATTTCACCCTCTTCTTGGTTATTTCCTTGTCTTCTCTTTACTTATCCTTATTCATTTCCCCTTTTCTCTATAATCCTTCTTTGTTATCTTCTTCCTCCTTTCATTCCTTCTATGCTCCTCCATCTCTCTCCCTCCATTCCATACCCTTGTCACCTTCACATTCAGTCTTTCTTACTCTTCTTATAATTAACCAATCCTCATGTCTATTCCCTTTTCTCTTTCTTAACACCCCTCACACTTCTTCATGGTCAATCCCAATGTTTCTCTTTTATGTACCACTATCGATCCATTTCATTACCGATCTCATTCTTCTCTTCTACGACATTCACCTCTTCTCTTTTTGAGAACCCTATCATAGATTTTATCTTCATCAATCCTCTTGTAGGGGTATCATCATACCCATTTCTAAGAATCTCTTCCCATCTTCCTTTGATATTTTTTTCTTGGAGGATACCATGTAACGGCCATCACCTATCGATTTTGTTCTCTTCTATGAATATTTTCTCTACTTTTATTTTATCACAAAAGTATCGTGACTTCTTATCCTAGTTATCAAACAAGTAGGAATTATTTTTCTTTCTAATTTTCTAACACTTATGCATATTTCTTATTGAGAACATTAACATCATATTTATCACCCTTTTACGACATTATATCTCACCCTTCTATCCTATCTCTCATCATGTCCACATTTATGATTATTCCCCCTAGGATATCTTATTTAAACATCCATCTATGTCTTATGTTGGGGAACCTTTTCATCCTTGTACTTGTCGACACATATAAATCACTTTTTTTCCTTCTCATGCCCCATGTTGGGGCATCATTATCTTCATCCTCTTCCCTTTTGTAGATGCATGATTTTTTGTAAGAATTGTTAAGACAAAATGATTGCATATGCTTTTCACATTCAGTTACACATATTTTGATGTTTTCCTATGACCCATTGGTCATCTTGGTTTACATCCATACTACAGTGGTCTTCACCCACTCACTGGTCTATAGAACATTGTCGTCTATCTCCATTGAGACTGCAATCTTCCTCTATCGATGTGATATTGGAGTCATCACCATACTTTTTTCATTGTTATTGCGATCCTTTTTACCCGGGCATCTTGTGTTTGGTCATTTATTCATCCATCCTTGGACACATATTTCATCTAACCCTTTTTGTTTCTAATTTTCATGGCTTGCTATCGCAAACCACTCAACGAAAAGGGGAAAATGTAGACACCAATTTTTGGTATAGCACCCCTCCATCATCTCACCTTCATGCAACTTTCCCTCTTGCCTTTCTCTTTCCTAAATTTAAATAAATTTCATCTATTTACTCACCTTATTTAATTAATTATCAAATGGGCTCCATGTGGACCCATTTGATGATTAGAATTTTGGCATTATCTCCCATCTCTCACAATCCAACCCATTTCAATCATTATTATCTATACCATGGGTATTAATATACACCCCTTTCTTTCTTAATTTCAAATGGAATATTTTATCTCACCTACCCATTCAAATCAAGCTCCCTACTATAAAAGCTACAGATTATCACATAAAGAAACTTTCTTATTTCCTTCGTACAAGATATTACAAATAAATAGGAGAGATTGATCCTATTTTCTAGGAGGTTGTTCTAACAACACTCCTCACATTTCTTATTTACGTGAATTTGGTTTAACAACCAAATCACATTCAAATAACTATATGAGTTGTTATTACAAATCATGTACTCCACATTATTATATTCACCAACATGTAAATATAATAAACACATCTAAATAATGTGAGCACTAAACAAGTATTCCTAACATTCCCCCCCTTAGTGTGAACATGGTAGAAAAACATCCACATGCTCCTCTGCAGTATGCTCACCCCTGTGGCATGTCCAACTCTGTGACTCATGACCTTGATCCAAAAGAAAGGCTCGCTCCTTCCATGGTTTTAAACAGGCTTACCACAAACCTTGAAGTGACAGGAACCTCATCAACTGTCCACCTCGTGTGGTTTTCTGGATCCTCCCACAAACCCTTTCAAGATCCATGAACCGACTTACTCAGTCCACTGCTCACCACTATGCTTATACATCACAAAACACCCGTTATCAAAAACTGCACAATAGAAGATATACTTATTTCACATTACTTCCTATAAGAATCATAATGTTCTTAATCGTAGTCTCTGTCATTGATCGCTACCACTCAATCTCGAATAGCATAGAAAATCACAACGCCATTGGAAGCTTTCCTTGACTAAGTTGTTTTGGGTGCAGAATGGGAATGGAACATTGGTATGTATTCCCCCCCACAATGTGAAATTCCACTCATATAGATACTGAGAAGAAAAATGCATCGAAGAACATACTCCTGAATGGATCTTGCTAGTTAGGTCTTTTTGGTCACTAATGCTAGTGAATGTATTCTCCTAGTGACCATCTTCCAAATGAAGTCTACAATGAGAGGACCATGTCGGTTAAAGGATCACCGACAGCTATCTATGCTCCAACACAACTTTCTTTCCAACATCCATCAAATACCAAACAAAATAGGAACTCTGAAAAATAATCACACCAAGCTGAAATTCACACCACACAATCAATCTCAAACTACAAAACTCAAAAACAAGTACTCACACCGCACACCCGTGCCACCAAATCATTCTATGCGGTCCTGTCGTTGGTGATCGACGAGAGGTCACTTTGTTAGACCTCCTTCCTCCATCAAGATGCTACTTACTTAGTGGATTTGTCAATGAAGCTCATTTTACAATTTTGACTCAAATGACAAGACGTCAATTTCTACCGATATTGCATCTTTTTACAAACAATTAAAATTTTAATATAGCTAAAAGCTATTGATTAAAATTTTGACATATACTATTTTAAAATAACAAAAAGACTCAAATTTCGAATAGAATCTCACACACTCATATATGACTTTTGACTAACTCAACTCAATGCTAAGGACACAATAATAATAAATCTTGACAATAACACTATTTGACTAGACAACTAAAAAGTAATTAAAGATTACTTCTTAATACATAATGAATACGTTGTCATCTTTATAAAAAAAATTGATGTAGCAGAATGGCGTCTGTTGCATGCAATGAAATATGGGCACGTTTCTCACACTTGATAGAGTCTGCAAACGTTGAATACAACCAACAATGAAACCAGAAATGAATTTAATTGCTCCTTCTCTTGAATAAGAGCTTACGGGACTATGCAGGTAGATAGATCAAATATATGTCTTTCTCTAATTCTTGATGGATGTACCCTTGAGCGATCGTGGAATCTCATAGTCTAGATTTAAGGCAATGCATACATTGGAATGCATCTCACGCTAACATGTGAGTTTCAACCACATTAACTTAACATGATAATATCTTGAGAAGATATGTTATAAAGAATCTGCTCACCACAAAGATTATAAGGGCCAGCTTTAGGTAGGCGAAAGCATCTCAATGCACAAAGATATATTGCTTGCAAAAGAACCAGTCCACGCTCAAATGATAATGCGTACATCTCCACACGCCCACATTTTCAGTGGATCCTTCCACCAATCCGTAGATTCAAGGTCGGTACACCTGTCAGTTGATCAGACTTTCCACAATAAATAGTGCCAACAGAACGGCGTTCCCGTATTTTAAAACACCATAGAGAAAATATATAGAATTGGATGAAAAGGCACTGCGATGCACATATATCTAGAACTTCATGCATATGAATGTGCAGCAGGCTATAAACGGTGTTTACTCAACACTATGCACAACTCGTACATGGACTGCATCTCTATTATTCACACAATAAACAGAAGATGAAGGGAAGATCTGTGTAGGTAGACAAATCAATCTGAATGCATGAAAATTCATGGATGTTGAAGTCGGTTCCTGCTATTAATGTAAACTCATTCTGTAAAACTCGGTCTCACATCCACAGGGAAATTGGAAGAAAGAAATGTCATTGCCCCTCATTCATTCTCACAGGCCCATACACGCTCTGATACCAAATATAAAAGCTACAGCAGATTATCACATAGAAAACTTTCCTGTATTTACTTCGTACAAGATATTACAAATAAATAGGAGAGATTGATCCTATTTTCTAGGAGGTTGTTCTAACAAAACTCCTCACATTTCTTATTTACGTGAATTTGGTTTAACAACCAAATCACATTCAAATAACTATATTATTTGTTATTACAACTCATGTACTCCACATTATTATATTCACCAATATGTAAATATAATATAACACATCTAAATAATGTGAGCAAGAAACAAGTATTCCTAACACCCACTCCATCTAATAAGTCAAACCATGGGCCCCAAGTGATCACATCATACCTCTTAACTCAAAGTTACTCTACCCAACCCCGCTTACTCGTTAACCCCAGCTTTAGCCTCACCGTAGGCTTTAAATATGGAATTTATCCTCTCGTAAAATGGGGAGGAATTAATTTGGAAACTCGGGAAAATGTTGTTTTGAATTCTAAGCTTCTTATTTATCATATATTCTCACAAAGGTGCCCCGGGTAACAACATTGTAATCCCCACAATACTCTGCTCATGATTACTTAGTTCATGTAGCGTGGTTCTTGTTGCACATTGTGTTTGGATCAGATCAAGAGCATCATCTACATACCCACAACGTTAGGTTCCTTTGTTCATCATCTTGCATGTTATCTATTAATCTTATATTTTATCATTATTTCTTATCACACGGAGTTGATAGCCACCAAGGAAGTTAACGCTTCCCAGATCTCTGGTTTGTCAGGAAACCCCTACATAAAATATCTAATCAATATTTCTCTAGTGTCTCGTGAGCTGCAAGTTTTTGGGATACCAATGAGGAGTTTAACACTTACTTTGCACCCGTATCATCCATTTCCATCTTCAAGGTACTAAGCCTTTGCATACTCAACATTGTTTTACGTTTGTTGATTTCTTGTACAATAATCGGGATGGGAAGCAAAAACTCGATCAACAGTTCACACACACACACAAAAATAAAAACACGTCTATAAGGTTATATCTCTAAGTACATACCATTGTGTAAAACTTCAATATTATAGTTTATTTCTAAAACCATTCATTTCTAGGAATTAGACAAAATACAACATATTTTAACAAAACAATGAAAATGCAAGCCTACAAATAGCAAAAGTTTGAGCTTAACGTAGAATTTAATATATGTAAATAATATTTATAGAAAACTATTATTGAAGACATGGATCATATCATGTCTCCAATTGTAGTGCTCCTTCTCTCCTTAAGTTTCCAAGATTCCTTCAAAGTCACAGTTCAAAATATTGAATCCAAAGAGTAAAGCAAAAACCTCTAAGCATTCCCCATAGTTATTTTCACCCTCATCTATTAATATCATCCTTAAATCCATCCCCATAGTTACATTATTGCATGAATTAATTTTAATAAAGATTGTGAGCACCGAATAGGGATGATAACAACATGCAGAGCTCCATGAACCCTCCCCATAACAACAAGAATAAAAAAATACTATCCATTCTCCACAAAAATAACTTGTTCCTTCCCCACGGCTCTGGAAGGGGGTTTCGAGAAGGATTTAATACATGATAGGACAAGTAAAATTTCCCTCCAAATTTTCTATCACGGACTTGTCCTCCTTCCAAATTAGCGATGCCAAATAACTCACGCTTAAAAAAACAACAAAAAAACTTGTTCCTTCCCCATGGCTCTGGGGGGTTTGAGAAGGATTTAATGCATGATAGGACAATAAAATTTCCCTCCAATTTTTTTCACGAACTTTTCCTCCTTCCAAATCAACGAGTGCCAAATAACTCACAGCTTAAAATAACTATTTTTAGTTTAGTTACTGATAGCAAAAATTTAATATTTTTCCTCCATAATAGGTGGTTAGAGGTGCTTTGTAATTACACCCATGCCTTAACATGTTTAGCTGGTATAGAGTAAGTGGGGAGGAGTTCCAAATGCCACTTAGGATAAGATTAGTGTAAGCAAGCAATGACATAAAAATATATGTCCATATTACCATGATTTTTATGGCTCTAGACTTTAGCTTAGGCCTTTCAAAGCTTCACCAACATTAGAATAAACCAAGATATATGTATTGTTATCTCACTTTTTTCCCCAACAAAATTGATCAAACATGGCCCCGTGTAGGAAAGAAATTAAAAAAATGGTTCTATCGAACGAGCCCATGCTTCAAATCCAATAAACAAGTTACATACAAGTTCTAAATTAGAGGAGCATGATCAGGGAAGGAAGAAAATAGTGTCAAAGAAACTGAAAAGAGTTTGTGAGAATCGAATCAGAAATGAGGCACCATGAAGTAGTTGCACTCAAATGGAATTGTGATAGCTCAAGCTATTGTTAGAAGGAATTGATCGGTAATGGAAGAACTTTCTCAACAAGAAACAAAGCTTGCATAGAGGAAAGATAGTGGAGTGTCTTGGCATGCTCATAAATGAATAGTAAAGGGGTACATATAGGGTGTTGAGTAACCCTAGTGCATGACACACATGAAACCCTAAACCTAACCCATGTGAGATGACCCTCCAATATGAGAGGAGGACACATAGGATAACTCACACTAACACCCCCCTTCATCAAAGTGGGGTAAGCAATCGTGATGAGTCGGATAGAAGAGGAAGACACTCCTAAACAACTAAGAAAGTTGTGTCAATGGGGCCCGACAACTAAAGGCCTAATAAGGTGCCCATATACAAACACAATCTTCCTAGAAGAAGAATAAAATAAGGACTACATAGCCCGAAGGAGATGAGTAGCTATAAAGACCTCACCCCAAGAAGAGACCGTAAGTGAAGAAAATTCATCTCAATGAAGGGCTTGGTGAATAAATCTGTAATCTGATCAACTTTCCGAATGTACTGAATGTCGATGATACCATCATGAATAATTTCCCGTATGAAGTGCATATGGATCTCAATGTGCTTCGTCCACTAATGCTAAACTAGATTTCTAAAAATAGAGATAGTGCTCATGTTATCACGGTAGATAATGGTAGGCCGTCGAAAGTGGATGCCAAACTCACAAAATACCCCGTAGCTAAATAGCTTATGTGGTAGCGTTAACTACTCCTTTGTATTCTGCCTCTGTAGATGATATCACAATTGCATTCTGCTTCTTGCTAGACAAACCAATGGGACCCGAACCAAGAGAGAAACTATAGCTAGAAGTAGATTTCTGATGATCTAAGTCATCGGCCCAATCAGAATATGTGAATCCAATCAAGTCAATATCAACCCCTCCATGATAGTGAATGCCATCAGCATAAGTGCCACAAACATAATGAAGGATCCATTTAGCTACTTTCTAATGTAGCTCATGTGTATCCTACATGAATCTGGACATGATCCCAATAGCATATGAAAAATCTGGTCGAGTGTGAGTCAAGTAAATCAAGCTCCCCACCAACTGTCGATAAAGAGTACCATCAACCAAGGGAGTAGAGCAATCTGAAACCAACTTCACCCCGAAAAGAAAAGGATTAGAAGAAGACTTGCAATCAGACATCTGAAACCGAGCTAGTAAATCAAGAGCATACTTAGGTTGCAAAATCAATATTCCTAAGTCAGATTGTGAAATCTGGATCCCAAGGAAGTAATGAAGCAGACCTAAGTCAGTCATGGAAAACTTGTTGGCTAAGGTGATCTTCACAGAATAAATAATAGAGGAAGAGTTTCCTATGATCAACAAGTCATCAACACATAGAACAAAAATGAGTATGGAGTCATCTTTTCATAAAATATAAACATTTGGATCGAGTGACACTGATAAACTATGATGTAAGTAAAAAGGAGTCCATCTTGGCATACCAAGCCCGAGGGGCTTGTTTAAGGCCATAAAGATACTTCTTTAATTTACAAATGAGGAGGATCTCGGGACATAACCCAGAGGTTTTCCATATAGATCTCTTCATCTAGGTCACCATGAAGGAAGGCACTCTTAACATCCATTTGATGGACTTTCCATTTGTTCATTGTGGCAATGGCTAGGGTCAGTTGAATAGAAGTCATCTTCACAACTGGAACAAAAGTTTATGTATAATCAACCCTAGCTATTTGGGAGAAACCCTTAGCTACTAATCGCACTTTAAACTTTTTGAAGTCTCCATCTACTCCATACTTTGTTCGGAACACCCACTTACACCGAAATGTTTTTCTTCCTTTCGGAAGAGTGGTGAGATCCCAAGTATCATTCTTCATGAGAGAGGAATACTCCTCATCCATGGTAGAATCCCACTCAGGAATACCACTAGAAGCCTCCTAAAAAGACTGGGATCGAAGCGGAGGTAAAGAAAGAGTGGGGTCTAATGAAATATGAGCGAGTACATCTCATATACGAAGTATCTCCAACTAAATCTCCAGCACTTTGCAAAGTTTTCCTGGCCCAAAGGGAACAGGAGGATCAGGCTCAGAGTCGAAAGATTCTTCACTTGAGTGAGAAGGGACATAGTCCTCATCATCACTACTATTAGAATTAGAAGACTCAAAGGTTTGATGGTCGGGAGGATCCGGAAGAGGAGCACGCTCAACAATATCATCATCTGATGAGTTAGAATCTAAGTCAACAAGTTGAAGAACCTCAATAGGTGGAGAAGTAGAATTCAAAGAAGAATCATTGAACTTAACACTTCTCTCAATATACAGCTCATGAGAAGTAGGATTCATCAAACGATATCCCTTCACACCATCAGGATACCCTATAAAGATACAAGGTTTGGATTGTGGTTCCAAGGCCTTACGTTTCTTCTTGGGAATCTGAGCCATAGCCTTGGATCTGAAGACTCGAAAGTGCTCAACATCAGGCTTGCATCCAAACTAGGCTTCAAAGGGTGTCATCCCTCTTACTGCCTTGTGTGGAACACGGTTCTGAATGTAATTTTCACAATTCACTGCTTCAGCCCAATACTTTGGAGGAAGAGACTTTGAGTGATCCATACAAGTAGCCATCTCCTTGAGTACGGTTCTTTCTTTTTGTGATTCCATTTTGCAAAGGGATATAAGTATCTCAGTATGCTGCAAATAGATCCCTTCAAGTATGAAATCCATGAACCTATTGTTTACATATTCACCTCTATTGTCGATTCAAAGAACCTTAATAGACCATTCCTGTTTCTCGGCAAGAGCCTTAAAGTCTAAAAATGTTCAAAGACTTCGACTTAAGCTTAAGAAAATATACCCAAGTATATCACCAAATAGTCATCAATGAAGGTTAGCACATAAAGAGCTCTAGTAAAGGAAGGAGAAGAAAATGGACCAAAACATATCAATGAACAAGATCGAAAGGATGAGTGGCTCTCCAGGATTTTCCTTTGTCAAAGTTCTTTTCAGGATGCTTTCCAAGGGTACAACCCTCACAAAGACCCTTAGAAAACTTGACACGAGGTAACCCATTGACTATTTCGTTTTGGCTCAATTGTTCAAGGTAGTGATAATTTAGATGTCTAAAATGCTCATGCCATAGCTTACTAACTTCATTTTCATGAGTGAGAAAGGAAGTGGGTGTAGAATCAAAAGTAAAGTGGGAGAAGGTGTACAATTGTGAACGGTGATCTACCTTTCCCTTAGCCACTATAGTGTCATTGTTAAGCTCACGAATAATCACCGAGTTAGGACCAAATTCCACTCGCATTCCTTCACCAAGGTGAGTAATTTGGTAAATCGATAGGATATTGGTAGAGAGATCAGGAACACTCAACACTTGGTTAAATATTCCCCCATCCATCTCTACCGATCCACTACTAGAAACCGACATTGTTGTGTCATTACCCATCGTGATTTGGGACATTCCACAAGGTTTGATGTTGGAAAACTCAACATGTGAATAACTCATGTGGTGCAAGGCACCGAAATCTATAATCCATGTCAATGAAGGAGTAACTCTAGCTACAAGGGCCTTTCCTTTCTTCTTATCATTTTTAGCACCTTTTGCAGTAGAAGACTCGGCCTTTGGAGCACTTTGTTTTATGGATTTAGGAACACTTATTTTATTCTTCTCAAGTAAATGAGATAAGTGATCAATCTATTTCTTAAAACAATGTTTCTCTTTGTGACCAGAGACTTCTTGCAATAGGAACACAAATACTTTCTTTTCGTGCCTTAGGCTCGAAGTCAAAGTGTTTGTATCATTTTTAGGTTTGATCCTTTTTTCTTTCTTTTTTCAGTCTTCTTTCCTTGCTAGTACTTGCTACAAGGGCATGTGACTTAGACTTGAGAGACCCCATTTGAATGAGTTTGTCTTGTTCTCGAATGAGTTGGGATGAAAAATAGTCAAAGGAGGGCATAGTCCAAGTATTACCCAAAGCAACTTTTGTAGTGTAGAAAGTTGACACGAAGACAAAATATTCAAGACCTAGCTTAGAGAGAATCGACAAGATCAGTTGAGAATATTTATTTTCTACTTGACATCCTTTTAACAATAATCTAATGTGGACAATCTTTGAGAAGAAAGATTATCGAGTTTTCAAAGTCACTAGGATTTAACCCTAGTAGTTCGTTTTCCAACTCATGCACTCTCATGTCATCTAGTTGTCCAAACATCACATCTAGCATTTTCCACATAGATTTAGGTGTTTCGGATGCCTCAATGTGGAAGAGAAATTCAGGAGAAACGGACATGCAAAGAAGACCTAAAGCTTCATCACTACGGTTTAACCACTTAGATTTTTTAGGTTCGTCGTTTGGTTCAGTCTCAGTTCCCATGGTGATGAAGTATAACCCTTTACCCCTTAGTTTCATTATTATTTTCGATCTCCATTCGAAAAATTTGAACGGCGTAAGTGCAAAGGAATTGAAAGTGCATCCATAGTGAGTGAGAGAGAGAAAGAAATGCAGAAAAGAAACACAACCACCCAGGACAATAACAACCCCCTGCTTTCGACACTTTATAGTTTAGTGTGTTGATTACAATCGGGTCCATGCGTGTGGTTTGAAACACTTGGTAACTCGTCTTGCAATTAGTGTAATAACGTGCAAGAGAGGAGACCACAACAGTGTTTCGTGGAGCACAACAAAAAGGACACCGTAAACAAGCACAAGAAAAAAATAGAAAGGAGGTAAAATCCAACCCTGGTGGTGAGAAAAAATGTCTCACATCATAAAAGGAAACCCCCTTGCTGCAGACTGATGGCGGATGTGCTCACTAGTCGCAAGCAATAATAAGGGTGAAATACAATGTTTTAAGTGAACTCAAGGAGTTCAAAGAGTCTTCAGAACACACCGAAAAGAGCTTGAAAGGTAAATAAGGTGTTGAAGTTTCACTGCACACTTGAGCGCACAATCAGAGAAAAAAATGCCAATAACGCCTAAATTTTACTGTTTGGAAACGCCCAATTTTGCTAAATTGAGGGCTTTTGAGTTTTAAAAAATGATAAAAAAGTATGTAAATGATTTTAATTAACTAGTAATCGTAGATGAGAGGATCAAAATTAATTTGCAATTAATAAAAAATAGATTTAATTAAATTAAATCTAAGTAATTACAAAAATTAATTTAGATCTAAAAAAATTAAATTCTAATTAAGAAAAATAATAAAAACTTTCCATTTTTTTGTTTTTAAAAGCAAATTTTAAAAACTAAATAAATCTAATTTTTAAAAGAATTAAAAAAGATGTTTTAAATAGAAAGGGATTTTATTTTATTGTTTTAAACTTTTTTAAAAAAAAACTTCCACGTGTTTTAGAAAAAGAAATGAGTTAAAAAATGGAATTTTTGTTTAAAAGCTTTTGTGAGTTTAAAAATTAGAAAGAGTTTGAATTAGAAAAATGATTTATCCTATCTTTCCAAAAAATTTCTTGCAAAAATATTTAAACAATTTGAATTTGAATTTTGAAAACACGCACCCTAGTGCATATTGGTTTTAAAGAAACTTAAAAAAGAAGCATCTAGAATTTTAAAAGAAGAAAACAAAAAATTACCAAAAAAGGAAAAAGCTTACCAAAAATTGCGGGGTTTTGTGTGAAGAAAACAACGTGGTTTTTGTTTGTATGCGGTTTGCACTTACCAACGTGAAAAAAGTTTGTTTTCTTGATCGGTGCATGGGGTTGAAGCTATTTGTTGTTGAGGTTGTAGCGGGTGAGTAATCGTATTTTTGTGCGGCCACAAAAAAAATATAGTCCACAGTCCACAAAAAATAGGCCGTGAGTTTTGTAAACCTTGGGAGTAAAACAAAAAGTAATGCACGAAAATCGGGAGCGAAATCCTCAAAAAATGCAGTCCGTGTTGTAGGAGATCCCGAAGTGAGGTGCATGCGCTTACAAACATGAGCTCAGGGTAGAACACGAGGGCAGGTCAGAACTCACGACCATGGTGAAAAAATGTAGGGAGAACACGAGCTTCGAGTTGAGGAGCTCGGGTTGGAGAGGAGGAGCCCTGTGCAAAGAAGTGCACTAAAACACCAAACTTCAAACCTGCAATTTCTAACCTGAAGATCTGCAGAAACCATGAAAACACAGAGAGCAAAAAAAATAGAGATCTACTAAAAATTTGAGTTTAATAAAATATTAAAAAACTAGAAAATAAACCTCTATTTTAGCTGATCTGCTAAATATAGCTGCAACTAGCTAAAACTAGCTGTAAAATCCTTGATAGCTCAAGGAGATGCCTGCACATGTACAAAAAAAAGCACAAAAACCGACACAACTTTCCGAGAAGGCTTGTTAGAGAGATTAGCAAAAATTCTATAAAATAGTGATCGAAAAACTTGTATGCAGAGTAAAATGAACGAAACCAAGATAGAGTAATCGCAACTAAAAAATTAACGAGTGCACGTTTACCCGATCTCGAATCTCGATACCATGAAAAGATTTTGTGAGAATCGTATTGGAAATGAGGCACCACGAAGTAGTTACACTCCAAAAAATCATGATAGCTCTAGCTATTGCAAGAAGGAATTGATCAATAATGGAAGAACTTTCTCATGAAAACAAAGCTTGCATAGAGGAAAGATAGCGAGTGTCTTGGCATACTCATAAATGAATAGAAAAAGGTACATATAGGGTGCTTTGAGTAACCCTAGTGCATGACACACATGAAACCATAAACCTAACCCATGTGAGATGACCCTCCAATATGAGAGGAGGACATATAGGATAACTCACACAAACAGAAAACTAGAGGCTCAAAGGAACATAAATGGAAAAGGCTCAAAGTCTTCGGGCTCTGCAAATGATTCAGAATGAGCCCCAAAATTGGCTAAGTATGGAAGAATCAATGGAAGCCTCCACATGCCTCATTGGCGCATCTCCAAAGATTAAGCTAAAAAAGAAAGACTCAAATGAGCACGAAGCTTCCTCATGTCCCAACACCGAAAAAGGATAGAGCCAACCATTAAAAATTCTAAACAAACAGAAAGAAACACATGTCTTAACGACACAATTTCAAGATGGGAGCCCAAGGTGGGGACTCAAACTTGCGCCAGCCCTCCACGTGGCCAAGGGTCAACAGAGGTCAAATTCAAAAGTGGGCCTAAATTGGTTAAGTATAAGAGTGCAGTGGAAGGTGCCATGTGTCTTAACGGCACACATTCAAAGGCGTGGCCCAAAGTAAAGATTTAAATGAGCACAAGGATTCCATGTGTCAACCTAACACTCCTTCAAAGGTAAAATCTTGAGCGGGTTTCCAAACGAGTGCAAGACCTTCCACGTGTTCCAAGTCCAAAAAGGGACAGGGTCAGTGTTTTATAGTCAAAGTAGAGATAGGCCAATGGATGGAGCCAAGTGTCAGCATGGTGCTACTTCAAGAGTAAAATTTGGGGAGGTTTCCAAACAAGTGTCAAGCCTCCACGTGTCCCTGGTCAGATGTATGGCCCCGCCAAGAAAAAGGACTTAGCCAAAACATGAGGAAATGGGCAAGCCGTGGAAGATGCCATGTGTCAGCCCAACGCAACTTCAAAAAAGTAAAATCCAAAAGTGGTCCCCAAACATGCGCCAACCCTCCACGTGTCCAGTTTCCAAAATACCCATTTTGATAACTAGTTCCCACCATTTTTGTATGGGCCCAATTCAAATATTCAAATGGGCATATCTTTTGATTCAGTGCTCGAAATCTGACAAATTTGGCACTGTTGGAAAGATCTCGACCTCGTCTATGCCATGGAGATCTGAAACTTTAATTTTGAAGAAGTTAGGTGGGGGAAAAATGAAAAGACATCTTCATGCCATTAATGTAAGATCTATTTTCTCTAACAACCAGATCGGATTTAATCTGATCCCTTGTTCTTCCTCCTTCAACACACCAAACAAGTAATTCATGCAAACATGAAAGATTTGGGGCAGATTTGTAGGAGGTATTGATGGCCAATGGTTGAGCTTTGAATTAGTTTTCCTGCCTCTCTCTCCTTCTCTCTAGTGTTAAATCTATAAAGAAAGGGTCGGGGCTCATTGTAAAGGGTTGGACATTTCTATCTTGTGTCCTCCCTTCTTCTTTTGTTCGCAAGAGGATTTGTGGAGCTTTCCTAACCTCTCATTCGGTTTGTAATGTAAGTTTTTTTTCTTCTTGCCACTATAACATACTGTATCGACTCTTGAGCAATAATATATATGTCTGTGGATGATTCTCAATGCTCTCATGTATTTGTTGTTGTCTTTCGATCTCTTATTGTAGTTTGGTTATGTGTGCATGGTGTTTGTATTACATTTTTATGGTCTCGTATTAAATTAAAAAACTACTATATAGCATTCCTTTGGTGCATCACCTCGTTAGCTTAGGTTTATTTTTTTGCATCTTCTCATCCTTGTCTCCTTGGAAAGATAGCGTAGGTTTGGAATAGATCCTCTGCAATTTAGTTTGTGTGTACCCGAACAGAGGAATAGGAACCGACCTTAATCGAGAGATCTCTCTCAACTCACAAGGTCCCACACTTTAAGATATGCTCCAATAATGTGCAATCACACTAAAGTATCAACCCATCTGGTTGCGAGACATCCAGAGGTGCTTGTGATTTTGCACTAATAGTTTTGGCACGCCCGATGGGACAAAGAAGTCTCCATATTTATTGCAACAAGATTGATGTGCACTTGTTACAAGTTTTAGCTTTTAAGAATCTCTAAAAGTTACACATCTAGTGACTCCAAAAGAGATAGAATCCACTAGTTTTAATAGTCCAAGATTGTCAAGTTCATGAGAATAATACAAACAAGGTCAACAACCAGAGAAGAGGGACTATTTTTCTATCTGCACTTGTCCCTAGATAGAGGGAGAAGGGGAAGAAAATCCTAGAGGTATCCATCCCCACCAAACATAATTTTTCAACACCTCCTCCTGGTACGTTGTTCATTCAATTAACAAGGGTTCTCGGGCTAATAAGAATGGAAAAACCTCCCAACCCCTATGTTGACTTCATTGGAAGCATCCCACTCGCTCTCAACGCAAAAATCCAAGTCCCGGTGGTAGCATTAAAGAGAATCCCATATTTCACTTGGAGGGAACCAAAATTATCCTAGTGACCACATTCAAGACACTCGCAAATGTTTTTACAATCCATGAGATCACTGAGATGGAAATTACAATCAAGTTGTTAGCCGCTTCACTCAAGGGTAAAGTTTCACAATGGTTCAGGAGTCTAGCAGCAGGCTCTATTCAGACTTGGGACCATTTGTGCAGAGCTCTCCACAACCAGTTTGAAAAAAGGGGGATAACCTATCCTTATTAGAGCATTTGACAACCATCAAGAGGGCCCCTAATGAGAAGCTGACAAATTTCAACTTCAGATTCCAGAGGACATGGGACAAGATTCCATTGGCTGTAAGGCCCATAGATGAAGGTGCTTTCTTATACTTTCTTAGAGCTCTAAATTATGATATTGCTTTAATGATTCAATCAATGGGAGGCAAAACCTTACCTGCAGCTTATAACATTTCCATAAGAGCTGAAAATTATCTAATTTAGGCTAGAAAACTTTCTCCTAGGCCACCCATGCCTCTATACCTAAAACTAGAAGATCCAAGCACTAGCCATACACCCACATTAGCTCTTATACCTACACTTAGGAATCAAATTCTAGGCTGAAGCCTCCACCTCATCCTCAAGCACCTCAAAATAGCTTTAGAAGTTATGAAACAGATGCAAACCTAGGGAATGAGTTAGTGACTATCAAGAGGCAACAAGCTCGAGTTCTAGGCCATATTAGCCTCAAGCCCAGTATCAGGTTAGACCCTCGTATCAGCAAAATAGGCCACCAACTCAGGGATGTAAATCAAAATCAAAACCAAGGACAACCTCAAGCTACTAGACCTTTCAGGTCATATGATCCAAACATAACTTCAACATCAAGATCCTTGGTTCCAACAAAAAACAACATGGCACAAGAATATGATTGGTGTTTCACATGCAATTAGCCACATAACCAATCAATGTGTTTCAATGGTGTGCTAATCCAGGCCTTGATGGTACAACCCATTGGTGTGTCTCGAGAGTCTATCCAAGAAGAAAATCAAGTAGCAAGGAGCTCAACAAGAGGCACCTCCAAGTGAAACTATGCTTGTCAATTGGAAAGCTGAAGACTTTTGTCGAATGAATCAAGCCCCTTCTTAAAGTGTAGCTGCTAATACACATTCCAAGAAAAGGAATATTAGAGAGGGACAATCACCAAACTCAGGTAATCCTCAACCCTCCATTACTCCACAAGATATTGGCACTCAAAATGTAACTCCTAATATGTAGAGTCAGTCCAAGCCACCTTCCAAACCCACTCAGACACTAGTTATAGTGACCCATGTGCAAGATAAAAATGTGCTAGGGAAGGGGCAGTAAAAGGATAGATCATTTAATATCATTGAACAAATGAAGAAGAAAAATGTGAACATTTCAATGTGGGAGTCACTGGCCATTCCAGGATAGAGAGATCTATTGCAGACTACTATGGCCAATTGGTCAAGCTCAAATAGGCCCCCTAACCAACAAGAGAAAGTGCTTACCAATGTGGCTCATCCTAAGGGAAACCATGGAGGAAAACAAGGTAAGAATCTGAACCCCTCTCCATTCTATGTTTCATTGATCATTGGGGAAAAATTGGTACATAATTACATGATTGATTTGGGGGAAAGTAGTTCTATGATGCAAAAACAAATAGTTGATCAACTGGGTCTCCAATACGAAGTCATCTCCAGAGGGGTAGTGCAATTGGATGGGATAATAGTGACAACTATTGGAGTCATCAAATATTTGAGCCTCACACTGCATGCCCCCCAATGTGATTGTATTGAAAAATGTATCAGTCATAGACTTGCCACCACATTTTGCATTGTGTTTTTGAGAGACTTCACTACTAAGATTGGAGGATATTTTTCTACTGATTGGTCACACATGCTTTTTAGAACAAGGTATGGAGCTAAGGCCACAATCAGGTCTGATCCTATTGCAGATTACCATATTGAGTCTTATGTACGTAGCCTAATCAATGTCAATTTTTCAGCCTTTGATTAGGAGGACCTCCTAAGAACTTGTGAGATAGATACCAAGGTGGGGTGTATCCCAGACTTGACCCTCAACAAATGGGAAAAAAAGAGACATGCTTTTGAACCCTATAAAGAGAGGAAAATCATTCTCTCTCCCAACATCATTAAGCCAGACCAAAAATATGATAATGAGGTATGGTAGTTATTCTTTGATGGCTCAAGAAGTAGGCAAGGAGATGGAGGAGGAGCTATGCTTGTCTCACCTAAAGGTATGAAATACTACTCAACCTTTCATTTCCAATTTTCTTATTCAAACAACACAACAGAGTATGAGGCTTTGGTCCATGGACTACATTGGGAAAGGAAATAAGGAATCAAGAACTTACAGGTGTTTGGTGACAGTGAACTAGTTGTTAATCAGGTCTAAGGAAAAAATTCTGCCAAGAACAACCTATTAAAGAGTTACAAGAACTAGGTATGGGACCTCATTGAGGATTTTGAGGCATTCAACATCAATTCCATCCCAAGGAAGAAGAATGAAGCAACATACAAACTGACAGCAGTTGGGGCAGCATTTGACATTGTGGAGAGTATCAAGAATGATAAATCTCAACCTCATGTCAAGCTTGTTGTAAGGCCAGCTGTCCCAGACAACAACAAAAGTTGGCAAGTTTTTGAAAATGATCAACAAATTTTCAACTTTCTACAAGAAGTTGAGTTCTCCTCCAGGAATCAAGATAAATTGGAACAACAGTATGGTGATCAAGTAGTGCAGATGAGGACCAACAAACTACCAAAGGGTCTTGTCACTTTGGAATCAATCTTCAACCCAAATGACCAATTCCGAAAGGAGAAGGAAAATATTCAGGTAAAGGGTGAAGATTCAGAACCCATTTTTATAGAAGAAGGCAAAACATTGTAGATTGGCAAGGTAAGCACTCAACAAGAAAAATCTAAATTTGTTCAACTCTGTCAAGAGTTCCCATATGTCTTTTCCTAGACTTATAAATATTTAAGAGGTTTCAACCCAAAGCTGGCACAACACACCATCGAGTTGGATCCAAGAGCTAAGCCTTTCAGACATAAGCAAAGGCCAATAAATCCCCACATTGAGCCTCTCATGAGAAAAGAATTGAACAAGCTAATTGAGGTCAATATCATCTTTCCTATCAAAAATTCAAGTTGGGTTGCAAACTTGGTGCCTGTGAGGAAGAAAAATGGATAAATTAGATTGTGTTTGGACTTTCATGATCTGAACAGATCATCACTTAAGGATCACTATCCACTTGCATCAATGGAACAGATCTTACAGGTTGAAGCTGGTTATGAGAGGTTTTCATTGTTAGATGGATATTTAGGCTATAACCAGATTATGGAGAAAGAGAAAGATCAATTCAAGAAAACCTTCACCACCGATGGGGTAAATATGTTTATAAGAAAATTCCATTTGAACTATCAAATGCTGGAGAAACATTTCAGCAAACTATGGACATGGCATTCAAATTCTTAATTAACAACATAGACCTGGTGTATCTAGATGATATCATTGTCTTCTCAAAGAATGTTGCAGACCATCTCTTTCACCTTAGATAGGTATTTTAGAGATGTAGAAGGTTTGGGGTATCATTAAACCCAAAGAAGTGTGTGTTCTTGGCACATGAGGGGAAATTGTTGGGCCACATTATCTCAAGAGAAGGATTGACAATTGATCCTGAAAGGGTTGAAGCCATCTGGACACTTCCATCACCACAACAAAAAAATTCTCTCCAAAGCTTCTTAGGGAGGTCAACTTTGTTTACGAGTTTTATACCTAATTTTGTTACTCTTGTGAAGCCTTTAACATTGGTGTTAAAGAAGAGTCTTGCATTTAAATGGACATCGAAGGAAAATATATTTTTGAGGCCATCAAGCTCACAATATCATAGGCCCCAACTCTTATTAACCCAGAGACTTTTCTATAGACTTCGTGTTATATGATTTTGGAGGGTCGAGACACCATCTCAAATGCCATCTTGGTCCAGCCCAAAAATGAAGGTTCGAGAGAAACCCATAGCTTTCTTTAGCCATAGCTTGGAGGAATACAAGGTTGAATACTCTTTCATTGAAAAACATGTCCTTGTTCTTATTAGGAGCTTTAAAAAGTTCGAGACGCTTGGTCTCAAATAACAAGATTCAACTACTAGTATCTTATGCTTTGGTGTTAAGGACTTCCTTTTAAATAAGGATTTGAATGAGAAGAGAGCAAGTTGGATCACCTGAGTAATGGAATATGAAAATGAGATCAAGGTAACCAAACTCGTTCAAGGCAAGGGTTTGTGTGAACATCTCGCCTCTAAGCAACAGGCTAAGTCGGTGGGTGAAAAAGAGGTTTTCCTATTTCTAAAAATGATCAAGAACAACCAGCTAATGATGCACTTGCTCCATGCTTGGATCCAATCCTTGGTGCATTACCTTAAAATAGGTTTTGACCTCCGAGAATGGAAAAAGAAAGAGAAGATACTTCAAACTACAATTCATCCCATATGTTCTTGTTAGTGGTGTCTTGTTTAAGAAGTGGATTGGGACAGGCCATATTGAGAGATTTTGGATGAGTTACATGATGGAGAAGTAGGAGGTCACTTTTCCCTTTGAGTAACAACTCTCATGATCATGAAATCTTATTATTATTGGCCTACAATGTTTAGGGACTGCTAATCATGGATTAAGAAGTGTAAAAAATGTGCATTTTTCACAGGAAAGGAGAAGCTAGCAGCCCTGCCCCTTCATCCCATTTCAATGGATCAGCCATTCATGTAATGGGGACTAGACGTCATTGGGGTGATTAACCCAAATTCAATCTAAGGCCACAAGTGGATACTGCATGAATGATTATTTCACCAAGTGGACTGAAGTAGTGGCACTAAAAGAAGCAAATGAATCCAACATCTTAGATTTTTATGAAGGAATAACCACCAGGTTTGGATTCCTTGCCACTATTATATCAGATAATGCATTGGCATTCCTTGGTACAAGGATCACTGAATGGGTAGTTAAGAATGGTGTGTATCTCAACACCTCATCAAATTATTACCCTCAAGGTAATGGCCAAGAAGAGTCCAAAAATAAGAACCTATTAAGGATTATTAGAAGGAATCTTGATGAAAATTAGAGGACTTGGCATAGAAATCTCAAATCAGCTCTATGGGCTGATAGGATCACATCAAAGAGATCCACAGAAACTCCCCATACAAGCTTGTATATGGAAAAGAGGCAATATTTCCCATTTCATTGGAGTTTCTTGCTTTGGAGCTCATGACACACTTGGAGCTAGCCAAGTTTGAACCTATGGCAATAAGGTATGCAGAGCTGATGGAGGTAGGGGAGGCAAGAAAGCATGCAATACAAGTCATGGAAAAGGATCAAGCATTGATAAAAAAGATTTTTGACAAGAAGGAAAGAACAAGGACCTTTTAACAAGGGGACTTAGTTCTAAAGAGGGATGTAGATCGGAAAAATCTAGGAAATAATTCCAAATTTGATGTCATCTAGAGTGGCCCTTACATGATCATAAAGTGCAAGAGTAGCAATGCATTCCAGTGGATAAATTAAACGGCAAAGAATTGTAGATTCCAGTGAATGGGATCTATCTTAAGCATTGCTTCTTTGAAAGGGAAGTTTCCACCCTTGTAAATATTAGCATAGGATTTTAATTTCCCTAAGTGCGTATGCACATTGTTTTGTTGTAGCATAGGTTTTGTTTCCCTAAGTGTTGTGGCATAGGTTCTTTGTTGATCTAGGTTGCATCGTTACCCAATTCAATGTTCCTCCAACTAAAAGTGCTATCCCCTTTAGCATTTGCAGGAGGGATACCCATATTTGTTGTGACAATTGCTCATTTTTAATAGAACAAATAGAGAGCAACTAAAATCAGGCTCTAAAGGTCCGTTTTCAAAAAAACAGATAAACTTTAGGCCGCCAATCACGACTTCATGCCCATGGATATAACAAGGAAACTGATCTCTTCATTGTTATCTCCTAGTGAGCCACCAAATTGTTATCTCTATTTTTTCCCCTGAAAAAATTGATCAAACACAACCTTGTGCGGAAAGAAATTCAAAAAAATGGTTCTGTCAAACGAGCCCATGCTTCAAATCCAATAAACAGGTTACATGAAGGTTCTAAATTGGAGGAGCATGATCGGGGAAGGAAGAAAAAGTTTCAAAGAA
Source organism: Taxus wallichiana var. yunnanensis (assembly GCA_018340775.1). Taxonomy (NCBI): domain Eukaryota; kingdom Viridiplantae; phylum Streptophyta; class Pinopsida; order Cupressales; family Taxaceae; genus Taxus; species Taxus wallichiana. The sequence continues at coordinate 301,174,624 of CM031234.1, forward strand.
ACCAGAGGCTCAAAGGAAAAGAAATGGCGAAGGCTCAAAGTCTTCGGGCTCTGTAAATGATTTAGAACGAGCCCTAAAATTGGATAAGTATGGAAGAATCAGCGGAAGCCTCCATGTGCCTCATTGGCGCATCTCCAAAGATTAAGCTCAAAAGATAGACTAAAATGAGCATGAAGCTTCCACGTGTCCCAAGCCTGAAAAAGGATAGAGACAGATGTTGAAAATTCTAGACAAATAGAAAGAAACACATGTTTTAATGATGTAATTTAAGGATGGGAGCCCAAGGCAGGGACTCAAACTTGCGCCACCCTCCACATGGCCAAGGGTCAATAGAGGTCAAATCCAAAAGTAGCCTAAATTGGTTAATTATAAGAGTGCGAGATGAAGGTGCCACATGTCTTAACAAAGACAGATTCAAAGGCACGGTTGAAAGCGCAGATTCAAATGAGTGCAAGGATTCCATGTGTCAACCCAACGCTCCTTCAAAGGTAAAATCCTAAGCGGGTTTCTAAATGAGTGCGGACCTTCCACGTGTTTCGTGTCTGAAAAAGGGACAGGTCGGGGTTGAATTGTCAAAAAGAGACAGCCAGGCGGAGGGAGAAGCAAGCAGTGTTAGCATGGTGCTACTTCATGTGTAAAATTTGGAAGAGGTTTCCAAACAAGTGCCAAGCCTCCACGTGTCCCCGGTCGATTTATGGCCCCGCCAAGAAAAAGAACTTAGCCAAAACATGAGGAAACTAGGCAAGTCATGAAAGATGCCACGTGTCATCCAACGCAACTTCAAAAGAAAAATCTAAAAGTGGTCCCCAAACATGCTCCAACCCTCCACGTGTCCAATTTCCAAAAGACTATTTTGATAACTGGTTCTTTCCATTTTTGTACATGCTCAATTCAAATATTCAAATGGGCATATCTTTTGATTTAGTGCTCAAAATCTGACAAATTTGGCACCGTTGGAAAGATCTCAACCTCGTCTATGCCATGGAGATCTGAAAATTTAATTTTGAAGAAGTTAGGTGGGAAAAAATGAAAAGACATCTTCGTGCCATTAATATAAGATCTATTTGCTCCAACAACCAAATCGGATTTGATCTGATCCATCATTCTTCTTCCTTCAACGTGCCAAACAAGTAATTGATGCAGACATGACAAATTTGAGGTGGATTTATAGGAGGAATTGATGTCCAGTGGTTGAGATTTGAATTAGTTTTCTTTCCTCTCTCTCCTTCTTCCCTCTGTGCTGAATCTATAAAGGAAGGGTTGGGGCTCATTGTAAAGGGTTGGACATTTCTATTTTGTGCCCTCCCTTCTTATTTTGTTTGCAAGAGGATTTGTGGAGCTTTCCTAACCTCTCATTCAGGTTGTAATGATTTTTTTTTTTCTTGGCCACTACAACATACTATATCAACTCCTGAGCAATAATATATATGTCTGTGGATGATTCTCAACCCTCTCATGTATTTTTGTTGTCTTTCTGATATCTTATTGCAGTTTGGTTATCTATGCATGGTGTTTGTATTGCATTTCTGTGGTCTATGTTAAATTGCAAAACAAGTGTCTAACATTCCTTTGGTGCATCACCTCATTATCTTAGGTTTATTTTTTTGCATCTTCTCATCCTTGTCTCCTTGGAAAGATAGAGTAGGTTTAGAATAGATCCTCTACAATTTAGTTTGTGTGCACTTGAACAAAGGAATAGGAACCTACCTTGATCAAGTGATCTCTCTCAACTCAAAAGGTCCCACACTTTTAGAGATGTCCATGTTTTGAAATCACACTAAAATCTCAATCCATCTAGTTGTAGACATCCAGGGTGATGTGATTCTACACTAGCATGTATTTGAAAAAATTATCCTTACTTATTCATCAAGTAGACCCTTTAATATTATGCCCTTTAGACATAAGTTTATAAACCATAAATAACATTAATTCATATGTTAGGCCCTTATTTCATTATGACCAAGCTTTCATAAAGAAAGACAATAGTAATCACATTTTGGATTACCTTGTAACTTTATCCCATCCTTATTTCATGCACCTTGAACTATTGTTAATACTATTAATCTCTTGAGTTGGGATCATATTGAGCAAGTACCAGAAGTCCCAAACTTAACAAAAATGATCAACAAAACAAAAGGTAAGTAACAACATTAGCATGATCATAGTCAACATGCCTCGATCATGAGCTTTATAATTTACATGTTCCCAATTTTATTAAATCTCGTCTAAAGCAACATTTGCAACTTAGGATAAGTATAAGTTAGAACATAAGAACTTGTTAAGCTTAATTCATCAGTATATCATCAAGGTAAGAGTATCATTAATCAATGTTATAGAAAAGGTGAATCAATAGAGCCCAAATCACATTTTCCCAATATGCTTATAATAAAAAAAAGTAAAATAGAAGGGTATTATACTATCCATATCTAGGTGGCCTAGTCCATTCAAATCTACTAGGATATTCTTTTTATAGGCTTTTGTGTGACTATCTTCCATCTCTAATCAGTGGACTCCACTTTGTGAAACATTCCAGTAATCTCTTTGAATAAGGAAAGGCTCTTCTAACCCTCTTTATAATTAGGTTTCATATTTTTACTTGCTTAGTTGGTTGAGTATTATTTTAGTATTTCAGCATTCATTTATTTACTCCAAACTTGCATTATATTAGGCTATTATTTTTCATTTTAGTTTAATCATTTTTGTGAACTCGACCTTGAAAGCCACCTTCCATTTCAAGCTCTTCTCCTCTTATTACTATGGATCAATATTCTGAAGAGTTTACTGAAGCTAATATTAAATCCCTTAATGATCATATTGCTTGAGTATATTATAGATCTATAATTACTTTTATATGTTGCTTGTGTGGAATCCATGAACCTCAAATAGCTTAATGCTTCCTTTACTATTCCCACCACCATTTCTACTCAACCATTTTCTTCCACTATTCCACCCATTTCCACCATTCTCATTTTTGTCCCTAATCCTACTAATCACTATACCCCACCTCTTTTTTCTTGTCTGCGCGAAAAATCCTCTTGCACTTTGCACCTAAGATTTAACCTCCCTTTATCAAGACATTCAAGTGAAAATTGATCAATTATGACAAGATGCTTTTCGTGTCGTCTCCATATTTGGATTCCATCGTATTACTACATAGTCCATTTACATAAACTATATCTTCTTACTCCCTTCCACCTAAATTTTTCACCCCTAAGATTACCATTTTCAATGGGCATGGTGACCCACAAGAGCATCTCTCGAACATTCTATGTGACTTGTCTAGATTTTATGGATGATGACATTATCCTCCCTAAGAGTTTCCCTCACAGTCTCCATGATTATGCGATGCATTGGTTCTATGACCTACCTATTCATTCGGTAACATCTTTCACACATAATAATCATGATTATATAACTCACTTCTCTATCAATATTGGCTCTACGATTTCCTATGCACAACTTGCACAATTGAGACAAGGATCTAATGAGCACTTAACAGATTATGTTTTTCCATACAAAAATACTTACCTAAGATGTTCAATGTGCTTACGGACTCTTAGCTTTAGGATTTATTCATTCATAGTTTACTACAACCTCTTGAAGAAATTTTTCCCTTTGACACATCTCCCTCATTTGACCAACTATGTCATACTCTTAAGCTTCGTGAAACCAAGAAATTATCCAATGAAAATCTTAAATATCGGGAATAAGCATCATCTTCTACAAGTTTTAAAAGAAAGTCAACATTTGAACCTTAAACAACCAAACTTCCCGACACACTAAAATTAATGTCAATGTTGTCTCTAATACCAAGGAATTTTAATGGAAACTTCCTCAAAGATAAATTCACCAAATTCCCTATTGCTCCACATCTCATATTACAACAGCTTCTTGAGAGAAATCTTATCACACTTCCTCTACCACTTGAATTAGACCCATCATGAACAAAAGGAATAAATTACAATGAGAATTTTTATTAGACTATCACCGATGTCCGTGTACTCTACAAATAGGTGTTTTAAAATACAAACTATCATCTAAGATCTTATTCATAAAAACAAGCTTAATCTCTCGAGCCCACAAACTTTGCACTAGTCAACGAAATCATAAGCTCAAAATATTTAATAATCCAATCCCATGACATGACAAGAATTCAGATGACTCCTCAGCTAATCATAAATATTACGTAGTGCCTCCCGCATCAAGGATCTTTATTTCTTAGTTTCTATAACAAATATGTCTCTTCTAATAATTTCTTTCTCTCACCATGATTATCATGGGTCATTTTGTTCTAATCACTTGCATCTATTGGATCTACCTCTATCAATAATACCAAGGTTGATCCCTCATGGCCCATAGAACATGTTCTATTCCACTTATTATTGTTATTAGGTATCCACTTTAAGAAATATCCTACCTAATGAACAATTCCTATGGTTTTTTTAAGCTTCACGTCATAGTTAGTTCTCTTACTATGCTTGTGTAATTTCTTGTGGGACAAACATTTGACGGTGTGACATGGTCTTGAGTATCAATTGTTGGCCATTCATTTGTATTTTTTCATTGATGTCAACCCCATTGATGGAAAATTGTTTCATGGTACTATATGAGTCCCCATATGATGTTTTTTAGATGTCAAATATGAAGGTTGATTATTTGTGCCAAGATTTGTAGTATTCTATGAGGTCCCGATGATTGGGTTGCTACGAAAATCATGGTATGAACACTCTTGTGATATTTTTGTGTTTCATTAGTTCATACATAGTCCATATCATGTTTCATGAGTATACATGTGTCTGAATTGATTCAACATGGGTAGATCATGGTTGAGTCTGTTAATTTGAGGCATGTTTCTAGCCCTAGGGCAAGAAAAATGAGGTAAATATTTGATATTTGGACCAGATATTTCTTATTGGATCATATTTGAAGAATTTTTATAGTTTACTTAATGTTTTTGGTGAGTTTCAAGTTAGTATTAAGTGATATAGTTCTTCTACGAGGTCATTGGGAAGAAAATGATTGAGAACATGTAGTTTAGCATTGGTAAGTCATTATAGATGGAGTGTTTCAGGAATATCTGAGGTAGGTGGTGATTATGGAAAGGTAAAGGATATTTTCATGGTGCTTCATGTCAAGTTTTAGGTCATTCTAAAGAAGGAATTGTAAGTTATGCAAGTTTTGGCAAAACCGGGTAAAAACAATGTGTTTTTGTGATAAAAGTTAACTTTCTCATGCTCGTTGTGAATTATAAGTTTTACATGGGAACCTGATATCGAGGAATAGATTATAATTTCATTTATTAAGATTTCAAAAAAATAATGAGGTGGTTTTATTGTCATAATTTTATGAACGATTGTTAAGAACATTTAAAGTGGTTTAAACCCTAGCTAAATCCTAACTAGGAGTAGTTTAAAAATGTGCTTGTATCAGCCTAGTTTTCATTGTTTCCTTATAAGTGATGATTGGATGTTGTATATTACTATTAAATTTTTTCATAAATTTAGGATAGAACATGTAACAATATGTGGGCCCCACCGGCACAAGAAAATGCTTGTTTATGAAGAGTTTCAGTTTTAGGCAAAGTTCTCCAAAGAAAGTAATGAATAAATTGACATTGTGTTATTATTGGGATTTTTTAATGATTTCCATGGAATTTTTAGGAAACATTAATTTAGGTACATGGAGTTTTGAGGTACAAATAGGTTGACTAGTCAAATGGTAGTTTTGGGGTATTAAATAATAGTGCTTAGTAAAATGAGTATAACTAGAGCTACATGTGGAATTTGAATGTAATTAAAGTTTTTTAAAATAAGATTCATAGAGATTTAATTTATATGAGGATTTCCTCATGGTGAGGTTATTTTAAATGGTTTCTAGGGCATCATTTAGATAGGAGGGATTTTGGCAATTCAAGAGAGTATGTGTTTTAGAGAAAGTTTGATGTTGTTTGAGGCATGATATGTATTTGGTAATGATTTATATCACATTTAATATGAATAGGGATTACTTTTCCATCTAATAAATCAATTTTTAGGTCTTGAATGTTTGTATAAAAGTTTTTATGAGATAATATTTAGAAACAAATGTTTTGGGAGGTTGTTTTGGTGAAAGAAAACATAGATGTGGTTTGAAGTGATGCATGTTTCATGAATTATAACTTGCTTATAATTTTTTTATAAATGTTAATAAATTTCCATCAAGTGGTTACATGGAATGTTTCTCACTTGTTGAAATGATTTAATGGCCTTATGAATTTTCCAAGGTGACGAAGGGTGTAAGAAGCATTTGTTTTGGGAATTGCATAGTGAATTAGGCCCATTAAATGAAATAATTTGATTGGTTGAAATAAAGTAAAAACATGTTTTATGTTTAAATGATATATTAATCATGTTTTATGAATATGGTAGCTTTAATAAGAACTGTTTTGGAATGAGGATAATTTTGGCATCCCAATGCATGTGTTTTAGTGATTTTTGGATCATGAAATAAAGGGATTTTGCTAAGCCAAAATACTTGGGTAACTTGTAGCTGTTATGGAAAATTTATGGGATCTTTTTAAATATTCATGTGTCTAATTTATCATGTGGGACTGACTTCCTTTGGTTTTGAAATAATAAATGCATATAAAAGTGATGTTTTGGCTCATTTGGTGAGCTAATCTTGCATGGGTGAAGAATGTGGCCCATAGGTGAGTGAATTGTAGGTATGATGGAATATTTAAAGAGATGATCAGATGAATTAAAGGTTTAGGAATTATTGAGATCATTTGTGTAGGATATTAGAAGAAATACAATATGATGAGAAAGAAGATAGAGCAAGATTGAAGACGTAGGGTTTGTCCTATGGTTTATGAGCTAAAATTGTGATCTCCATTAGTTGAGCTAGAAAACAAATAAGAGATCATAAATCTAGAGGTGGATGAGTTTGTGTTTTGTCATCCTAGAGAGTTGTATCCTCCTCGTGGGTTCTTCAGTGGGTGCTTCTCTTTGTAGGGTTAGTGTTATGCTAAATTAGGGGTTGTTGGTCCATGTGGGGTTGGTTCCTCACTAAATCAAGGGTTTGTGCTTCTTGTGAGGTTGGCTATTCACTAAATTCTTTGTTTTATGTAGTATAGGTAGAGTTTTAGTTGTTTTTCTTCCACATGAGGGTTTTGACTTATATATGGTGTTCATCTATTATGTATCTTGTTGCATATCATTATGGTTGAATGTTGCACATCTTAATATGCTCTCATGGTTATGTATGTTGAATGAATAATATGAATGATGAATGCATGGTTTATTAAATGAAGTAAAAAGTGTTGTATGACTGATTCACCCCCTCTCTCAGTCATTGTGCTTCCAACAATTTATATCAAAGTAGGTGCTTGAGAAGCAAGTTTCAACACTTGAAGGAGATCCTTGAAGCATGAGATGGATGTATAAAATAAGGTCAAGAGGTTTTTAATCCATCTTGAGGAATCAAATGTAGACCTAAAAAGATATGAAGGCTTTAAGAGCAAGTCATGTGAATAATATGATGATGATCATGAAGAATATGACCCCAAAGTGGAAAATGGTCAATTGAATCCATTGGTCAGAATGAGGGTTTTATTAAAACCCCTAAGTGTTTGACATATGAAAATATGTCTATGAGGTGTGTACACCATCTCCATTGAGTATAGTTGATGTGTAGTATCTAAAAGAGATTTCCCTAATGACAAGGATGAAGACCAAGTAGTCAACAATGAAGATTCCCTAGAATAAGAGGTTAAGGAAATTATATATGAATTAGGAATTATAATAACATGTTTATCATCTCAGGAAGCCCTAATATTGAAATATACCTATGAAAGGATCCAAGAGTATCTTGTGGGATAATTTATCATTAATTAGAATCAAATAAATTAATTAATAACATATGCAAGGTTTGAGGTCAAAAAGGACTTGACAAAGATGCTTGTTGGTGATCTCACATGTCTTCATACTAAATATGGATGTTTTCTCTATGAATATATTGTCTTGGTTTGACAAAGGTATCATAGGAATCTTTATAAATAGAAGAAGGCACAAATGACATGGTTTGAAGATTGAATATGTGCATGGAATTCTACAGAGGTATGTAAATTTGGAAGATCATAATGCCAAGGTTTCCTCAAATGGTCCTCATAATCATAATCTAGTATGTATCTTGATATTATTTTTCATTCATAGGTATAGTTGTGTTGGTAAAAATTCTTAGATCTATGTGTTTGAAATTCAATGAGTTGTGTCATGTCTTAAATTGTGCCTTATGCATCATGTTGTGAGTCAATGTTGTCTTAGTAAAAGGTCTAAGATCTTCATCAAATGAGTTTTTGAAATGTTGCATCTATTTGTGTATGTTTTTCATTAAAGTGTTGTCAAGGTCATTGTTCTCATCCAGTTAAGATGTGTGTAGTGTTTTTCTAGATCTATCACAATACATACATGTGTGTGAAGGTTCTCTCATGTCACCAAAGGTGTCTCAAATCTATGTGTCATCAAAATTATGAGAGTAAGTCAAAGAATTCAAGGTCTATGAAAATATGGTCTTTATCCTCAAACAAACTATCAAAGTATGAGTGTGATTATGAGATTTCAATTATGTTTTTATATCTTTGTAGCATCAGTCAAAACGATCTTTTCACTAAAGTAGTGTGTCAAAGTTTTGTTTGTCGAGAATAAGTTTGTACATTCATAACAATATCAATTTTTTGTCAACTAAGGATTATCATCATGCATCTTATACTTTGTTATAGGAAAAATAAGTTGCATTTCATGATCTATGTCTTTGAGTCAAAAATAGTCATACAATGTCAATAATACAATCAAAGAATGAGAGAGGTATTGATAGTTGAATCTTGACATTCAACCGTATGTGTCTCTCAATTCATGTCCATGGTCTTGTAAGTATGTTTACATCCTAAAACTTGAATAAGTCGGTGATGGAGTTCTAAGCGCTTCTTAATGAAGAGGCAAGCCTTGTATAAAGTACTTTGATGGTCAATCAACTCATGTGTAGCATGTCTACACTCTTTAGGTACAAATTTTCAGTGAAGAATCAAGATTAGGGGACAATATTGACTCATGTAAAGTAATCAAGGCCTAGTGTCAAGGAGATTTTTTTCATAGGTCGACGTGATGACACCACTTGTGTCATAACAATAAATTAGTAGCTACAGTCAAATGTTGCTGCTAATGGAGTTTGAAGAGTAAGTTTGTCTTAAGAGGTGATCATGAAGTCTGCTACAATGTTTCGAGACTAAAATGTTTATATTGATAGTTTCAAAAGTAATTTGAGTTCATATAAGGTTATAAAGGTCTGAATAAATGGAAGAATTTGTTGAGAGCTGTGTATTAGGACAACTACATGTGATCTCATTTGAGACTATGTGTAGGAAACTATATTCTGTACAAAAATAATGTTTATGCATGATCTAGTTTTGTACATCCAATGTTTGATGAAGATGTTCAAGCAAAGTTCGAGAGGTAGAGTATCATCAATTTAGTGCATAACAACTAATCCAAGAATTGTGCAAGAGTTGTGAGGTTTATTCAAGGTTTGATTCATGTGTTAACATATTAATTATTTCTAAGTGCATCACTAGAATGAGTTGACATTGTGATATATTGTCAAGTGTTTAATCCCGGGGGAGTTAATCTTGTAATCATCCTAAGTCATGATGGTCCGAGTTAAGTCTATAAAGTTTGGAAGTAAGTATAAGGTCTTGAATGGTCAAGAAATGTTAATATTGCTTGAAAATTCCTTGACTAAGCTGTTAATCCTTGATTCATCATGTTATTAAGATGGATAGATTTTTCTGAGTGCTCATTCAAACTTTTATAAGACTCTAAGTTAAATAAAACTTGTCTCGAGTTGTAAAATCTTGATTAAGTGCACAACTATGATGAAAAGACCTGAGTTTTCTTTAATAAGGAATTTTATTGCTAGAAAAGTAATCATAGAAACTATGAAATTTACTTTGTCACTAAATTTAATGGGTTAAATCTTTACTTGGTCAATGTGCTTTGTGTTATTAGCCTCTAAGTACAATATGTCAGAAGTTCTCCTGATAAATATTTTTAGTGCTACAAAGAGTGGAATATAGTCTTTGTATGGGTCCACAAGCATAAACTAAAGAGCTCTATGATTGATCAAATAGATGGATAAAGTGGATTCTACATCTAACATGTGTATAGTTGCCTTAAGACATAACAATCAAAATTTTCTAGTTCATGTAAGACAATGAATTTTAAGACTATTTTCATACATAAAGAACTATAGGTATGATCAAAGATTTTCTAGGTTTCTTCAAGATCCCAAAGGTAGAGTATATGTGATTTAGAAAAATCAAAGCATGATTGATGTTCTATAGAGTCAAGAGGAAATTAAAATTTAGCTACATGTTAGTAAATTCCCACTAAGGTGAACAAGTTTGTGTAATTGAAAAAAATGATTATATTCTAAGATGGTCATATATAATGAGTCTGTATCTTGAAAAAAGTGTTCCTTCGATTAAAGATCTCTTGAGAATTCATTGTATGCTCTCACAATTGGCTTTTCAAGGATGTCTTTGAGAAGATAGGTTTGAGAGAAGTGTTGATGCTTCAAGTTATTAGTAACAGTGGGAAAGAAGTTTGAGAAATACATTTAAGAGAAATAAAAGTAGGTGGATTGTGAAAATGGATTGCTACAGATTTTTGGTACATGTTTACATGTCTTGAACAAAGTTGAGAATAATTCAAACTCTTCCATAAGGTCTACATGAAGATTATAACTATGATAGAGAAAGGAAACGCCTAATTATGAAAGTTCTTGATTCTTGCATATAAAGATAAATCCAAATATTAGCATTTGAAAATGAGATCCATAAAACTCAAATGGTTTCTATATTATCGATGTTACTTTGCCAATTAAGGTAGTTTTCCTTGAAGATATAAAAAGTATGCTACAACTTAGCATTGACAATTTCAAGTTTTGAAATCATGAAGTGTGGATTATCATATAAAGACTATAAGTATAGGAAAACTATTCCAAGTCATGGTTGAGGCCACTATAAAAAAATTCAAGATACAGGCTATATGAAGCTCTCTCAATAAATAATTGAGATTGTCAAATATGTGAAAGGCCACTAAGGATTATGTGATGTCTTTGAAAGATGAATTAAGCCTTATACTTCTTAATGTGTGGAATGCAAGGATGATTATAGGGGTGTACTTGAATGTGTTTGAATATGGAGTTGTATGCTACAAATAAAGAAATAAGTGACATGTGCGTAAGGTGTTGATGGTGATAGGGGGAACAATGCTCTTTTGTAAGTAAATCTATAGTTCCTTGATCAAAGGTAAGTATGTGTTTGTCGTAGGAAGGGTGAAATGTTTTGAAAAGGAGTAAAGATCACTTAAAGGAATGCTTGAATGGAGTGGTAAATTTATTAAGTAATTCTCATGATTCATTTGCAAGGTATGAATTTTAGTTTTTGTACCTTATAATATACTAGGGTGCCTAAATCATAGGGGATTCATAAGTAGTTGAATAATGTTGTGTTTTAGCTTCTAGAGTTGTATGAAAATTTTCAAAAATGCACCGAAGGATCTATTCATGGATTATGTTGGTACCCAAATTTGTTCTCCTTTTTAGTCCGAGAAGCATCAAAGATATGGTATGAGGCTTGAAGACAAATAGATCATGATGTATGCCATTTTGTAGCTGGGATGTGATCTAACCGGCACTCATATTTGTGGAGAGATGGATAGCACTCAAATAGGACTTGATCTTATATCATGAAATAAAGGGATTTTGCTAAGCCAAAATGCTTGGGTAACTTGTAGCTATTATGGAAAATTTATGGGATGTTTTTAAATATTCATGTGTGTAATTTATCATATGGGACTGATCTCATTTGGTTTCAAATAAGAAATAGATATAAATGTGATGTTTTGGCTCATTTGGTGAGCTAATCTTGCATGGGTGAAGAATGTGGCCCATAGAGGAGTGAATTATAAGTATGATGGCAGAATTTGAGAGATGATCAAATGAATTAAAGGTTTAGGAATTATTGAGAGTGTGTTTTTAGGATATTAGAAGCAAGACAATATGAGAAGGAAGCAGATATAACAAGATTGAAGACGTAGGGTTTGTCCATGGTTTATGAGCTAAAATTGTGATCTCCATCAGTTGCAGTAGTAGAAAAATAAGAGATCATACATCTAGAGGTGGCTTAGTTTTTGCTTTGTCATCCTAGGGAGTTGTATCCTCCTTGTGGAGTGGGTGCTTCACTAAATTAGGGGTTGATGCTCTTTATAGGGTTAGTGCTATATTAAATTAGGGGTTAGTGCTCCTTGTGGGGTTGGTGCATCTTGTGAGGTTGGTTCTTCACTAAATTATTTGTTTTATGTATTATAAGTAGATATTTAGTGGTTTTTATTCCACATGAGGGTTTTCAACTATATATGGTGTTCATGTATTATGTATCTTGTTGCATACAATTATGGTTGAATGTTACACATATTGATATGCTCTCATGATGAATGTTATGAATGATGAATGTATGGTTTAGTAAATGAAGTAAAAAATGTTGGATGAATGATTTTATCACCCCCTCTTAGTCACCGTGCTTCTAACAATTTATATCAAAGTAGGTCCTTGAGAAGCAAGTTTCCACACTTGAAGGAGATCCTTGAAGCACAAGATGGATGTAAAAATAAGGTCAAGAGGTTTTTAATTCATTTGGAGGAATCAGATGCAAACCTAAAAAGATATGAATAATTTAAGAGCAAGTCATGTGAATAATATGATTATGATCATAAAGAATATGACCCCAAAGTGGAAAATGGTCAAGTGAATCCATTGGTTAGAATGAGGGTTTTCTTAAAACCCCAGGGTTTGACATATGAAAATATGTTTATGAGGTGTGTACACCATCTCCATTGAGTATAGTTGATGTGTAGTATCTTAAAGGAGGTTTCCTAATGACAAGAATGAAGACCAAGTAGTTGACAATGAATATTCCCTAAAATAAGAGGTTAAGGAAATTATATTTGAATTATGAATTATAATGCCATGTTTATCATCTCAAGAAGCCCTAATATTGAAATCTACCTATGAAAGGATCCAAGAGTGTCTTGTGGGATAAGTTATCATTAATGAGAATCAAATCAATTAGTTAATAACATATGCGGGGGTTTGATGTCAAAAATGACTTGACAAAGATGCTTGTTGGTGATCTCACATGTATTCACACTAAATATGGATGCTTTCTCTATGAGTATATTGTCTTGGTTAGACAAAGGTATCATAGGAATATTTATAAATAGAAGAAGGAAAAATGACATGGTTTGAAGCTTTAGGTAAATTTGGCGAGCATGTAAATTTAGAAGAACATAATTCTAAGGTTTCCTCAAATGGTCCTCATAATCATAATTTGGTATGTATCTTGATATTATTTTTCATTCATAGGTATAGTTGTGTTGGTAAAAATTCTTAGATATCTATGTTTAAAATTCAATGAGTTGTTTCATGCCTTAAATTGTGCCTTATGCATCATGTTGTGAGTCAATGTTGTCTTAGTAATAGGTCTAAGATCTTCATCAAACAAGTTTTTGAAATGTTGCATCTATCTATGTATGCTCTTCATTAAAGTGTTGTCAAGGTCATTGTTCTCATCTAGTCAAGATGTGTGTAGTGTTATACATGTGTGTGAAGGTTATCTCATGTCACCAAAGGTGTCTGAAATCTACGTGTCATCAAAAGTATGAGAGTAAGTCAAATCATTCAAGGTCTATGACAATATTGTCTTTATTCTCAAACAAACTATTAAATTATGAGTGTGATTATGAGATTTCAAGTATGTTTTTATATCTTGGTAGCATCAATCAAAACAATCTTTTCCCTAAATTAGTGTGTCTAAGTGTTGTTTGTTTGAGAATAAGTTTGTACATTCATAACACTATCAATTATTTTGTCAACTAAGGATTATCATCATGCATCATATACTCTTAGAGGATAAATAAGTTGCATTTCATGATCGATGTGTTTGAGTCCAAAATAGTCATATAATGTCAATAATATGGTCAAAGAATGAGTGAAGTATTGATATTTGAATCTTGACATTCAGGTGCATGTGTCTCTCGGTTCATGTCCATGGTCTTGTAAGTATGTTTACATCCTAAAACTTTAATAAGTCAGTGATGGAGGTCTGAGGGCTTCTTAATGAAGAGGCAAGTCTTGTATAAAGTACTTCGAGGGTCAATCAACTCATGTGTAGCATGTATACACTCTTTGGTACAAAGTTTTTAGTGAAGAATTAAGATTAGGGGACAATACTTGACTCATGTAAAGTAATCAAGGCCTAGTGTCAAGGAGAGTTGGTTTTATAGGTCGATGTGATGACACCACTTGTGTCATAACAAGAAATTGGTATCTATAGTCAAATGTTGCTTCTAATGGAGTTTAAAGAGTAAGTTTGTCTTAAGAGGTAATCATGGAGTGTGCTAGTGTGTTTGCTAAAATGTTTATATTGATAGATTCAAAAGGCATTTGAGGTCATACAAGGTTATAAAGGTCTGAATAAATGGAAAAATCTATTGAGAGATGTGTATGAAGACAACTACAAGTGATCTAATAAGAGAGAGCGTGAGTAGGAAACTACATTATGTACTTGTAGAATGTTTATACATGATCTAGGTTTGTACATCTGATGTTTGATGAAGATGCTCAAGTGAAGTTCGAGAGGCGGAGTATCATCAATTTAGTGCATAACAACTAATCTTAGAATTGTGCAGAGTTGTGAGGTTTATTCAAAGTTTGAATCATGTGTTAACATATTAATGTTTTCTAAGTGCATCACTTGAATGAGTTGATATTGTGATATATTTTCAAGTTTTTTAAACCCAAGGGGAGTTAATATTGTAATCCTCTGAGTCGTGATGGTCCGAGTTAAGTCTATAAAGGTTGGAAGTAAGTATAAGGTCTTGTATGATCAAGAAATGTCAATATTTCTTGAAAATTCCTTGATTAAGCCTTTTAATCCTTGATTCATCATGTTTTTATAATGAATAGATTGGTCCGAGTGCTCATTCAAATTTTTATAAGACTCTAAGTTCAAGAAAAATTGTCTCGGTTGTAAAATCTGGATTAAATGCACAATTATGATGAAAAGACCTGAGTTTTCTTCAATAAGGAATTTTATTGCAAGAAAAGTAATCATAGAAACTATGAAATGTACTTTGAAACTAAATTTAATGGGTTAAATATTTATAGTGTCATTGTGCTTTGTGTTAGTATCCTCTCGAGTACAATATATCGAAGTTCTCCCGATAAAGATATTTAGTGCTACAAAGAGTGGAATATAGTCTGTGTATATGGGTCCACAAGCATAAACTGAAGAGCTCTAGGATTGATCAAATAGCTGGATAAAGTGGATTCTAGATCTAATGTGTGTACAATTTTCTTAAGACATATCAAAATTTTCTAGTTCATGTAAGACAATGAATTTTAAGACTATTTTCATACATAAAGAACTATAGGTAAGATCAAAGATTTTCTAGGTTTCTTCAAGATCCCAAAGGTAGAGTATATGTGATTTAGAACAATCAAATCAAGCATGTTTGATGTTCTATAGAGTCAAGAGGAAATTAAATTTAGCTAAATGTTAGTAAATTCCCACTAAGGTCAACAAGTTTGTGTAATTGAAAAAATGATTATATTCTAAGATGGTCATATACAATGAGTTTGTGTATCTTGAAAAAAGGTGTTCCTTCATTTAAAGATCTCTTGAGAATTCATTTTATGCTCTCATAGTTTGGCTAGTCAAGGATGCCTTTGATAATATAGGTTTGAGAGATAAAGTGTTGATGCTTCAAGTTATTGGTAATAGTGGGAAAGAAGTTTGAGAAATACATTTAAGAGCAATAAAAGTAGGTGGATTGTGAAAATGGATTGCTACATATTTTTGGTACATGTTTACATGTCTTTAACAAGGTTGAGCATAATTCAAACTCTGCCATAAGTTTTACATGAAGGTTATAATTGTGACATAGAAAGGAAAGGGCTAATTGTGAAAGGTCTTGATTCTTTCATATAATGATAAATCCAAATCTGAGCATTTGAAAATGAGATCCATAAAACTGAAATGGTTTCTATGTTATCGATTTTATTGCTAATTCTAGGTAGTTTTCCTTGAAGATATTAAAATTATGCTACAACTTAGCATTGAGGGTTTCAAGTTTTTAAATCATGAAGTGTGGATAATCATGTAAAGACTATAAGTATAGGGAAAATATTGCAATTCATGGTTGAGGCCACTATAAAAAATTCAACATGTAGGGTATATGGAGCTCTCCCAATAAATAATTGAGCTTGTCAAATATGTGAAAGGCCATAAAGGATTCTGTGATGACTTTGAAAGGTGAAGTAAGCCTTATACTTATTAATGTGTGTAATGCAAGGATGATTACTTATTTTGAATGTGTTTTAATATGGATTTGTATGCTACAAACAAATAAGTAAGTGACATGTGCGAGAAGGTGTTGATGGTGATAAGGGAGAAATGCTCTTTTATAAGTAAATCTATAGTTCCTTGATTGGAGATTTATCGAGTTTTGTGAAAGATATTAGATCCTCCATGGTGAAAAGGTAAGTATGTGTTTTTGTAGGAAGGGTGAAATGTCTTGAAAAGGATTAAAGATCACTTAAAGAAATTATTGAGGAGAGTGGTAAATTGATTCATGATTCATTTGCAAGGTATGAATTTTAGTTTTTGTACCTTCTAATTTACTAGGGTGCCTAAATCATAGGGGGATTTATAAGTAGTTGAATAATGTTGTGTTTGAGCTTCTAGAGTTGTATGAAAATTTTCAAAAATGCATTGAAGGATCTGTTCATGAATTACAAACCCAAAAAGGTAAAAATGCGAGTTAGAGGAAAACTACTGCTTAGATGCTTAAAATATCCATAGAAAGTGGTGTAAAGCATGGATAAAGACAAGATGAGGTATATCAACTGAGGGGAGCCTTTTTCTAGGTCCAGAGGATTTTTTCATGTTATTGTTGGAGTCAAAGTGAATACAAGTCAATCCCGGGGGAATATATTAAACAAGTAAGTCAAATTTATCCATTGTTGTCATTGTGTTGTCCTTTCTCATGCAGTTGTTTCATTGTACCCTTTTTAATAAATGGAAAAGGGGGAGAGAGATATCATAAAAATGTTAAGAGTCATGTAGGTGTGTTGGTCATGTTTGTTGCCATCAATGTTTCTAAATGATGGTTGCCATCAATGCCAAAGGGGGGATATTTTTGGCCATTTTTGGTAGTGTTGTAATTGGTCTAAACCCCATTGATGGAAAAGTGGTGTCATGGTACTCTATGTGTCTCCATATGATGTTGTTCAAATTTCAAACATGATGGTTGATTGGTAATGTCAAGACTTGGAGTGTTCCAGGAGGTCTCAGTGTTTGGCTTGCTAGGTATAATGATGGTATTGAAAATCTTGTGTTGTTTGGGGTGTTTCATGAGGTCATACATGGTCCATATGATGTGCCATGAGTATACATAAGTCTTAATTGAGTCAGCATGATAAGATCATGGTTGATTTTGTTCATTCCAAACATGTTTCTAGCCATAAGGAAAGACAAAGAAGGTAGAGATGTGATATTTAGACCAGTTATTTATTGTTGCAGCATGGTTGTAGTATATTGGTAGTGTACCTAAGGTTTATGGTGAGTTTTATGTCAGTATTAAGTGATATAGTGCTTCTATGAGGCCATTGAAAGAAAAAATTGAGAACAAACAATTTAACATGGGTAAGTCACTATCGATGGAGTTTTTTTGGAATATATGAGCTATTTGGTGATTATGGATAGGTAGACTATGTTGTCATGGTGCTTAATGTAAATTTTTAGGTGATTTTGAATAAGGAATTGCAAGTTAAGAAATTTTTGGAAAAACCAAGTAAGAAACAATGTGTTTTTGTGATAAAGTTGACCTTTTGATGCTCGGTATGAATTTTAAGATTTACATTGGGATATGAGATATTAGGAATGGATTCAAGGTTATTTATCAAGCTTTAAAAAAAATAATGAGGTGTTTTTTATTGTCAAGATTTTATGAACGATCATTAAGAAGATAAAGTGGTTTAAAACCTAGCTAAACCCTAGCTAGGAGAAGTTTGCAGAAAAGTACTTGTAGCAGCCCATTTTTGATTGATACCAAAAATAGATGATTCTATATTGTATATGAATCTTCTAGATTTTCAAAAATGTAGTATAGATCATGTGATAATATGTGGGCCCCACCAAAAAATGCTTGTTTTTAAAGAGTTTCAGTTTTAGATAAAGTTATCCAAAGAAGGTAATGACTAAATTGGAATTATTTGATGATTGAGAATTTTTCATGATTTCCATGGTGTTTTGAGGTCCAAAAGGTTGATTGGTCAAAGGGAATTTTAACTTCTCAAATAGTAGTTCTCGGTAAAATGAGCATAACTTGAGTTGCATAAGTGGAATTTGAATGTGATTCAAGTTGTGTTAGAAATAAGATTAAAATATATTTCAATTGATATGATTTTTACTTATGGTTAGGTATTTGATAGGGTTTCTAGGGACTTACTTGGATAAGAAGATGTTTTGTAGTTCAAGACAACATATGTTTTGGTGAAATTTTGATGTTGTTTGAGGCATGAGATGAATTTTGTGTACTTTCAATCACATGGAATATGAAGAGGGATGAATTTTTCATCCAAAATCCATTCAAAGGTCCTTAATTTTTTTATGAATGATTTAATGAGCTAACCTTTGGAAATAACGTTTTTGGTAGGTTATTTTGTTGAAGGCAAAAGTAGATGTGTTTTGACGTGATCGATGTTTCATGACTTATAACTTTATTATAACTGTTATAAAGGTTTATAAATTTCTAGAAATTTGTTACATGGAATGGTTTTATGTTGTTGAAGTTATTTGGTGACCTTATGAAGTTTCTAGGGTGATGAAGGGTGTAGGAAACAACTATTTTTAGAATTACAAAGTGAATTGGGCCCATAAAATAAAATAATTTGATTGGTTTAAATAAATTAGGAACATGTTTTATATTTTATTGATATATTAATCATATTTTATGAATATGGGATCTTGAATAAGCATGGTTTTGAAATGAGGAGAATTGTTTCCATCCTAATGCATGTGTTTTAGTGATTTTTCGATCAT
Organism: Taxus wallichiana var. yunnanensis; assembly: GCA_018340775.1. Classification (NCBI taxonomy): domain Eukaryota; kingdom Viridiplantae; phylum Streptophyta; class Pinopsida; order Cupressales; family Taxaceae; genus Taxus; species Taxus wallichiana. The sequence continues at coordinate 301,193,822 of CM031234.1, forward strand.
GAAATATAGAGTTTCTACTAATCGACCTACTTATGTCACTTTTAGTTGTTGTGGAAAAGTTATGGGATGTTTTTAATTATGAATTTGTTTAATTTATCATGTGGTAATGACATCATTTGGTTTAGAAATATTAAATTCATATAAACATAATTTTTGGCTCATTTGGTGAGTTAGTCTTACATGGGTGAAGAGTGCAACCCATAGATGAGTGAATTGCAGGTACAAGGGAATATTTTTATAGATTATCATATGAGTTAAAGTTTAGGAATGATTGAGATCATGTGTGTAAGATTTTAGAAGAAAGACAAAGTGGGAAGGAAGAGGATAGAGCAAAATTGAAGACCTAGGTTTGACCTAAGGTTTGTGAGTGGAAATTGTGATATCCATCGGTTGTGGTAGCAGAAAAAATATCTAACATATAAAGGTGGCTGAGTTGGTGCTTGGTCATTTGAGTGGGTTGTATCCTCCTTTTACATGGGTGCTTCATGAATTAGGGGTTGGTGCTCCTTGTGGGGTTGGTTCCTCATTAAATCAGGTATTGGTGCTCCTTTTGAATTTTGTGCTTCACTAAAACTCTTTAATTTTTTTATATAAGCATAGTTTCAGTGGGTTTTCTTCCCCATGTGGTTTCCCACCTATATATGGTGTTCATGTGTTGTGTATCTTGTTACATACACTTATGGTTGAATTTTGGACATATTAATATGTTTTCATGGTTATGTATGATGAATGATTAATTTAAATGATGAATGTATTATTTGGTAAATGAAGTCAAAATTATTGTATGAATGATTCACCTCCCTCGGTCATTGTGCTTCCAACATCAATTGGATGTGCATTTTTAAGTCTATTATCTCCATGAATCATTTTAACCTAAAATTCATTCACAAAAATCAAGTCATCTCTATCAATGGTGTTACTCCATCTACTCCATGGTCACCATCTCCTCTCACGGTTTCCACTACATCACCGATTCCATCTAGTATGTCATGACATTTAAAACCTAAAGAAAAATATTCTCTTAGCTCACGTATTCACACACAACCCACATAATCTCATCACTCTACTAGTTTAGTACATCGTCTTAGCACATTTCTAGGACAACTCCTCCATCTAGATGTAGGTCACAACCTCATTTTATTCCATGAAAGTGTCCATCACCACCACATTCTGCTTCACACAGTCTCCATCACCTACACATTTTGGTATGCCACAATTCCCACAAAATACTCATCCATCACATCAATATAGAATTTAGTCTCCTGCACAAAATTTATCGCATATACCAACACTTTTAGAACATGATCACATACCCTCATCTTCATCATCATCGGTGGAGGGTCTCCAACCTTCGGTTTTATCGGATAGTGCATTCAACATTGCATGCTTAGGTAGCATCACACTTATTCTCTCCCCTCTAGCATCAACACGTGTCTTATTCACTAATCAAATCATCCATATATATTTTTGCACAACATATAACACACGCATATTAAACATCAATACCTATATCGTCATTACTAGATGACACACTCTAGTCTCATGGTCCATCTTTGGATTGTTCGGGGTATACATCACAAATGGACATTATCCCACTCATACAATCAACCATTCAACCTTTTTCTCATGTGACAATCCTATATTAGTGATATATGATTTAGGATACATAATCACTTTTTCTTGCATCATCTAGTGATATACATCATCTATCACTGATATGATATATGCTTTAGGATAGATAATCACTTCTTCTATTCATCTTTTGGTATATTCTTTAGGATAAATCATCACACATTCTTACACCTAATCTCCATGTCACATATCATCACTACACATATGTTACATCATGCTATACATATCACATCGTTTAAAACATTTCACGATGATGCACTTTCATTTATGGTTCATTCTTGACTATTGAGGGGCATAAATAAATGAACCTCATTGCATACAATTCCATTCACTTGGGGAACAAAGCTCCTATTATTTAGTCTACATTCCATTCCATCCATCAAGAACGTACTACATATCTTGGTTGCATTTACTTTTTCTTGCATTTATTTGTACATGTTCACTTTATGACACATGCTAGATAGATATCTTATATTTCATTATCTTTATCTTACATGCATACTCGTTCACTTGTTTTTATAGTTGTGATCACATATTATATAGGTTCATTACATGTTGCATGTATGCATAGTAGTACCTAATACTAGTCCCATAGCAGCTCCTAGCAACATCTAATTTCGTATAATACAGGTCTTATTGTTTCATTTCGTACTTAGAATTTACATAATTAGATTATACATGCTATGAAATACTTTTTATCTTTATAACGTGCTAACAGAGAGATTCATCTCCAAAATTTATTTTAGGACTACACGCTTCCATGGTTTTTTGTTACATTGCTTTTCATTGTTTACTTTTTATGCTCTTGTTTGCGGGATTTTCCCTTTGTCTTGTTTGCACACTTTTCTTCTTACGGCCATGATGGCCTTGAATTTCTTGTGACATTTTGAGTGATGTCCCATGTTCACAACCCATTTTTCATGGTCTACATTGTCTTCTTATCTTTTTAGCTTACACATTTTTGTTTAGCTTACATGCATGTATGTCTTTAATTTTACTAACACTTGTCTCTAAGCCATTTGTTTGCATGTACCTTGGTTTCTACCAAGAAAATCCCATTTCCCCTTATAGGGAACAATTTTAGCGTCCAGTCCTCCTTTGGGATGCATTCTCCTTTAGTGACATTGTATGCACCCCAAATATGGGGGGAATCATATGGGTGAACTAGTGACCCATATAGAGTATACACAACATAACACACTATCGGTATAGTATAGTTTTTAGATTTATTCCATGACACAATGACCTTGCCTGGATTACCTGAGACTAGGGGGCATATCACATAGTGATTCGGTTTAGTAGATTCTACAAAAATAATACATAAAAACTATTAAAGGGAAAATTTTCCTTAACACATGCATTAGTACACACCATCTAAAGTGGTGTTCCATACAATTGAAGCGAGTTAAAGTTTAGAGGATGACACCAAACAATTTCTCACTACACTTTCTTCGATTACATTGGCATGAGATCTCCCAAAAAACTTGTGTGCATTAACATCATCTACATGATCCTTTCTACACTCTTTTCTCATCACGGATCAGATGCACATGTTCATTTTTCACATTTTCAGCATTTTCTTTTACATAAATCCTTATATACTTTTTATACATATACATGTGAATTTGAATACTTGATTGTATTTTGTTTTGTAAGTCCATCCATATGGGAAGAAAGTAGTCAATATCAATAATAATAACACACACATTGACACCAATAATATGTAAAACATCTACATTCACACAAACTATTCTGCCTTAGGTTCATTTTCATCATCTTTTTACACATTTTCATCTTTAGTGTCAACACTTTGTCTAGACCCTCAAGACACTTTTACATCGATCTACATGGATATTAGGTATGCAAAGCTATCTACTCTATGTTACCTATCTTTCCACTCACCAACATAAAGTGGGCATAAATGTAGACATAAAATCATGCACTTTGGGTAATTATCTAGTCTCGATCACATACTACTATTTACATTATTACTAAGTAAGAAAAGTAATATTTAATCAACATATTTAGCCACATTGCTTTCCTTCTTGTCATTTTTCTTGGTCTTTTACCTATACTTTCTCAGTCTATCCTTTCATTCTTCAAAAAAATTCATCTTAGACATCACCACCCGGATCGGGATGTCGATTTAGGAGCTCTTGGTCAATCTGGGTGCCCCTTTCCTCTTTGTAATTTGGTCACACTTTCTAGATCCTTTCTACCCATTTGAGCACCTTATCTTTTTGTAGTGAGACCTTTCAAGGTTAATTAAAAAATTCAAGCAAAGGAATCATATAAATATAAAGTTATGGGATCATAATAAAGGACCAAGCACTAAGAATCTACTATCTCCACCTAAGGTTGCACCCATCAAAGATATCTCTAGTTTCATTTACATCAATCTAGCTCCATCACAAGGGAAAAAGGCTTTTCATCTACATCACACTTCATAGGAGAGGATTCTATTATTTCAATGCACACATTATTTATATTCTACATCTAGTTACTTGATTGTTACTCACAAAGTGCTACACGCATAAGAGCAACGTAGGGAAAATTACAAACACACACAAAAACTACATTGGGTTTGAGATATCATGTAGTGATTAGTAGTAAGTTCATCATTTTGGAAGTGAGGATAGTTTGAATCCTCATTTTTAGCTTTCTTTTTTAGGATTTGATGTTTATTTAATGGATTTGGAGGTGTTTTCTTCATTGCGGAGTTTACGGAACTAACCTCGGCGATCTTTTAATGATATACACGTGAAAAAGGTGAATAAATGCTAACCTATTACTACAACTCATAGGAGGTTTTCTAAGAATCTACACGAGACCATGGCGTCCAAAAAATACCAGGGTACCCACAAGCGGCCCTATCCCTCTCTAGGCACCCAGTCTAGTCAAATATGTTGGATCGGTATTATTCTAGGCTTCTATATGACGGTCCTCCATCTTTTTCAGCAGTCTCCATTGCGACACAATCCAGTAACCTCTTTAAATAATATAAGGATCTCCTAACTATAGTTTTAATTAGGGTTTCATATTTTTATTTCTCGGTTTCTTGAGTATTATTTAAGTATTTCAACATTTATTTATTTACTGCAAACTTACATTAGATTAGTTTAATATCATTTTAGTTTGATAAACGAGTTGTAGAGAAAATGTAGCAATTTAGTAGAATGTGTGGATGGAAAAATGTACTTCCCCTTACTATACGGTGTATGTATAAAATGCACGCCACTTTACCTTGATTGATTTCCAAATGGATGCTTTGAAGTGCTTTAGGTGCCTTTTGAATGTAAGCTTAGTTGATATTAGTAATACTTAGTGATTTTTCCCTTATTTTGAACATGCGAATATAGATTTATATGATTCCCTTGTTTGAATTTCATAATTGAAAACTAGAAGGCCAAACCATAAGTGAAAGAGATTCCAAAAGATAGAAGAGGCGTGTAAGGTGGAAAAGGGTCGGAGGAACTAGAGGGGACAAGGGTACCTAGGCGCTCATCTCTTGGATGGATGCTCATGTCTAGATCCATAAAAGATAAATAATAAAAATACCGGCAAGGATGTAGGGTATGTAATACTTTGAATTAAAAACATGAAAAATAGAAAAGAGTCCAATGAAAGTCATCAATTACTAGTTTTCTTGATTAGGATTCATATCAATGCAAGTATGTGTTTAGGACCTAGAAATGTACCCAAGTGCATGATTTTTTTCTACAAGACTGTAATAGAATTAATTAAATTAATTGTAGTAGTGGGTTATAGGAAAATAGAGGATGTAGTAATATTTTGGTTGTTATAAAGTGTCTACATTTACCCTCTTTAATGTGTTATTACAAAGTAATAACATTTTAAAGATATATACATGTGTAGATCAATGAAAAGATGATAGATAAGTGTTCTAGATCGCTTGATTTTTCCCGTGAAGCATTTGGATGCACTAGTGGATATAGATTGTGCGAGGAGTGCCCCATCAAGGTAATGGGTGATGAAAAAAGTGGTGGGAAATTTATCGATAGGAAAAATAAGAGACTTTTGTGTGAGAGACGGCACAAATGGATTGGGAAAATGAGAAATAGAGAGGTCAAAGTCTAAAAGTAGGGGTTATGGATGTGAATTAGGTTGTAGAATAAGGGTTGAATATAATGGTGAGTGTGTATGAAATTGAGTTGATGAAATTATTAACATTGCTCATAGCTTGAGAAGTAAATTTTTTTATTGTTGCACAATAGAGTTAGCACCAAAATTATTAGAGAACCATGATGATTACTTCCTTTTGGCTAAGAGGAACTACCTGTAATGAAAACAAGACCACCAAAAGGAATTAAACAATATGGGCAGTGAACTGCCTAGCGTATGCTAGATCCGAAAGTATGATACTTCCTAGATGGCTATCAGTCCACTATTTTAAACAATTTAATGTTGTAAAAAAAGTAAATCCTATTGTTATTTAAAATGATTTAGGTATCTCACTTAAAAACACAATAAGAAAAAGATCTAATCTAATAGGCTAAGCTAGAATAGAATCCAAAGGTCAAATGATTGGTTTTGGGTCTCTGCAAGTTTGATAAAGGTCTCGGGTAGATCACAGGTGAATGGGGTGAGATGAAATTAGGTGGGTAGGTCTCTGTTCTAGGTTGTGTGGGAAAATACAAAGAGACCGGTGTCGGTCAGGGGTGACCGATGATGGTTAGGTATAATCTAGGTGCGATTCATGTGAGATCTAAAAATGTCATAAAACAAGCTTTAGGTCTCCTTTGTGATTACACAAAGGACTTTGGTGAGTCGGGTGAAATATTGGGTTATTGGAGTAGGATTTTGTGAGGTTTTAATGGGTATATGGAGGTGAAAATGTGGAGAAGGTCAATAGGGGGCAAGATAAACAATGGATGATAAAATGATGATGAAATGAAATAAACCAGGAAAGTATGATGTTATACTTACTTGGATTCCATTCTGAATGCCTGTGTGTGAGGGATGGAGGTGTTGATGATGGGTTTGAAGGTTGCAAGTGATCACCAACTAAAAGAAAAGCTCTTACATGGGCTGCATGTACACTCCTCTTTGCTTGGATAGATCAGATCATGGTTGGGATGGCTGTGCAGGAGAAGATGCTCAATCTCCTTCCTTGGATGTGAGTTTTCACTAGAATTTGCTCTCTGAAGATGTGTTATCTCTCTGAGATGTGTTCTTTCTCATCAAATTTCTCCCAATGTTTTCCAACCTTGAGAATAAGGTAGTTTAGGGGTTAAAAGGGGTAACCGACGGTGGTCCGACTTAACCGGTGATGGTTAGGGGTAACCAACGTCGGTCAAGGTGGGATTTCCTAGGTTTACTAAACTAGGGAGATCCTCCTGATTTCCTTGATCTCATGTCATTATCCCATGGATTAGACTAGGAGCCTCTTGTGAGCATGCGGGAATGTGGTTAGAGGGAATGTAGGCATTGATTTTTAGGGTTTGGGTAAGTCTTAGTTAGTTATGGCAACTTACTAAGAATAGGTCTTAGGTTGAGTTGGTTTGATGAGGTGTCTAAGTGAAGTGTATGTGTGGATATTATTTAAATAAAATATTTAAATAATAAATATAGTGAGGATAATGCATTAATTTAATTAAATTAATTAAATTAATATTAGTGGGGTGAAGGGGGTCATGGCTAGGTAAATGTAATAAAGGGTGCTTATATGTCGAGGTACGAAAGGGGAGTGTGACCTAATTTTAGTGTCTACATTTTTCCCCTTTTTGTTGCGTAGCTTGTATTGGTAAGTGACACTAACAAAAATAAGATGTGGTTGCCCCATGTGTGGGTGAAGGTGATCCCCCTCAAACCAGGAACTGACGAGGCAGTAGGATGAAGTGGTGAGTGGTTTGATAAAAGGTAAATGTGAGGAAAAGGCAAGTGGGTATAGGGGAAAAGGGTGAAAGGTCTACTCAGGGAAATCTAGGTAATGGGTCAGGGTCAAAGGTAGCAATAGTCAAACACACACACACATATAAACTACAGCACGCTACTTGGGTTGAAGAGCAGGAAAACTCTACATCGTCTAAGGTCGATAGGTTTATCCAAACAAGGTTGAAGTGAATCCGTATCCAAGGTATAGGATATGGTCAAGAAACACAACGTAGGTTAGGTGCAGGAACGTTTAGGTATGTTCCGGTACACCAAAGGTAGGGTCAGGATAAATGGTCATGGAAATAGGCTAGGTAAGGTCATTAGGTCAATCAACACAGGTAACAATGCCACAAGGTATAGCGAACACATGAGGTCAAAGGTCACTAGCGATGGTCCAGGTCCAAATATCTAGGTCACGGCATGGGTAAGGCCAAGGTAGGGGTAAAAATAAGAAGTCCCCAAAGGAGGACAAATGGAGGTAGTAAATGATGAGGTCAGGAAAGGTAAGGTAATGGGTGAAAGGTCGGGGTAAAGGTAAGGTAATGGGTTGGGTAAAGGTTGGATGGGGTAAAGGAGCAAGGTAAAGGGTGGGGTAAAATGGAAAAGTAAGGGGGCAATGTGTAGGGTGACCGATGGTGAGGGATAAATGTCGGTATGAGGATAACCGGGCGGTCATGGATAACGACGTCGGTATAGGAAAACCGCGGCGATGGTGAGGTAGGGCATGAGACCGATGCTGGTCAAGGGGAACCGACGTCGGTTAGGTTAGGTCGGGTTTGTTATAAAAACAAAAAAATCCACATTTTTATTATTCATTTGTTATTTGTGAAGTGAAGAAATGAAAAAAAGAGAGAAAAAGAGAGAAAAGTGTCTAGAGGAAATGGGATAGTGAGTCTGATCTGATTTGATGAGGGTTGGGTGGGTGAGTAGTGGGTCCACGGGATCAGGGTGAGAGAGTTGATTGGTCAGAGGTTGTGAGTAGGTATTCGGTGATGGCAGAGGTAGAGAGGGATCGGGTGGACCACCGACACAAGAAGCCATGTGCCACCGAGATGGCAGCATGATGACAGAACAATGAGAGGTAAGCACCCAACGCTACATTGTTGATTAAATAGATTAGAAGATTTGGTATTTGTTATTTGTAGGGTTTTGTGGGTTTTGGGTTTTTGTGGGTGGGAAAAAGTTAAATTTGGGTATGGGGGAATAACGGGAAAAAAAAGGGGGGGGTAGTAAATTGTATAGGTGGGGTGGGTAGGGGTCTAAGGGGAGTTTAGGTCATTGTAGGTGGGGTAAAAGGGGGGGAGGTTTATAGAAAAAGGGGGTTTGGAAGTCACGAATTTTCACACGATAAAGTGACGGCGTGGTCAAGCTTGGCGGTGTCGGTTGGGTAGAACTATATCGGTCACCAAACAGGTGACCATGTCGGTTTAAAGGGTAACCATGGTTGGTAAAGATGAATTGGTATCAGTCACCAAACAGGTGACCGATGCCGGTTTAAAGGTGACCAAGTCGGTTAGAATAAACCGGTACTGGTCAAGATTTTAGGCACAAGGGTGCAAAAGTGATGTAGGTTAGGTGGTTGAGATGGGTAGGGTAAAAATAGGGTGGAGGGTAATGATAATTGGTGAATATGGTCATGGTAAATAGGGATTAATGTCATGTTTGGATTAGATGCAGGGGAGAGCACAGTTACACATGCGGGATAGGGTTCCACCTCTACTGGTGACATTACATGGCTTAGCGACCCCTTTGGAGCTGCAACACATGGAGGTAGTGGGCTTGAGTGGGATTCGGTGCTACTACCGACATGTTGTTTGGTAGCCCAACTTGATGGTCACACTCATCGATAGATGGGACTCTGTGACCAACACGTTCCACCTTCCGACGGGTGAGATGACTATCACCCTGAGGACGTGTTCCAGATTTTGTAGTTACCCATATTGGGTGCCCAGGTTTACTCTATCTCCTCCAAGGCCTCAGAGGAGCTGATCGGGATAGTTTTTGGTGAGGGGGTGGGATATCGAGATTCCATAGTGCCAGTTTGAGCTATGGCGAGATGTACCTAGCCCATCCGGATGAGACGAGGCTAGTGGTTCTATTGATGGAGGTAGTGTGCTGCTATGCACTACTAGATGCAGAGGGTGGATGCTTTCCCCATCATTGATGGGGTGCTCCATGATATGATGGTGCATGAGACATGCTTTTCCTGGCACCAACATTCTTGGTGCAGCTATACAGAGAGTGTGGGCATATGGGTGGTTGCACAGGTTTAGCCTGTGTTGTACATTTATACTGCACTGCTTGGGCCTACGAGCACATAGTCTGTGTTCGACCTATAGGGATGCCCCAGTAGATGCATTTCCCATGAGATGTGTGTGGTGGGGGATACAGAGATGGGTGCCGGTTGTAGGAGAGTAGAGATCGGATAGGCCGACATATGATGTGGCCCATTTTTGGTAGTTGTTGGAGGGGTTGTCCGGAGTGGACATTATCTGGAGGCCATATGTGGGATTCCCCTCATATAGGCACATGCATGAGGAGCTAGCTGAGCTCTAGCTAGAGAGGTGGATATAGGGTCACATGTCGGGGGAGGATGAGATGATCCCGGTAGATAGGGTCCGACGCGGTTTGGGCTTGTATAGGATATTCCTCCATCCTTCCCACAGTATCGAGAGAGATGATGGAGAGGCCTCTACCTCTACCACAACCTACAATGCCTACAGGGGAGGAGGAGGAGCCAGTGGATCGGTGGATAGATGACGCTGGATGTACAGACAGGTATAGGTAGTGGTGGGTGGCTTAGTTATGAGCCATACCACCTAGACTAGGGCAGCAACCTGACTTAGCTACCATTACAGTGCAGAGAGACATGCCTACAGGGGTAGGTAGTGACGCTTGATCACCTAGATAGGTATACTACGTAGACACAGTTGGAGGGGTCAGAGGTAGAGGTAGTAGAGCTATGAGTATAGGTGGCTGACTAGAGCCCAGATGGCAAAGGAGGGGAGGAGGAGATGAGGAGATGGAGATAGAGATGGTGGTGGTGTGGCCCTTACTTGGCTCAGTGGCAGGTTTACAGGGGCTAGTTGGCCACAGCCTAGCATAGATTGGGGCCTTACAGGCCCATATATAGCACAGGGGTGGGGGCACCACCACAGGGGCACCACCACGAGGAGGGAGTTGGTCCCAGTTCACAGGCTGGCACAGGGTAGGTCACTACTAGGGGGTAGGTACAGGGGCCGAGACCTATGGGACCACCATAGACCATGCCTATATCTAGGTTACGGGATGCCCTAGGTGAGGTGAGATATTATCAGGATCAACTCATGGTGGTCGGGATAGACTTCCTATCCTACGGAGAGTACAAGAGCACAACAGGCATGTCCAAGTGAGAGGATGAGATCCCACACACATAGTGTGGAGAGCACAGGAGGTCAGCGAGCTTTGAGGCCCGATCAGGGAGAGGCCACCAAGTGCACATGGTGACTAGAGCTAGGTGATGTGCCAAGGGGACACAGAGAGGCCAAGGGTGTAGGTGACACAGAGATGGAGGACATCTGGTGAGATGCCTGAGATGCGGTCACCTAATTTTTGATGTATACTAGTGATTTTTTGATATATATGCCAGCTTGTGCGAAGGTAGTTGTATTTTTTATCACATACCAGCCTATGCCAAAGATAGTGAGGATGTATGAGTGATTTTTGTATATTTTGAGCATATACCAGCCTACGTGCAAGATATTTTGTATTGATTCATTCATTCTTTTTGTATATATGAGACCGACTGTGTGCCGATGACATTTTGTTATATATATATATATATATCGGCTTATATGTGCTTGACATTTTTGAGATGATGGACATGATGAGATAGACATGTATATTGAGATACACATTTATTGATTTGTATGATGAGATTCATGGTATTTCATGATTTGTTGATGTGTGTATGAGACATTGGTTTATGGCTTGTGTTAGATGAGATATGGATTTGTTACTTTAATGTGGTTTGAAATTAGGTGAGTTAGGCATGATGGAGTTAGGTTGGTTTAGGCATGGATTGAGTTTGTTATGGTTATGGCATGGATTGAGTCGGTTAGGCATGGATCGAGTGAGTTAGTTATAGGCATGGATGAGTCAGTTATTATGGATCATTAGGGTTAGTTAGTTATAGGCATGGTCGAGTCAGGTTATAGGCATGGATCGAGTCAAGTTTGGTTAGGCATGGATCGAGTCAGGTTATAGGCATGGATTGAGTCAGGTTATAGGCATGGTTGAGTTAGGTTATAGGCATGGATCGAGTCATAGGCATATGTTAGTTATGGATGGAGTAGGTTTATAGGCATGGTTGAGTCAGTGTGTTAGGCATGGTTGAGTTGAAAGTAGGTTTAGTTATGATTCATTATTTTGGCAATGAATGATACTATGGGTCATATGTGAAATGTTGTATAATCTATGCATAGTGATGATAGAGAGATGGTAGGTGTAATAAATGTATGTTGTGGTAAGCAACTTGTTATGTATGTGGCTTAATTTCCAATTTTGTTATAAAAGGGGAACTAAGTGAAATGTGATGTAAATGGTGAGTTAGGCATGGTTGATGAATTGTTTTAGGGTAGAGAATGGCCGAGCTAACCTCCAAGGGCCCCATGCCCTCGAGTGCTACCTACATAGTCCGGTGAAAAGGGACCTCAGGCCGATGTAGTTCTCCCATGAGCTAGGGAAGAATATGAAAATGAGTTGGTAGGTTTTTGGGCATGTTGTGGGTTTAGGTTTAATAGGTGTGGGTAGATTATAGGTAAAAGGATGTAGGTGAAGGTGATTATGGTGAAAGGGGAGGATTACCTCAAAGGTAAGCATCGAGGACCAAGTCCTGTATAAGGTAATCAAAACGTAAACAAAGATGGTTAAAAGATAAGAGGGGGCAATAAAGCCACCTGATTGGGTAGGATCATACCGAGTAGATCATACCTTGGAGGGGTGATGAACATAAGACCCGAAAGGCATTGCATGATTAACATGTTCTATGATGAAGGTAGTCACAGGATCACCAAATGTCTAAATTCCAAGATGTCCCTTGAGGCAATTGAGACAATGAGAGTGGAAGTTGTAAGGAGGGTGAAAGGTAGTTAATTTTATATGTTTTGAGTGACAGGGCTTTTGGGCAAGAGGTCCTAGGTCACAATGGGCAAGTCCATGACTAAAAAGTTTTTTTTTTTTGATAGACTGATCGATGTGGGAAGTCTATATGGGATAAATAATATGGTACTCCTTGAGGTCTTCGTGAAGCTGATCGATGCATGGGAAGCTTCGATTTCTCTCTTTTTTTTTTTTTTTTTTAAAGCTTCACATAGCTGTCCTTCGAGGGAGCAGTCTATTTATAGCAGCAATTTTGTCGAGAGGAAGATGTCCTTTTGAGGGAGTCATCTTTTATTAGAAGTTTGACTCAAGGAGTTTGGTCCCATGTGAGGTCTTTGAAATCATGGACAAGACCAAGGTGGAGGATAGGACTCTTGTTCAAAAGGCAAGGTGGAATGACCATGGGATCTCATCTAAAGGTAGATGAAAAGTATCCATGAGAATCATGCTATGTGCAGTGTCATGGTACACATATTCAAGAGAAGATAACAAGTGATGGGTACTCACATGATTCTTGTTTAATCATTAGGGAGGTGTATGGAGTGGATAGTGCTCAAGGGACGAGCTTGTAAAGAGACAAAGGGTGAGGTAGGACAATGAGTCAACAATAGAATGGTCAAGATGCAATGCGTTAAGGGGCTCAGGTTTGGGTTTACCATCAAGTGAGGATAAATGATAGGCACCTGATCCATAGGTATGAGTTACGATGTATGGTCCAAGCCAATTAGGAGTGAATTTTCCCCGATTTACTTTTTTTCTACTTTGGTTACGTGTTGATTTTCTTTCAAGACAAGGTCACCGACTTGGAAGGTTCATTCATGAACACATTTTTCATAAGCACATTTGATACGTTGTTGGTAAACTTGAAGGTGATCCAGAGCATTAAGATGACATGTTCATCTAATAACTCTAGTTGTGCTAAGTGGTCCTGATGAAAGTCATCATCAGTAAGCATGTCATGGAGAGAAATGTGGAGTGAGGGGATCTAGACTTCAGAGGTAGAAAACCCTATACCATAGACCAAAGAAAAGGGTGTGGCCACAGTGGAAGTGCGAATACTAGTGCGGTATGCCCATAGGGAAAAAGGAATGTGCGTATGCCAATCCTTCCCAGTATCATCAACCACTTTCATGAGAATTTTGTTGAGGGTTTTGTTAGTGGATTCGGCTTGGCCATTGGTTTGTGGGTAATAAGGTGATGAGAAACTAAGCTGAATGTCAAGGCGTCACAAAGTTTTTGCAATGTTTTGTTTTTGAATTGTTTTCCATTGTCAGTGATGAGGCGATGAGGAACACCAAAGTGACAAATGATGTGATGGTTAATGAACTCACATATCTTCTCAGCTTTTCATGGAGATGAGTGGTATGGCTTCCACCCATTTTGTGTAGTATTCGGTAGCAGTTATGATCCATTGATGGCATTGGGAAGAATGAGGATTGATTTCTCCGACAAGATCCAAACCCCATTGAGAGAAGGGCCAAAGGTCACGAGTGACCATAAGGCATGACTGGGTGTATGATGAAGGTTGGAATGTTGTTGAAATTTTACACAATGTTTGACATAGTCACAAAAATCATGGTTAAGGGTCATCCAGTAATAGCCTAGGTGAAGAATACGCTTAACAACAGCAAGGCCACTAAAGTGACCTCCACATATGCCATCATGAACCTCCTTAATGGTATAAGGAATTTCAAAACTTGTGAGGCATCGTAAGAGAATACCATCAAAGCCACATTTATAGAGGAGTCCCCTAGAATGATGAAATGAGAGACCTTTTTAAGGAAGGCACGTTGTCCATTACGGTGAGATCAGGAGGTAAGATGGAGAGAGAAAGGTAGTCGGAGTATTGTTTATACCAAAGGTCACTCGGTCGGGGTGTCGGTTTTCCATTGAGTAAACATCATGAGGTAAATAAGAAGGTGAATGGAGGCATTGTATGGTGACAAATATTTTGGAATCGGTAGGGAAGCGGGTATTTGGGAAGCTAAGCAGGCCATGGTATCGGAAAATTTGTTGGTTGAACGTGGGATGGTTTGAAGGGTGTAACGATCAAAGGTGGTCAAAAGTATGTCTACATGATGTTTATACTTTTGAAGTATCTCATTATGACATTGGTACATACCATTGACTTGGTTGATGACCAATTGTGAATCACCAAAGATGTGGATTGATTTGACATCTAGGGCATATGCGGCTTGAGACCTAGTACGAGCGCTTCATACTTCGGCAATATTGTTGGTGCATTCAAAGTCTAGTTTGAAAGACAAAGGCATGGGTTCTCCATCTAGAGGAATGAGGATAATACCAGCCCCACCCCCATGCTGACACTTGGAACCATCAAAGAACAATGTCATTTGGTAAGGGGGTTCATCCAGGGAAAGAGTAGCAATTGACTCATCGAGAAAGTCAAAATTAGAGGGTTGATCCCCAGAAATAGGTGCATCGGCCAGTTGGTCGGTGATAGCTTGGCCCTTGATGGACTTTTGATGAATGAATTCGAGGTCAAGATCAGCTAAAAGCATAAGCCATCATGCACACACTGATTTTTGATAAGGTTTGGCATACATGAAGTGTAAGGGATCGGTGTTGGTCACGACATAGGTTTTGTGGTTGAGTAGGTAATGGTGGAGTTTGGTGGCAATGAAAACTAAGGCTAAGAAAAGTTTTTCTAGATGGTTGTATCGGGTTTCATAGTCCAAAAGAGTATGGCTTATGTAATAAACCACCTACTCCCTGTGTTGTTCATCACGATGAGCGAGCATGGCTCCCAAGGAATGATCGGTAGCTGATATGTATAGGTAAAAAGGTTGATCATCTTTAGGTGGAATGAGTATGGGTGGTTGGAGAAGGTATTGTTTTAGGGCCTCAAAAGCTTTGTGATAGTCATCATCCCATTTAAAGGAGACATCCTTCCTAAGAGATGATGAAATGGTTGACACCGATCCAGATAATTGTGAAATGAAATGGTGAATGGACTACAAATTTACCTTGCAGGCTACGGAGTTGTTTAAGGTTAGTGGGTGGAGGCATTTCTAGAATGGCCTTGACTTTAGCAGGTCAACTTCTATACCATGGAGGGAAACAATAAATCCCAGGAGCTTTCTTGAGAGAACCACAAGACACACTTTTTAGGCTGAAGGTGGATGTAATATTTAATGAGGCGGTCAAAGATGGTTTTGAGGATGGTGAGGTGCTCGGAGTGACATTTAGATTTGGCCAAGAGATCATCCACGTAATCTTCCAATATGTGATGCATGATATCATGGAAGATGTAAGTCATAACACGCTTGATATGTAGCACCAACATTTTTAAGGCCAAAAGGCATGACTCGATAGCAAAAGGTTCCCCAAGGGGTGATGAATGCGGTCTTGTGTTGATCTTCTAGGGGCAAGAAAAATTTGGTTATAACCCGAGAAGCCATCCATGAGTGAGAGCATCTCATGACCAGTGGTGAGGTCAACCAGTTGATCAATACCGGGCAAGGGAAAGTCATCTTTTGGGTAGGCTAGGTTGAGGTCACGGAAGTCCATGCAAATGCGAGAGTCCCCTGTTGCTTTAGTAATAGGGACAATGTTAGAAATCCAATGAGGATAATCAATGGGTAAGATGAAGGAAATGGAAAGAAGGCACTAAAGTTCTTCTTTGACGATGAGAAGAGCAATGCGAGGGTGCATTTTCCTCAGCTTTTGTTTGATAGGTTTGGCATCGGGAATGGTTACGATATTGTGGACCACTATGGTGGGGTCAATACCGGCATGTCTACGTAAGACCAAGTGAAAGCATGGTTATGATCTCGGAGAAAAGAAGTGATGGCTTCTTTTCATTCAAAGAAATCTAAAGATTGTCCGATCTTTAGGATGTGTGGGTCATCCTGAGTATGAATGTTGATCTCGATAGTCGATTCATTCAACATGGTTTGTGTCTCAGAGGGTAACGACCGATGAATATATGAGTCTTCTACACCAAGGTAGGTGAGTATGGATTCATCATCCTGACATTGAATGATGTTAATTATAGGTGTGTCATCATCGATCATTTCAGGATAGAATGGAAGAGTGGAAGGGGCCTCGCCTTCATGTTGATAAGTCAAAGGCCCCAAGGAAATGGTGTTTATGAAAAAAAAAAAGTTAGGGGGATAGATTCAGGATCCATCGACTCCATCGGTGAGGGTGGTGATGAAGGTGGAGTGGGTGAAGGTGGTGATGAAGATGAAGGTGGAGAAGGGCTAGGGTCCTCAATGAGTTCAATGCGGGCCTGTTTGGTAGGAGGTTCGGGAAGCCGATACCACTACGGTCATTATGTTTGTGGGTGGTACATGGAATAATAGTATGGCGGCCTTGCTCATAAAATCCAAAACCAAAACCCTTCCACGCACAACGGGTGCAGAAGGTGTGGGTGAAATGGTGATTGGTAAGTGATTGGAAGTCAGCAGAAAATGGGTGGGTTTGTGATGGTGGTTCAGGTGTGTAAGTGGTAGTATCAAGTCCCCCATAGGTGAGACTAGTACGAAGATGAGGAGGACCATAAAGGAGGCATTCTCCTATATGGTGATCATAACGAGGGTGTTGGTGAAGGCTTCCATACTCGTGTGGAGTAAGGAATGTGTTGACACTATATAGGTGGTACTCCCCCAGAGTGAGGCATTGAAAAACACCTTCCAAGGGGTCAGTGGTTGGTATGTAGGTAGCTGGAATGGATGATGTGTCGAGGTCGATGCGGAGGTGGAGTTAATGGATTGGGAAGCTAATGGGTCAGCCATGGAGGTTATAGCAATGGTAGGAATGGAGGAGGTATGTGTGGTGAAAGTAGCAGGTACTGGTAGGTGGAGGTGTAGGTGAAGTGGTATTGGTTGTGGAGGTAGATAGACTTGATAGGTATGAGCACATCATTAGGTCGGTAAAGCATGTTGCATGTTTTGAAAGGTGATGGGTCAGCCGAATGGTATAAGTGTGTCCTTCATGTTCAAACTTTACACAATGATGCAAAGTGGAAGGAACGCAACCCATGACATGGATCCAGGGTCTACCAAGCAACAAGTTATATTGGAATTCCCCTCCAAAACATAAAACAATTCTGGAATAGTGGGGGCCCACACGCGAATGTGAAGGATGATAGTTCCTAGTGTGGAGGTGATAGCATCATTGAATGAACGCAACATGACCGGATGTTTATGCATGTAATTGTTAGGTATGCACATTTGAGAAAATGCATGGGATGAAATGATGTTAATGCTAGCACCTCCATCAATCATCACACGGCATACCCATATGTCATCAATGTGGATGGAGATGAAGAGGGTTGGGTCCAGGTCATCATTTTGGTGTGGCGTGATCTCTTCCTCTGAGAAGCTAAGGGAGGCCACTTGGTGAACAAGGTGGGGTGAAGATGAAGGTGGTAATTTGGTGAGAGAGGCTACATGATGGGGTGTGATAATGGAGGCTACGGGTGTAGGGTCATTGGGTAAAACCTCAATAGATTGAAGAACCTCCATGAGGGCTTGACGATGGGATTCTGAGGTTTGGATGAGGTCATATAAGGACATTTTGAGGGGAGATTGGTGTAATTGTTTGAGCATGGTGCGATGTGTGACGCCATTAGAAATGGGGTACGTGGGGCCATGATAGTTATTTTAGGTATGGGTGCAGATGGTATGTTGGGTATAGGATTGGTTGGTAGGTCAGTTGCCTTTTCTTTTCCCTTCTACGCACACATGTAGTGACGTGTATCATGTTGATTTGAGGGGAGTTGGAAAATGGAGAAGGTGTAGGATGAGTGGTATAATGACATGAAGGGAAAAAACCTACTAGGAGGAGAAAAACCTTGTGAGGTGAGTTGGGTGCAACGACATTTGGGTGGTGGCGTGGCAAGTTCTCTGATGTGAACCATGTTAATTTCAAATCTTGAGGGTGGCTCTAGGAGTGGTGAGGGTGGAGGTTGTGGTTGTTGAGTGGGCAGTGTGGGAATGGGTGTCGGTGAAGAAGGATCCTCATCAAGAAGGTCATCATCATCAAAGTTGGTTTCTGGTGGACACAATTGATAAGGATGGTTTTCAAGGCCTTGTAGTTCTCCACATCATGCCCTGACACACATGATGGTATGCAAAAATTTTAGTATCATCAAACCCTTTTGGCTTGGGTTTGAGGGGGTCGTAAGGTCGAGTGGTGGTAATGTGATAACAGAGGTCTCGAGGAGGTTGGTTAAAATTTTGGCATAGGATCCTACTAGTGGATCACAATGGGAAGTGAACGTGGGTTTGGGTGTAGGTGTGGTTGATTGTCGAGGAACTATTTTTGGAAGAGGAGGAATGGGTCGAGCTATGGGTTTAGGTGCAGTGTGGTTTTAGGTATCATGGTCATGTTTTTTTGGGTAGGGGTACAATAGATGGATGGGTAGGAGGGTGTGTGGTTGTTTTGACTACCTTATTGTGGGGTAGTGGGGTTTTGTTTTTGGGTTGCACCTTCTTGGGTAAAGGTGATGTGGGTGTATGAGGTCTAGAAGGAAAAGTAGATGGAGGAAGAGGGTGAGTTACCCATGGGGATAATGGGGTGCTTGTGAAGGTAGATGATGTGGGTCATACTTGGGGTGTGAGGGACAATGACTGAAGTGTAGTGGGTAGTGAAGCAATAGCTGAGGGTATTGGAGGTATTGGTGGTAAAAGACTACAGGTGTGGGTGTAAGTCATGTTGTGTGCCTGGGTAGGTTAGAGGTTTGTGAGGAAGGAATGGGTTGTTGTGTTATTGGTTTATGGATGGGTGAAGGTTGCTTGACCATGTTGGGCAGCTGAGGTCTTAAGACAGATGGGACAAGTGTGGGTGTGATTGGTGTGGTCGGGTATGAGGTCGATGAGTTTGTTTCTTTGGTTTGGGTGTCGAGTAGGTGTGGTATTGACGTTGGAGGATGTAGCTAAATCCAGTTTAATAGGTGGATGAGTAAGGCTGGTGGTCGGGGTGACCCCTAAAGTGGTAATAGGTTTAGTTGAGGCAAATGTTGTAGGTGTGGGTTTGGGTTTAGATGTAGGTCAGGTTATGGGTAAGGGTGTGGTTTGAGTACTAACAAGTATCATGGAAGGGGTTGTGATAGAGGTGGTTGTATTTGGTTTGATTGGTCAAAATGTGTTTGGGTAGATAGTGGAGGTATCAGCGAGGGATCTCTGCATCTGTGTTGAGACGGGGAGTAAGAGGTGCCCCCATAGTAAAGCCCTATCCACATAATCTAAGTGATCGGCCAAACATGAGAATGACACGTCTATGGGTGGAGTTGGTGAGGACCTAATGGAAATTCCCATAAAATGTGTCTTAGAGATGGGGAATTGGCTAGCTTCAGCTTCCGTGGGTAAGAGAGCCAAAAGTAGGTCTGTTGGATTCTTGGGTAGCTGATGGAGAATGCTCACCAAGAGGAAAAGGTATCTCAACTGGGTCTATGATAGGTGGAGGAGATGATGGGAGCTCCTCTATAAGTGGAGGAACAGATGGGCACTCCTCTGTGGGTGGAGGAGGCTAATGGGTGCTCCTCTATGGGTGGAGGAGGTAATGGGTGCTCCTCTATGGGTGGAGGAGGTACTGTAGGTAAAGGTTCTCTAAGTGGTGAAGCTAGGGGTGAGATGGGCTCAATGTTAGCGGAAGACCCCTCCGTTGGTGATGAAGGAGATGAAAGGTGTTCCTCTATTGGTGAAGGAACAGGGAGGTTGGTTCCAATGTGGAAGGAGGATTTTGGGCTAGGATCTCCTCTATGGAAGGAATATGGGGTAATTGGGAGGTGACAGGTACCTCATTAAAGATAGCGTGAACCTCACGGGTATGGGTATCGTGAGTTGATGTCTCACCGTTTGATTGGATGAAGGGGCATGGTTGGGAAATGGTTTTTGAAGATTTGTAGATTTTGGTTGGGGGTGGCATTGGGATTATCCATAGTTAACTCACCTTTCTCAAGCATTTCTTGGACAATATTTTTGAAAGTGATGCAGTTTCATCACTATGACCCTTTACTCGATGATAGTTACAAAAATCATGTTCTTTATACCATGCGGGCATGGGGCAGTAGGTAAACCAAGTGTGTGGTTTTATAGGTGGAAGGGTGATGGCTCTGGCTTTGATAAGATTTTCTAAGATAGAAGAGTAAGGTTCCCCAATTGGGGTATATTTTCACTGCTCTTGTCTGAATTGAAAAGTCTGGACAGGTGAGAGATTAGATGAGGGTGTAGCCTTGATTTGATGGATGAGCTGGGCCGGCCTTGAGTACCACTGCATTAGTGGTGCCCTTAGCTTTTGAATAATTGGTTTGTGGTTTGGAAGAAGAAGAGGTATCATTCGACTTGAATGCCAAATTCTTATTGCGTAATTGGATTTTCTTCTCTTCGATGGCCCGAATCTCTAACTTTCATGCCATAGTGAATGCCTCATCAAATGTTCGAAGGTTTGGACCTACAAGGTCGGGAGATATGTCTAGCACAAGCCCATGTGAAGAGCTCGATGAGTTCAGTTTGTGGCAGTTGGAAGGTAAGTTGATTGATCAAGCTGCACCAACGAGTGACAAAAAAATCTGTGATAGATTCATCCTCATACTAACGATGTGTGAATATAGATCGGTCATGGTAACCTTCTTGATGATATTGATAGAGAAATGATCCAAGAAGGCTTGGGCTACCTGATTGAATGAGAATATAGAGTGTTTAGGTAACCCACTATACCAATCTAATGCAGGTCCAGTGAGGGACATGGGAAAGGTTCTCAAAAGCAAGGCATCATCATGAGCGATCAGATAACACCCATGTTTGAATGACCGCAAATGTTGTTGTGGGTCTTCTTTGCTATTGAAATGATTGAATTTAGGCATTTCCCAATGCACAGGGTATGAACGGATAGGAATGGATGGGTGAATAGGCTCATTGCAAATCTCATCATAGGTGAGAGTGTTGCAGAGCCGAAACCGATGCCTCCAATGTCTGCATCTTGTCCAACATCAATTTAATTAGGTCATTGGTGGGTTGTGATGATTGGATGCCTCCCGTAGCATGAGAAGGTTGGTTTTGGGCATATCAGGGGTGGCACTCCAGTGTATGGGGCTGCCATGTAGGGTGGTGGAGAAGAAGGTAGTGAAATAGGGGTACGTACTAAAATGAATAATGGATGAAACAGAGGTTGTTGGTAGTATGTATATGGGGGTGGAAGGGTCATGGTAACCCTAGTGGCAATAGGGGCTAATGATTGTGGAATGGAAAGAACCACATTCTAAAATGGGGTAGGGGTCACCGACACTAGAGGTGGTAATGTAGCTACAGGTATGTGTGAGACATTAGGGGTGATGAGGTTGTGTTTGGGGTAGTCATCGAGGGTACGGTGGATGTAATGGGTGCCACAGAGGTAACAGATGTGGCAGTCATAGCGGGTATAGGACCTAACTATGAAATGACTGGGGTAAGGTGGATGTGGGCAGCACGAGCCAGATGGGGCCAATGCGGGAGTGGGTGTGAGAGTCGGGGGATAGATACGGGCATGTCATATATCAACTAACCCGAGGGAGTGGATGAGTGGGAAAGGTAAAACTACAAGGCGGCAGGGTTCTGGTCAAGGAGTCATGTGAACTCCTCATCTCTAGTAGTGATAGTAATAGGCTGGATGGGATCCATGGCTGGTGATAAAATAGAAGGTGGTGAAGGACTAGGTGGGAGTGGTTGACAACTGGCATGAAATACGAGGGCACTTGCTTGTCTTCGGTCAACACCATGTGAACCAAGATCGATCGTAGGGCTACTTCTCTCTATAAATGACACAGAGAACAACAGAATAGTGAATCTAGTGACAAAAAGTGGATTAAGTACCAAATGGTGGCTAGAATGTGAAATAGGCTAACCGATGCCGGTTAGGGAAAACCACGCTAAGGTCGGGGGGTACTTGCTATTACTATCAGAAAAATGACAAAGTGAGTAAACAACAGGCAGGTAAGGTAAAATCTGATAGGTATGCCAAATCTGAGATGTTTAAAATGTCAATGGGAATAATGATAATGATAGACAGGACTATGAAAAGTGGAAGAAAGTGAAGTAAAATGTCCTTTTGAGTAGGTTAGCAAAAGGACCTGAACCGATGTCGGTTGGGTATAACCGATGGCGGTCAGAGGTAACCGAACGATGGTTACTGTGAAATTGAAATAGTGATGAAAGAAAGTGGTTGTGAATTAAAATCTGATGTAGAATCAGACCCAAAATTCTTGAGAATGATGATGATATGGCCCAGGCACACTCAGTGAAGCCGAAATACACCAGCTGTGATGAGGAGCATGCAAGGATGAACAAAAAAAGTGATGAACGTGATCTCTCACCTCAAAATGCAAGCCAAGCAAAAACACTAAGAAAATGTGATCCTAGGAGTGCCTTTTCTATTATGTTTGTTTAGCTTATGCTATTTAGGGACTGACACATGAATTGTGAAATAGAGTTTTTGGTGAGGATGGCTTCCTACAAAGAAGGAGATCTAAAAGGTGAGGTTTCAGGTATGTTATGGTGGGGGCGGGCTTCACTCTGAAGTATGACTCGACAGAGCAGTGAGTTGGGTGCCCACTGTGTCGTGATCATGTGATCACCTACAACTTCTTCCAGGTAGGATGTTGTTTAAGAATGTATGTATTTTGAATTTTTGTGTGGTTTGGTAAGACTCAGAGAAAGAGAAAAGGATAGAAGTGCTTTTCTATGATTCATTTGTCAACCATCAGCTGGGCATGACTTCCAACATATAGGTTTCCCTCAATTAATGTGAGCTAATGCAATAAATCAGAATGGAATGCACTTATTTTTAAACCCAAATCAAAAATGTGAAATTGGATGACACAATAAGATGAAGAGGAAGAGGGATGCTCTTTCACTACAATGCAAAAAACATGAAGAAATGGTTCTTTTTAATTACACCAAAAGAAAAGTTTCCTTTAGAGAAAATAGAAAGAAGAGGTGGGTTACCAAGGAAGAAAATTAGTGTGTACACTTTTCAGAAGGGAAACAAACACACAATTTTTTTCTAGGAATGAATGAAATGCAAGGAACCCCGGATGGGTCCCACCGGGCATGCCAAAATGTTTCACCTTTTTCTTAGATCATTTCTTTGAAGTGTTGATGAAACAGATAGGGTAACGGGCATAGGAGGAATACCTGTTCAAATGTTGGTTGATGGGTTGTTGCATGCATATGACTTCCGATCCACAGCTGATCGTGAGAGCTTCCTTTTGGCTAGGAGGAACTACCTATAATGAAAACAAGACCACCAGAAGGAATTAAACAATATGGGCAGTGAACTACCTAGCGTATGCTAGATCCGAGAAGTATGATACTTCCTAGATGGTTATTCATCCCACTATTTTAAACAATTTAATGTTGTAAACAAAGTAAATCCTATTGTTATTTAAAATGATTTAGGTATCTCACTTAAAAACACAATAAGAAATAGATCTAATCTAACAGCTAAGCTAGAATAGAATCCAAAGGTCAAATGATTGGTTCTGGGTCTCTGCAGTTTGATAAGGTCTCAGGTAGATCACAGTGAATGAGGGTGAGATGAAATTAGGTGGGTAGGTCTCTGTTCTAGGTCAGTGTGGGAAAATACAGAGACCGGTGTCGGTCAGGGGTGACCGATGGTGGTTAGGTGTAACGGTGCCAGTTACTGTGAGATCTGAAAATGTCACAGAACAAGCTTTTGGTCTCCTTTGTGATTACACAAAGGACTTTGGTTGGTCGGGATGAGGTATTGGGTGACTGGAGTAGGATTTTGTGAGGTTTTAATGGGTATATGGAGGTGAAAATGTTGGAGAAGGTCAATAGGGGGCAAGATAAACAATGGATGATAAAATGATGATGAAATGAAATAAACCAAGAAAGTATGATGTTATACTTACTTGGATTCCATTCCTGAATGCCTATGTGTGTGAGGGATGGAGGTGTTGATGATGGGTTTGAAGGTTGCAAGTGATCACCAACTAAAGAAAATCTTCTACATGGGCTGCATGTACACTCCTCTTTGCTTGGATAGATCGATCATCATGGTTGGGATGGTTGTGCAGGGAGAAGATGCTCAATCTCCTTCCTTGCATGTGAGTTTTTGCTAGAATTTTCTCTCTGAAGATGTGTTATCTCTCTGAGATGTGTTCTTTCTTGTCAAATTTCTCCCAATGTTTTCCAACCTTGAGAATAAGGTAGTTTAGGGGTTAAAAGGGTAACCGATGGTGGTCCGGCTTAACCGGTGATGGTTAGGGGTAACCGACGCGTCGATCAAGGTGGGATTTCCTAGGTTTACTAAACTAGGAGATCCTCCTGATTTCCTTGATCTCATGTCATTATCCCATGGATTAGACTCGAGAGCCTCTTGTGAGCATGCGGGAATGTGGTTAGAGGGAATGTAGGCATTGA
Source organism: Taxus wallichiana var. yunnanensis (assembly GCA_018340775.1). Lineage (NCBI taxonomy): Eukaryota > Viridiplantae > Streptophyta > Pinopsida > Cupressales > Taxaceae > Taxus > Taxus wallichiana. Next base: position 301,218,877 of record CM031234.1, read on the forward strand.
TTTTTAGGGTTTGGGTAAGTCTTAGTTAGTTATGGCAACTTACTAAGAATAGGTCTTAGGTTGAGTTGGTTTGATGAGGTGTCTAAGTGAAGTGTATGTGTGGATATTATTTAAATAAGATTAATATTAGTGGGAGTGAAGGCGGTCATGGCTAGGTATAAATATAGTGAGGATAATGCATTAATTTAATTAAATTAATATTAGTGGGGTGAAGGGGGTCGAGTTTTTAATTATTTAGATTTTTGGGATTTTTGATTAGGTATTGATTTGGGGAATTATTTGTGATATTGATCATAGACCCATTCCGATCTCACATAAGAGCCAAGAGACATATAGAGGAAGATACAAGATATAATAACTGGTAAATGTTGTAAGTATTTGAAATATAACACAATATAAGACATGAGAGGTGATAGGATAGGATAGACAAGAGACAATATGAGAACTCATTTTCAATAATATTAAATATATCATGAAATTGACATAATGTATTATAGTTGATACAACGTTAGGATGTATTACTCCACCCTTGACTCCACAAAACTAGTAAGATGTAAGGGCTCAACAAAAAAATCCAAGAAGGACGTAAGACACATGAGATAATGATGTGAAAAAGAAGATGATGCACAAACATGATGTATAACATTGGTCCAGTTTGGAAATTATGACCCATCTCTAATTAAGATTACCTAACCAATTCCAAGAGGATTTTTATGTTATAGGCCTAAACGAGACATAAACCTATAAGTGTCTTAATGATTAACAAAATCATTTTTAAGGAATCATTGTCTCTCTTAACATGAGCATCTAAATTGCTTCTTTGGGATTTTGTAGGATTAAGCACTTATGATTTTGAAGGCTTTCGTTGTATTATTATTATTATTATTATTATTATTATTTTTAAAATGACCCTAATTTTTGTCTCATTCCACTAGAATAGAAAATGGATCATTACCATAGATAAAATGTAGGTAAGTAAGGTCACCTATCTATGTTCCCAACCTCACACTACTAGTAAGAAGAGTTGGCTTATCACTAAAGGTTGTGAATGATGAAAGGTATAAGATATGTACATATTTATCAAATTGTTTTTTCTTGTATATGAATTGTGCTTGATGGGCGGAAAATTTTCCCCCAAATCTCATCCCGACATGACTAGCAAGATGTGATGGTTAAACATAGAAGATTGAAATGGATGATCATAAGATCCAGGTAATAATTTTTATATATTACCTCTTAGATCCCGAGAACTAAAAAATAGGAGGCAACGTGTGTATAGTTTTATCAATATGAAATAAGAATATTAAGTCCATGTTACAATAGAATTAAAGGGTTGTAATATTTAAATATAATGCACAACCACATACAGAAAAACATGATGTTGTAACTATACAACAATAAACACATCCTTGTACACAAAACTACAAATATATGGTTTTAACAATAGAAAACCTTATAACAATAAAACAACTAGTTATCATAATAAAATAAAAATTTACCAAGAGTAAATGTAACAACCTACTACCTATGGTAAACATGAAATATAATGCATAAATTAACTATACAAGGTTTTACCTAACATTCCCCCCTTAATTTTACATTTCCTCAAGGCATGTGTAGAGGAAATATTTGAACAACTCGAACTTGTCACGTTAAAGTGACTTTGTGAAGACATCTTCTCATTGTTCATTTTTGTGAAAAAAATGAAGCTATATATTGTGTTTCAACAAGTACTCCCATATCAAGTGAACATATATCTCAATATGCTTGGTTCTCTCATGAAACACTTGATTGCGAACAAGTTTGAAAACCAACCTCATTGTCAACATACAAGGTGGTGGATTTATCCTATGATAATCTAAGTCCCTCAAGTATGCAACGTAGAAATATCACTTTGCAAAAAAATCCACCTAAAAATGGTATTTGGCCTCTGCGAGAAGAGTGAGAAACAAAGTTTTGTTCTTTCTTCCCCATGATATCGGTCCATATCCCAAAAAGAATACAAATCCAAAATTTGATTTCCTATCATCAATATTACCTGTATGATTTGAATCTGAATATCCAGATCAAGAAGAACCGATCATTATTATTTTCCTCCATACCAAAATCTATATTACCCTTGAGATACCTCAAGATCCTCCTTACTACTATCCAATGACAAACTCTAGGTTTCTGCATGAACCTAGAAAGATAGCTCACTACAAAGTTGATATCTTGTCTAGTATACGTTAGGTAAATGAGACTCCCAATAAATATTGATAAAGAGTTTCATTTACCAGAGGATATGGATTTGAATGAGATAACTATAGTCTCATCTCCATGGGTGTAGCAATCAGTGTGAAATCCATCATCTTAAATTTCTCGAGCGTTGCCTTGGTATATTTCAATGGAGAAACTAATATGTGATTCTCTTTCTATTATACTTCTAATCTTAGAAAGTATTGCATGAGCCTAAGATCTTTCATGTCAAACAATTGATTAAGATATTTCTTCGTAGTATCGATCATATTCACTATGTTGCTAGTGATGAATAGATCATCGACATATACAAAAATATCACAATCTCTCCTCCTTGCCTTTTGAGGTAGAGATTGGGATCATATGGATTTCTAAAAAATCCATGTTGAATGAGATGTTCATCAATCTTGATGTACCAAGCCTAGGTGCATGTTTAAGATGATATAGATATTTTTATGAGTCTACATACCTTTGTTTCTTCACTAGGTATGATAAATCTCTCAAGTTGAGTCATGTAGACTTCATCTTGTAGATATCCATTCAGAAAGTTACTTTACACGTCCATCGATGGGCATTCCAACCATCTTGAGCAGCTAGAGAAAATATCATCCCGATTGTTTTTACCTTAGCTATGCGAGAAAATGTCTCCTTATATTCTATTCCTTCCTTCTTTACATACCCCTTTCTTACTAGTCTTACTTTTTACTTGTCTATGGTCCCATATGCTTTGTAATTTGTTCGACTATCTATTTACACCCAATGGGTTTCTTCCCCTAGTGGACCATGGTGGAAGATTGACAAACTTCCAAGTGTTATTTTTCATTACTGAATGATACTCAACATCCATGTCATCTTTCCAAGATTTCGACTCTAGGTATTTCTTGATATTAGAGGGCTCAATGGATTCAATAATTGTACTCATCAAATAAAAGTTTGCCTTTTTCATGCTTTAATGTGAGTTCATGGTCTAGTGGTGGATGTATCTGATGGAGAATCCAATTTTGCATCTTGAATCATATTTGTATACCACTTGGGCATATGTTGTATTGTTCATGTGGGGTTGTGGTCCTGTCCGATCATCACCATCATCCCCATCATTTGTCGAATATCTACTTATGTTTTCACAAAAGGTGAAATATCTACTTTTGGTGAATATGGAGGAGTCTCAGCTTCCTTATTCTTAAATAACTTAACATCTCTACTAGTGTATACTTTTCTAGTCTTTGTATTCATCAATCTATACCCAAGAGCCTCTTCACTATAGCCAATGAAGATGAGTTATTGAGATTTCATATCTAACTTCTTTTTATTTTGCTTGGGTATGTGCATGCTAGATTTGCACCTAAATACTTTGTGAGGTGTGCAATGGATGGTTTTAGATTCGACCAATTTTTTTATGTGGAGTTACTCCATCAAGAGAAATTGTGGGCACTCTTTTCAACAAATATACTACTATCGCTTTCTACTTTTTCCAAATGCCTTTGTTAGTCCAGAATCATCGATCACACAATGCACCATCTCTATGATAGTACAGTTCCTTCTCTCAAAACCACCATTATGCTATGGTGTGTTTGGAGGAGGCATTTTCAATGAAGCATGTGAGCTTCTAGGTAGGATTTTAACTCATTACTAGTGAATTTTCCCGTGATCTAAGTGGAGAGATGTGATACGATCACCAATCTCATTCTCTACAACCACCTTGAAGTTTTGGAGTTCTCAAAATCTTCACTTTTCTTACGAAGACAAAAATTCACATTTTTCTAGATTAATCATGAACACATAACATGAAATATTGAAATCTAGAATGACTAGGTTGCATCGGACCATAAAGATCGATATGAACCAAATCAAGCTTACCTGGAGCTTGATAAGTACTTTTCTAGAATGAAGCTTTGTATTGTCTACCTACTAGGAAGTTAAGATACGTATTTTTATCCTTCTCGAGATATGGAAAGCCTCTCACCATGTTATACCAATGAGGTGTTTTGATATATTTGAAATAAATGTGACCAAGTATCTAATTGCACAACCGTGTGTAGAGGAATAATTCTTAACCCCTAGTGCTTAATCGTCCCCATAGACAAAGCCAAGCTGGAACATATGTCCCACATTGGAGTCTTTTGCAACAATTTTTGAGCCTCTATATTTCTCTTGAATCAAACATACTTTCTTACCACAATGGCTATCAAATTCAATCTTGATTATGATCTAGAAGGTGACTAACTGATAGTAAATTCTTTGTTAAACCGATGACATATAATACATTAGTTAATCTTCAATTCCATGAACCAAAAGGTAGATAATTTTTCCCAATACCTTGTAGAGTGTAAAAATAATTATCACCTAACGAAATATATTTTTCAAAGGTGTGTCCTCATTGTAGTAAAATAATCTCCGTGCTGGTCATGTTTCGAATGAATCCTAAATCAACTTACCAAACATCACTAGATGACATGGATGGTTCACTGGAATGGGTTGCTTACACGAAGTCCTCATTATCTAAATGATATTCTTGCTCAGCTAAATTTACTTGTTAATGAGGTTTCCTTTGATAGTTCCCCTTCTTTTCCCTTGCTTTTAGTATGACTTCATCATATTTGTCTCTCTTATGAGATCACAAATGTGGTGAGAGGAAGGAAGAGGTATTAGAAAAATGGGCATGACAGGTTGCTGATTTTGAGGTCCATAATTGCTTGATGAACCTTTCTTGTATGTGTTGAACCAACAATATTTCAACTCATGTCCTCTTTTGAAAATAGAAAATTTATTATTTTATTTTTCCCCATGGTGATTTTGTTTTTGGGACTTTTTAGAAGAATGAGCTTTACATTTTCCCTTCCGATGAGAAGATTATGATTGTGCCTCTTCATCATCTTTGTTGTACATTAATTCTTCTTTTGACATGAGTATTTACTAACTTTTCAAAAGTAATTGTCTGATCTAACAATTCTAGTGTCATCACAAAAATGTGGTGAGAGGAAGGAAGAGGTATTAGAAAAATGGGCACGAGAGTTGTATCAGTAACCTCCTCTCCCAGGGCTAGAAGTGAAGCCCTCACTCAATATCTTCCAAGTAACTCTTCATAAGAAAGTTTGCACTTTCCGTTTGTTTTGAATTTTAGTGTATCTGGCCCGACTCTACAAATTTAAAATTGTTTTCTTGTTTCTGTCCTCGTACATGGTGGATAACTTATCCCACACTTATTTGGTTGTTTTGGCATCTCAAATGTGGGGTTGCACGTTGTCGAACAATATGAGCAAGACACTTTATTCTACTGCTAAAACAATACAAGTTATCAAGCATTATCACATTGGCCTTTTCATTTACCATTTCAATTTGTCTTTTTGGGTTACATCATCTGGTGATTTGGTTGCATAACCATTCACAACAAGCCAAATCTCAAACTTGAGTTGATTTCATATTTTGATCTTCCATGCGACCTTTTCAATTATGTAATTATTACCACGCAACAACTACGAGTTAGGAAAAGGAATTTCAAAGCATTGTTTTCCATAGTGGGTGGTTAGACAATTTCTAGCTATATGGCTTGTTAGCACAAAACAATGCAAAATTACACTCAAAATTATGAATTTACAATATTTCAGCCAATTTTGTGGAAAAATGGGAAGGCAATCATACAGGTAATTTTTTACTAAGCAAGATCCTGGTGCCCTTTAGAGCTTAAAATGACTAACAAACTAAAAATAGTGAAAAAGCAAATTATCGAAAATGACACTTTTAGATACACTTTTCCTCTACAAAAGTGGCTCAATCACTTTTAAGGAAATTGAAATAAATTAAATTTTTAAAAGAAAGTTTCATATAAGCAACAAAACTCAATAATGAATAAATTAAATTTTTACCCGAAAAAGAATTTTCTTCACTAAAAATAGAGGGGGTTTAGCTTTATCTAGTGGCTTTAGTAACAATTTTTTTCTACCATTAAATGTGGAGGTTCTATTAAACTTGCCTCCAAATTTTAATATATTATAACAAAGGATTTGCTCAATGGGGTGGAACACAAGCCCACTTGCCCTCAAAATCTTTTAACTAACCAATTGAGCGCTATAAACGCAACGGATGTAAGTCGAGGAATATGTATTTAACCAAATGTTAAAATTGACTAACCTTTTGAAAGGTCGACATGGAAGAAATTGGAGAGACCACGTGGCCACCAAATTTGGGTGTCTATACAATTTTAGGCTCAAAGACCTTTTAGAGCATATTTGGATAGGGAATTTTTTGATGTGGGATCCCTTAATAAGTTAGGGTTTCCATGTTGATATAGATGACCTATGCGAATGATTTCTTGCTCAATCGACTCTAAGTTGATAAAGGTAACTTACGCACTTGAAAATATGACCATTCAAACTCCCAGAAGCACTGAAGGATGGGTTCGTCAATCAAACCTTTCCCGGGCCCATGACCCTATGAAGCATTATAATAGAATTTGATATTAGACAAGAGATAGATTTCAAAAGAGTATGATGATGTCATATGTATAAGATGCATTGATTCTTGAAGTGCTAAGTTGGAGAACAAATCATGACATAGTGGACTCAAAATGTAGAATTGAGTATGATGTTTTAATTTTAGTTAATAAATGTGTAAATAGGATAATGCTAAGATAAATGCCAAACTATTATTTCCAAGTGCCAAGGGAACGAATTTCAAGTATTACACAAGATTCTAATTGTTATATATGTCTAGACGTAAAATAAATAATTTTTTTTTTTTTTTGATCATTATAGTATTTTTAAACAAAAATTGTCACTTATATTCCAATCTTGCGTGAGCGGTAAAAAAGAAAACAAAGATTGCAAGCATTTATTCAAATCCATTTGCTTGAATTTTTTATGTGGATAAATTACATTTGTTTGAAAAGTGTCAATAGATATTGATCTCAAGGCTCTTATCCTAGATTTTGCCTACCATATTGATTAATAACTTCATTGTACATTTTTGTAAATTTTCGAGTGACTATTAGCAAATGGCATCATTCTCTAGCTAAACCACTTTGTCATCATTAAAAAAAAATTTGCCGAAAAAAAAAATAATGCTAAGATAAATGCCAAACTATTATTTCCACTTCAAAATCCATCATATTGCCTTGACTTCCCAAGCAAAAACAAATATGTGTGATAATCAAATGAAAGTCAACATTTCAACTATCAAATTCAAAATATAAAACTATTGGTGAACAATACATAGACTGCGCACATGTAGCAGAAAAGCGCACTTTGAGCTCTTAAATTTCTTTGCGTACGAGCTTTGCTTCAAATTTAAGCAAGGCCTGAGCTTACCCAAAATTCTGTACTTCTTGTATTTAATATCTACACAAAAAAAACTTGAATCAAATTATATTTTGCCACGTACGAATATGATGTGATATGAATATGGACTTAGTTTCATATTAGGGTTATTCCGCCAAAAATGGATAAGAGAGCTTTCTTATCTCCTTTTGCAATAATTTTTCTTATTTTAGCTTGCTACTGAGTCTTTGTTTTAGCCGCAGTTATTGGTGTTTTGTTTTTGTATTTTTCTTGCGCTTTGAATAGCTTGTCCGCTGCTGTGTGCAGGTCGATTTATGTTTTGTTTTTGTTCTTCACCGCTTTGTATGTTTTCAGGATCCTAACTCGGAGGGAGCATCTAACTCAACAATGGCTTGGTCTTGAGCGATCAGGTGAGTCACTCGTCAAAGGAACAGGACTTTTTTTTGCTTGGTCAACGTTGAAACCTAAAATAGTAATAAAACCTTACTCTAACTCGATGCATTTAGATCAGTTAGAGTTTCCGGAGGATCTTGGTCGGGATCAACCTTGCACATATCGACATTGTCAATGTAATCTTATAAAAATCCAATTCATGGAACAACCCACTTTCAAATCGCCTAATTATAATAATTTAACCCTAAACTCATCAGATATCTTGGTATGAATCCACAATGTAACTCACTTTCAAACTTACTACAGACTCCTGCAGTTATAGCAAAACTTCTATCTTTAGCAATGACTAAGAACGATAGCTAGATTTAGTTAGGAAACCTGTAACGCCCGCTAAAACACACACAAATACAACACTGAAAAACTCGGATAACTTTTTTATTTGACTTGCTTGGAGTTTACACGACAACACAGTGACCAAAAAGGGATACAACCAACTCTCAATAAGCTTGACAATACATTGACCACATAGGCAAAAATGAAACATACAACACCCATCATGAACAATTCACTTTTCTCTTCGACAAGGCACAATGTAAAAGTCCAACCACAATACATAGTTACAATTAAGGACATCCCACGGTGTAAAATATTTTAAGGTTATGTATTTACTAAAAATGTCTTTCAAGACCTGACTTTACAATCTAGAAGATTCATGTTTTGATTCGAGCAATTCTTCTTACAAAGGTGAACTTCTTTCTTTAATAATATTAACTAATTATCTTAAGATCAAGTTTTCAGAAGGAGGATCATCTATAAAATGTCAATAACTTACTTAATTCGTTTGATTTATACAGACATTTTCCATTTCTCACAAGGTTATTTATTCATACTCAAGCTACTAAATCTTGTTTCCTACCTCCATTGCACAAGGTGACAAGCGCAAGCTCCAATTGAGGGAAAGTATCGTTTAGTATCAGAATTATAACCTCCTTGTGCAAGGATCAAATGTTTAACAACAATTAAGAGAAGATTACAAATCACTTTGGAAGAAGTTAGAGGAAGAAGATCGAATTGGATTCATCTTTAATATTTCATTAGTTATTAACTAGGATTTATCGCAGCTAAGAATATATCCAAAATGATTAAAGGTTTCACTTAGGCTTCACTTGATGAGTTTTACATAAGTATACAAATTACGTTTTCAATGGGTGAGATAGATTGAATAGTTTCTAATCAGTCTCCTCCTACTTATTATGACCTTATTATCTTCCAAAATCTAATCATTGATTTCACCTTAAGATTGTTTAAGGACTCACCATAAAAGGATAGTGTTCATTAGTTTAGCTAGGGGTAAAGCAAGGTATTAATTTTTTCTTTACAAAATATTGTTTCCTCTTTAATCACTTAAGGACTCAAATCTTATCAAGTAGATCACATCTACATTAATTTATTCACACACACACACACACACATGTATATATATATATACATATATATATATATATATATATATATATATATATATATATATATATATATATATGCTTAGAATTGCATTGTTGCTATGTCCTAGAAGGGTTTACAAACAAAATTTTATCTCAAGAAAAGTTTACCATTACTCTTTTGTGAAAACTTTACATGGTTACATCAATTATTTCTAGCACTACGCACAAACCAAAGGGATAAAACAATTCTATGGAACTATGACTAGGGGTAAGAAAGCAACAAGATTTATCAAGCAACGCTATACTATTTTTAAAATTCCTATAATACATTAAAATCACTAAAAACCCTATGGTGATCCATTTTATATTTTCCACGATAGTAAATACAAGTTTTAGTTTCAGCTGTTTATGACAACATTACTCCACAACACATATTACTAAGGCACTGGTCTTCTTCTAAAATTTCCACAGTAACCCATTCCAGAGTTTTACAACATAATAAACATTCGTACAAAAGAAATTCATAACCAAAACTGATGAATTTTATACAAGTATTTCCCTCATCTACTCACAAAATCCATCTGCAACAAATTATTAACTTGAGTCAGTTCGCAAGAATTGAGAAAGATAAGACTACACATAGCAACAATAAGCTACTATCTAACAATATCATGAAAGGAAACATTCTATTTCAAGAAATGGGTCGAAGCTCTAAACACTAACAACTCCTTAAGTTATAATAAAATTTCCATCATGCTAATCTAAGGATAAATTCTTATACTTTAGTTAAGAACATTGTCTCAAAATCCACGAAAGTTTAACCACCAAATTGGTAAAACCATAGGCCTAAAGAGTTAGAAATAAAATGTTGAGTGCAAAAGAGAGTTTCGTTATACAAGTTAGCATTCTAAACATCCATCCAAGTTTTGTAACACTATGGAATTACAAACCTCCTCAATAAGTCTATAGTTTCGGTTTAAATAAAGTGGATCACCCCTTTCCATCACAAGTTCATTTTAAAGCAACCCTCGTTACCATGATCAAACCACTCTTGAAAAAATGCATTTACATAAATCACCAAATGCCATTATCTTAACAACAACTTTAGTCATAAATCAACAACGCATCTATATAAATAAATACCCCCAAATGTCCCTAATGATCTTAACAATTCTATCATGAGTCAACAAGATATCAAAATACATATGTCATCCAAATGTCAATAAAATCAGTGAGATGCACAAATATATAAATACCACCAAAATTCATCACGAATTAGAATTAAGCCAAGGTAGTTCTGAAAATAAAAGAGTACTATCCATAAATACACACATGAACTTTAAATCTCGGTGACATTTTTTTGTTGTGGTTAAAACATCATAAGGAATGGTCAATGTGCCCTTAAGGAAAAACCTTAAAGATCTTGGTCCTACACCGATGATCATCAGGCAATTGGGTATATGTCTAGTACCATAATCAATCCTATAGTAATATCCAAGGTGTAAAATAACTAAATAACTGGGTACCTTCGCCATGATACTCCGTTCATACTTAAAACTAACCATTGTAGTCAACAAAACATATAGTTTAGTAAAACTGTGGGTTAGTTTGAAGGGACCACTCACTTAGTCCAAGAAGTGAGAACATGGAGGTCCAACAAGTTACAACAAGGAATCAACTTACATTACGTGATTTTTTCCATAACCTAAAAGGATGATTAAATGTCCATAAAAACTATAGTCTCTCCCAACCCGGATCGGGTACAATCTAGTGGTTTTCCACTAAAGTAAGGTTGTCATAACCCATGTGAACTGTGCTCACATACTCATAAACGTGAAGTAAAACCACATTGGCCTAGACTTCAACTAAACCAGTTTATTAAGGAATAACCGAGAGGGGGTTTATAAACCTTAGAATATCTACACAACTCGCACGCAAAGAAGATTCACTCTTTGATAGAGTAACTACTTGAGTAACCAGATCTAGAAGTCACAGAAATAGGAACAACTCAATTTTCTATTAAGAAAATAAAATTTAATGATAATAAGTTCATATGAAAAGAAAGAGGTTTAAAGTTACAACAGATTGCTTTCACAATAGAAAACACTAGTTATAAACAACATGAAAAAATTGATACTCAATCCCGAAATGTAGCTAATAATGGTAGAAGGTCGATCATTCAAGCATGAACACACAACAACCAGAGAAGAGGGATACATCTATGATGTCCTCTTTAACACTAACACTATTATAGATAAAACAAGAATATTTCAAGAGTAAAGAAGATATTTCCCCACAAGGTGTCCCACCCACAACAAAAGCAACAAAGACAAACCAAATTCAGGGAAGAGAAGGTTCTATTTCATGATATTTTTAAATCTTAGCAATTGTAGAAAAGGGTAGGTTTATCTTTCCTGGTTTCTAGCTTCAACAAGGCACACAACCACCTCATAGACCCGTAGTAGCAAACCTTTGGTTGAATCTTTGTCCACATACATGTTGGGTGCTAAAAATCCACTCACTCCCATGTTGGCACAGGAAGGGAGCTCCAAAATCCATGAGTTACATATGTATGAAGAAAAGTAGTCTCAAAGACTGATAAGATTCAATATATACAAAAAAAAGGGGTTTTAGGAAAGGCCCAGGAACTCCAAAAAAATGCATTGACAGGAGGAAATCCTAACTCCACAACCTTGCAAACATACTCCCAACCCGCCAAAATGAGACGGTTAGGACAGGCAAGAACATCCATCAAGCACAAAGGAAATGGACTTTTTTCAATGAAGAAGGAGTTTTAGAAACCAACATGCAAAAAAAAACCGTGGAGGTCTAACATGAGGCGGGTTAACTGCTTGAAAAAATGCCTCAAAGAGATGTGGTCTCAAGGGAACACCATCATTACAGGATATGAACAAACATGGATCTGCAAAAATGGCTTGTTGATTTCGCCATATCAAGAAAACAGGACATCCAAGTTCCATCCTTCGAAAGAACATTTGCAAATACCAAAATCATGGGCCAAGCATGGCATAAATGAAAAACAAGGGAAACAAATAGGTGGCCAACAGTAAAAGGAAAAAAAAAAGCGCTTGAAAGATGCCCAACACAAGGCTCCCCAAAAATAATAAAATAATGCTTCCTACAATCCCATGCCAAGCATGCCAATTAAATGTCCTTAAGGAAGATAAAATGGAGGTAGACGTCCCACTTCCAAGGCATCTCCACACATCCACTTGCCAGAAATCCAAGAGGGAAGGAAACCAATAATCCTATGCCAAACAAGAAGAATAAATTCACATAAATAATGATAGGTTGGTGGGATAAATATCAAATGATTAAAACAAGCGTGTATGCATGCCGGATCGACCAATGGGGAAAAACTAGTGGTTGAAGTTTTGAAGGCAAACACTAGAAAATGACCAACCATGACATCACAATAGGGATCCTCTTCATTTAAGCAAACCGAGGCTCACACTACGGAAATGATCAAGACACAATAAAATAGCTTAAAATTAATTAATAATGATATTGATAACAATCGACATTAAAATAATGAAATAATCACCATTCAACAATTAAAATATTATTATTATTATTATTATTATTTTTACAACTTAAAGTAATTATTAATCATATTAATATTGACCAAAGTCAAGCTCGACAAATAATAATAATAACCAAAGATTGACAATTCATAATAATTATTATTATATGGATATTCATTTTAACTGACACACCCTAACAAAACTAAATTGTCATTCAAGAAACCTATAGAATTTGAGAACATGATTTTCCCTTAATAGAATTTTTTTGCAAAGGATGCTACAAGGTCCACAAATAGAGGCATCGAAAACGACATGAGAAGGAAAGATGGAGAGGAAGGATGCTAATCCTTCTCTACAACAAGGTCGAAGTCAACTAACAATCAACGGGAGCACACACAACCATTCAATGCTTAGAAACAGAGTCACTTAAGAAAGAACTCAAATGTCAAATGAGGCATTACATTCTCCTCCCCTTAAGAAAGCATCATCCTTGATGCGACATAACACTAAAGGAAGGAAAGGTGGTAAACATCAAGGAATAGATAAAGATGAAAGTACACCCTATGGTTAAAATTTCAGTCATTAAAACATAGCCATGAGGTAGCCTTAGAAACATTTTGGCAGAATGTTTAACTTTCAAAGTTCTATGAAGATTGGTAGTTCCCTCTTATTCATTATTTAATTAGTCTCTTTCCATTTACATTATTCCTAATTCAAGTTCTTTAAAATTTGATTGTTGTAGAATTTTAATTTATTCATTCTTGTGGGTGCCCAACATGAACTATTATCACAACACCCTACCAAAGGTCATACACAACATAATGATTCAAAAGCGTAATTTTACATACTTTCATGATGGTACCACACCATAAGAGCTTAACCAAATTATGGAAGAGAACAAGAATGGTCCACATAACATATTACTTGTCACACATCTATGACCGACATATAGTACTCAAACAAAAGTGTACTAAAACAACTAGAAACTTCCACATATGAAGATTTCACATAACTCATAACAATAAATGTAGATACATAGTGTTAACAAGGACATCAAATCCATATCCAAAACATCAAAGGAACTCACAAAAAATGGATTTATAACCAATTCTCACTATTTTCTTCATTTGCAACTTGATTGGTAGTGTCTCAATAATGCACACTTACAACCAAGGTTTACATTGAAACCCTTCATACATGTAGCTTATCATCAAACCTATATATTTAAATTCATACATCTTCTCGTGTCTCTATATTCATATACAATTCACACTACATTAAAATATGGAGTCAAACCAAATGACTTATATAGGAACTTTCAAATAAAGTTTATCTATCATTGACACAAAGGAATCATGAAAAAATATGACATCAACATGAACACTAACATCATATATCTTATTCATGACTCATAATGAAAAAATACTACATTAGAATTCATGACTAATATGCATTTATAAATTATTTTTGATTTCATATAGATTGTTGGAGCCTTCTTGCTTCTTTTACTTGATTATAACCTCTATCCTCATAATCTACTGGCATCTCTCAAATTTCTCATCCTTCTTGCATATTTTTATATCTTATTTTTGATTCCTCCAAGGATGATTCAATCTTAAGAAGACTCAACCAACCTCTTTGACTTGGAAAATCTCTCAAATCTTTCCTCAATCATGCAACAAGTTTAATATCCTTACCTCTTCCCACCTTGGAGACATGTCTTGAAGACTCCTAAGGTGAATTTACATTGACATGGAGGTGAAGCATATTTACAACATGATAATTGTAACTTATGAATATTTCAACAAGTTTTAAAATCCTTACATATGTTCATGATTCTTATGACCCTTACTTAGCAGTTTGAAATTTCAAACCACCCATTTGGAGGGAAAATGAATTTTGACTCCTATAGACCTAGGGTGGACAAATTTAACTCTTCAATGATGTAATGCCTAAAAATTTCCCAAAAAACCCAAGACAACCTAGTAGTTAGATTTGAAAATTTACAAAATAAATTATTATTATTTTGTTTAAACCAGGTTATAACAAAAATACCTTCAACTAGATTTAATTTAATTCACAGTTAATATTTTATTTGTTTTATTTATTATTTAATTCCCCAGATCGGCATAAAATCCCTTGTTACAATATTTATTTAATTTAGTAGCATAGTTCTAATGTCATTTATTAATTTATTATTCTAGGGCAAAGTCTAAACTTACCCTATCATTAAGTTAAATATAAATAAATCTAATCCCTAAATGAAATGTTTTCTAGTTACCCTTGAGTAAATTTGATTTAATTACTTACAAGGGTCAAGAGCTTTTTATTTTAAAAATCACCAAGTAAACATTAAGGGTACAATTTTACTTTATCTTCTAACACTCCTTTAGTGGCCCCTTTCCTAAGCTATGCATACTTTTTATTTAAGACATATTCCCACCTAATTCTCACCTAACTTTTGTAGGGTTGAATCACAACCCTTAGATGGATTCAATGTGGGCCCTTAGATCTTAGGGATTTCACACTAACCCTAATCATCTCTATGGAGTGTTCTTATTCATTCCTTTGACTTATTTCCTCATTTTTGATTTGTAGGTTTTTTGGAGAGGAGAAAGAGGAAGAGCATGAGAGCAAGAAGAGAAACCATGGGAAAATTTTCATGGCTTTAGTTGTAAAGATTTCATTATTGTAATATTGCCCATTTGTTTAATATAGAGATCCTACAATGGATATGTTTTATATTGCAATGAAAACATTTCCTTGTTTTGAGTTCAACAATTGTGGAAAAAACCCCATTTCATTTAATCTAAGAATTTTTCACATTAGGGTGCCATAAAACAAGATTAAAGAGCTTAAACACTTAATTTTAATTGATTTATAGTTGCTGGAAATTACCTTTTAATTGTTTTAGGCTTAGATTTCCCTAAATTATTAAATATGGGTTTTTAATAGATGGATTTTATTTTTCCATTGAAAGTGACAAAACCTTGCCCTCTGGGGGTGGTTCATTTTGAAAGGTGGCTTTGCACCTGCAAGGCGGTGGTTCTGTTCTCTGAAAATAGAGAACCTTCCAAACATGCATTTTTAATAGTTCTTCTAGTTAAGTTGGTTTCTAAAGCAATAATAAATTGAACTAAGGTGTCTTCCATTTAAGGGTTTATAGATTGATAACATTTCTAGTTTCATACTCAAATTGCATAACAACAACTCATTCACTATTCTTTCCTTCAACCTCTTAAGAAATATAACCAAAATTTCATTATTTTCACTATGTTTTCTTTTTAATAAAAACAACAAACCATTTAATTTCATTCGCAATAAATAAATGGAAATCCATTTCAAACAACAAGTATATTTTCAACATGATCATCAATCTTTTAAAAATGAAATAAATCACACTTTATAGGCAATAAAATAAACTTAGGTTGAAAAAAATTCATTTCCATTTCCATCCCATTTCAAAGTTTCTACTTCATTTAACAATGCAAGATTTGGTGATTTTCCTTTACAATAACTAATACATTTAAAATGTAAATTTTTCATCCAAAACAATCTTTGTAGAATTTACAAGTTGAAGGGAATTTAGAGTAACAAATGCAACTTTCCTTTTCTATTTTCCCATATACATACATTTGAAAACTTGATACAAATCACCCATTTCTCAACACATTTACAAGAGGATGACAATCTTTAAAAAAATAATGTAAGTTACAAGCCCTCCATTTAAAGGAGACAACATGGTAAAATTTATTTTACAAAGAGGGATCTCTTCTCCATTTCTTCAAGGTGCTACAAATACCAAAAATTCACTTGAGCTCCATCATCTTCCCAAAGTCCAAACACAACAACCAAAATAGGGGAGTAGGCAACACTCTCCACCCAACCAATAATCTAATGAGGAAGATAATTCTTCTTCCTCATTTCATTAGCCCTCGAGCCCCAAAAATGAAGCAATGAGGGGTATAAGGCAGCCATTAGCAACTTTAAAAGGCTTCCACATTCACATTCAAACCAAACATTCAAACAACAATAAGAATAAAAAAAAAATCACATCAACACACACAAGTTTCCCAACACAAAGGCTCTAAACTCAAGCCAAGAAAGAGAAATGAACATGGGGATCTACTTATGCCTCCCAAGGTTTTGGGTGCCCACCTTAAAACCTCCAAGAACTCAATCAAAACCACAAAACTCTTATGCCTCCCTCCAAAAAACAATTCTTATGCCTCCCTCAAGAAAAAAAACTCTTATGCCTCCCTCACTCTTATGCCTCCCACAATAAAACAACAAGATAAGCACATTTTACTTATCACAAGGTGGGACACCCCAACCCAACTCCATCCTAAAATGGCCAATAAAAACTCTTATGCCCCTCAAAAATATCCCAAATTCCATTTTCTCCCACACAACCTAAGGCCATTCTACTTCTCAAAATCACACACGTAATAACCATTCATTCAAAAACATATGCACAACAAAATAGTAAAAGAAAACATGGGTGAAGACCCTACCTTGCCATTGCAAGAGTTTCCAATCCACAAGCAAGTTCCAAGTCTTTTTCCAAGTCCAAGAAAGCACAATCCAACTCCAAGCTCCAAACAACACTCTCAAAGAAAGCTCCTCCAAAAGAAAAGTCTCAAAATAAAACAAGTAACCCCCAAATCCTCAAACAAATTAGAATAAATAGAAAAGAGAGGAGAGAGAGGTGATGTGGCTCCATGTAGGATGCCACATCATTTCTCCTCCATTCCACATCACAAGGTCAAACCCAATCTCCAAAGAACAATAAATTGGTGGTTGAGGGAATGACAACCCTCTTACACACTCAAACCCAAACCCACACCCCTAAAGGACACAATTAAATACTCTTATAAGAAAAGTGCAATTAATTGCTCTTTTTATCCATTAAAACACACAAAAAGGCCTAAAATAAGCCCCTCACATCATAGGCATATTGGGTCGGTGAGTTTAAGAGGTGTGGGACAAGCTTAAATTGCCCCACAAGCCTTCAAAATAGGATTGAAAGTAAAAATCCGAAATTTCATGCAAGGTTGAGTGCACAACACTCAAAAGTAATTAAATTCTTTCAAATCCAACACAAACCAAGAACTACCAACTCATATTAATTACCCCATTTTGTCACATCATAAATTACACTAATTAATCAAGTCTAATTAACTTAAATAGAGTAGTTAACAACAATAATAAAAGTGAATAACAATACTAACAAAATAACAATTACTCACAAATAAATAAATCCAAAAAGGGAAAGCCACAATTTACCCAAGGTCACATTTGAGGCCACCCCCCAATGTGTACCTCCTAACAAACTAACAACAATAAAATCATACATTTACACTAGTTGTCATGGTGACATGTTGCCAATACCCCAAATTCCTTCATTATTCATCTCTTATCCCCTTTTGTTTGTTGTGTTGTAAATGCCTGCAAAAATCAAAACACTACCTTTCTTGCCTCGTGGCCATATTAACAACATCGAGATAATAAAATATACACATATACATATAAATTCACATCATCAATATCATAGATAAACCATCGCTAAATGTTGAGCAGACATAATATTGTGATAAGGAGAAAACACACAAAGAATGTGTGCGTGCAAGAGAATAAGGTGCACATGAAGGTGCAGAAGGATAGAAAAGGAAACACACACGCAAGACAAGTTGATTCTTGACTTAGCCATTTTCATGGATGCGGGCTATTTTGGAAGATGGTGTGTGGAGCACACATTGGGATGGAGACTTGCGCAACACACAAATGCTATTTTTGGAACGAGCATCTGATAATAAGCGTCATGCATGAGTTCAAGATAATAATAGGATTACTTCTTCCAGTTAACTATATGATGTCTATTATTAGTGCACTTGCATGTGTGCATGTTATTGTAAAGGCACATGGCTATTATCAACATGCGACCTATTTTGGGAAGTACGTAGGTGGTGAAGGGAAAGTCCCCACCCCTATAAGTATGTATTGAACTATGTAGTTTAGTAGTAGTGAATTATTGTAGAGTTATGTTGTTGGATCTAATGCGCGCATGACTTATGGTGATGCTTTGTAATGTAAGAAGCTTCTATGTATTACAATGTTTAATGTAATGGAGTATATTGGATGGATAATGGTGTTAAACATGACTGTAACTAGTTCTTGTATGGTTAATCTTATTATAGTTATTGTTTAATTCATGATTCTCTAAGATCTAGATCTGGTTAGGCATTGTGGAATGTTTATGGTTATTTATGGTTTTGAATATGTTGTATCTTCATCACACTAACATCCTACACAAGTAACTCTAAAGAGGGCCTGATACTTTTTGTGCTTTGGTGAGCGCTCAACTCAGGCTGGGTGATGTGCCAACACCTAGGTTTTATATGGTAGATTCTAGGCTACATCATTGGTTTCGATGTCGAGACCTCTTTTTCAGCTGTTTTAGGATGTTTCACGATGAATACGTGCTAGTTGACCCTAGAAAGTGGATAAAGGATCTGGAAGAAGAGTACGCTCAGAGATTCAACACTAGATATGAGTTTGACGCACGCGCATGGGTGGAGCATAATTTGTATGGTTGTTTCTATGAGAGATTCTTTTTATCTTTCGGTAGAGTTATACGAGTGGCTAGTTTCTTATGTGTCTAAATGGAATTAGAGGTATCACACACTTGTATGGATGTAGGAAGAATTTCAGGCCCTTTATGATGTTGATATGATTTTGACATGCCCTGTGGATACTTGGTTCCGTGGTGTTTTGAATAGATATATTTTGGAGTACTTAATTTCCACTTACTCTTTCCCGGAGGTAGCTGAGTTCTAGTTTCTACGTTATCCTAGGGGAACTTATTTGCAAGTCATTCCACTTGCAATCAAAATCTTGATGATAACCCTGAAATTGGAAGAAAAATGATGGCTAGCTAAACCCCACCACACACGGGGGCAGGAATAGGTTTGGTGAAAGATGGCAGACCTAATGGCAGAGAGGAAGAGAGAAGAAAGGTGACATAAGTATAATGAGGCATGCGAGAGGGAGATAAAAAAGAAACATGAGATTACATAGTAGATGGCATTGAGGAGAGAGATGAATCGTGAAGGATTTATAGCTCACGTAGGAGGCATGGAGCAAGAGCATCCTAAACTCCCCCATTTGGGAAAGCATAATAGGGTACCCTCCTCGGCCTCGCATGGGGGTGCACCAGTAGAGATGATATGGGTTGGAGGTGCACATCTTAATCTACCTGGAAACCTATCCATTATGCTTGGATTTTTAGTATCTAGTACAACCAATAGTCAATGAAGCTAGTTTGGGTAGTAGAAAAGCAAGTTTAAGTTCGATAGCAAGTACATATATGACATGAAAAACATCTTATTTTTTATTTGGAGGTACCTTTTAAGGTGCATCATCAACACAGAACTCAAGCGCAAAGAATTTTGGACTCACTAATGGGAGTAGTACCACTTCACAGATTATAGGAGTTCAGTTTAGTACCACTGTTGTGACACATGGCAGTACATCCACTGGTCTACTTCTAGATACCGATGGAGGATTAAGGGGTATAGTTGGCTCTAGCTCTGGTGGATCTGGTGGTTTTAGAGGTAGAGGTAACACAAGAGGTTCTCGATCAGGTGGACAGGGTCCGCACCAACCCCATAATATTTACATGGAGATGTCTCTTTGTCTTCGAGAGTATAGGGGCATAAAGATGTTACTGAACATGTGCACATGTGTGAGATACTTTACCGCACAAAAGGAGTTATGGCTTCTAAGTGCAAGGAAATTCAGTTTGAACTACATTGCAAGGATGTGCACATAGTTAGTATAAGAAGTTTGAACCTGATCATACTTGCGTAGATTATGCAACATTAAAGGATGCTTTCCTTAAGGAGTTTCATATCCCTGAGTTTGAGCAGAAGAGTATAAGCGTGCTCAAGGATATTAAGCATGGAATTACTGAGAGCATTCGAGAATATGATGCCCATTTCAAGAAACTGATTGTCTAAACTTTCTTATGATATTCATGCAAGCCAACATACACAATGTTTTATTAGGGGCTTTATGACACCTTTTAGGAGGGCACTGTTGTTACATAAGACATATACAAACCCGTGCACGAAGCACTTGAAGTAGCTCTGTGTGTTGAGGAAGTTGGAAGTATAAACACTAGAGTAAGCCCATTCGTGGAAGCACAAATTATAGCTATGGAAAATAGTTGGAGAAACTATCGGCCAATTTAGCTCATGAGATGCACACTAGGATTTGGTGTACAAATTTTGAAGTGGAAGGGCACACTAAGGATAGTTTTCCCCGTAGGTCAGTGCACTCATTATTGTTAGACTATGAGATATGTCATTTGGACCATGATGTCAACCACTATCCATTATTATAACGCGTGATAAGGAAGAATGCATCTTTCTATTGTAAACTTTTCCGGTCCATGAATCATGATACAAAAGAGTGCAGGTTGATTGGTCAGATCCATGATGCCATATATATTGGTGTGTGGCAGATAAGTATAACATATAACTCTAAAGGTAAAAGTGAGCACCATGATCATGATCACACTCAAGTGCGCTATGATCGGAATGAAGGGCATTTTGAAGGAAGTCGTGGCAGAGGTCAAGATACCGTGGTGGATTCGGGGCCGAGGCTGTGGTGGTGAATGAGGTGAGTTCCCTCACAGAACGCGTTTTATATGTAAATCTCCTGACCACTACATGCATGAATGTCCTCGGAATATTACTTGTTCTTTTTGTCTGGAAAATCATAACTATTAGGAATGCCCAAACTTGTATGAGCATCTTAGAAAACAACATAAACAGGAAAACAAGGGTGTGGGGATGGTTATAATATAGTGCATTGTGGAAAATTAGTGGATGCCAAATCTGGCACCAAAATCTGAGGTATTACCTATGAAGATTAATACAAAGGCTTGAAGTTGCATGCGCCAGAGATGCATTACAATGCGAATCCTACCATCACCAATGAGGAAGTTTTATATGCAAGGTACATGTTAGTGCGAAATCATAGCACCCCCAAATGATTCATGGATATAATTTTCTAAGGCAAGGTCATTTGGTGTGATTTGCATAACATTGGACCATCTCTCAAGCTATTTGACTTGCGGACTTGAGATGGCCCTCCGTAGAAAGATGGATTCTACTTCCTGATCCTAATGCTAAACTACTCCTAAGGAAGGAAATATGACTATCTACTCCTAATCTAACAATTCCAAGGGACCAAGGAGAGAGAGTGCATAAAGAGGGAAATCCTACACTAATGAGGTGATAACACCAAGAAAAGGGAAGTGTTGATCATCTATCAAAATGGCCATGAAATGAAGGGAGGTGAGGTGAGAAATGGAGAGGATGGACAACAACATCACATACCAAATGTCAGATTCACATAGAACTCCATTTTCAATCCCCACAAACATAGCTCCCAAATCAGTAAAAACATGCACAAAATACTCTAGAATGATGAGAGGAAAGAAGATGCAATGAAAATAAGTGAAGGATGGACAAATGCATTATAAAAATGAGTTTAATTGCTTCAAAACTTTGTACAGAGCATCATACACTAGCAAGAGGCAAAAAATGCCATTTACAAAGCAGGGGAGGAGGTTCAGACTCCATTTTCAACCCTAGGGAAGAAAACAAGAGGGGAGGCAGAGAAGAAGTATGAAAAACAACTTTATACAATGAATCCTACCCATATATTTATAGATTTG
Organism: Taxus wallichiana var. yunnanensis; assembly: GCA_018340775.1. Taxonomy (NCBI): domain Eukaryota; kingdom Viridiplantae; phylum Streptophyta; class Pinopsida; order Cupressales; family Taxaceae; genus Taxus; species Taxus wallichiana. The sequence continues at coordinate 301,241,516 of CM031234.1, forward strand.
ATTAGAGAGAAGCAGGAAAATAAGGTCGAACTCAACCACCACTCATAATGCTTATGATAAAATCTTCCCCAAATGCATTTACTTGCATCAATCCTTGGTTCAAAGTGCTTTGAAGGAAGAGGAAATGGTGAAAATAGATCGAATCCAATCTGATTGTTGAGATAGATGGATCTGCGTATCAAAGGCATGAAGACGTTTCCTCCATCTGGTTGGTGAGGTTGAGATATTTCCAACGGCATTAGATTTGTAATATTTTGAGCCTTGAGTCGAAAGATACGCCCCTTCGAAGTTTGTATCGGGTCTGTACATGAGGGCGGGAAAACAACTTGAAAAATGGGTCCCCTTTTGATATGTGACATGTGGCAGCCAGATTGGAACAAAAATCGTGCCCTACAGTCCATAGTTTATCTTTTTCCCTTTCCTCATGAGAATCACAAAATCTAGAAAAATCCCATGGCCCCGCTGCTCTGCTTGGACATGTGGCACCCTTTTGTTGGTTGGGGAGGTGCGCTCCAATCTTTTCCTTTGTGCCATTTTTAAAAAATGAAAATTTTCACCTTTTCATCCGATTCCTCGCTTTGCTTTGACTCGGCTCAAATGCTAACTTTTTCCTCTGCCTCATTTGGGAATGCAAGCTCTTAGGTCTAAAATGTTTTCCCTTCATATTTTCTCTATGTGCGGGATTGTCTTGACCAAATTTTCTAGGGTGTATATTTAGGTTAACAATTTGGTGAATCACAGGACATCTTCTTGCTAGATGAAGAGACCGTGACCTTGAAGTATCCATTGGGTATGGATTCTTCCGATAAACATGAAACTAATCTGAACTCTAAAAATATGACCTCTAAACCACTTAGAAACATGTTGAAACTTGAAGCTGATCTTTGCCAATAACTGTTACAATGCACTGTGCAAGAGTAAAACAACAACACCAAAAACTATGTAAAATCGAAAATCATACATACCCCAAGTGGGATATGCAGAGTGTGTAAAAGTACTTCTTCTTCTGAAAAAAAAACTACCTACACTACTCCAACCAAGAGAAAAGGGAGCTAAAAAAAAACCTACAACTAGTAGGGAGAAATAAACCACTTAGAAACTTGCTGAAACTTGAAGCCGATCTTCACCAATAACCATGACAATACATTGTGCAAGAGTAAAACAACAACACCAAAAACAATGTGTACAAACTAAAAATCATACATACCCCAAGTGGGATATGCAGAGTGTGTAAAAGCACTTCTTCTTCTTAAAAAAACCTACCTACACTACTCCAACCAAGAGAAAAGGGAGCTCAAACAAAACCTACAACTGGCAAGGAGAAATAGCTTCCCTTCCTCAAAAATGGTAGCCACGCAACTGATTTAGCACTTAACATGGCTGGTTAGATGAGTGAAAAGTTGACAATAAGTTGGCCCTCCACCTAAATCATCAAGGTATCAGCGTTAATGGAAAATACCTCCTCAAGCTAACTTGCATCAGACTTCTAGAGATGTTAATGATAACCCTTGGTACTTTGATGCTCATCCTCATGCCCTAAAGTAGGCATGACTAGTTTTGGTTTCTCCTTTGGCTCCAATGAAGCCAAGTACCTGATTGGGCATGGTCTGATCCTTTGGATGTGCCCATTTCTCTGAAATTCAACTCCAAAAATGGAGTCTTCTTGTGGACCTTCTTGAGTGGATGGTGTGGGAGAGATGGGGACATCTTCCTACTTTTTCTCTTCCTTCTCCTGTGAAGAACATGGGAGAGTCATGTCTTCCAATCTTGGTTCCAGAGGGCTATTATGAAGTGTAGGCTACTGTTCCTAAATGTTCTCCTCCATGGCAGCAGGATCATGTGCTTGGGATGTGAGAGATGGAGGAAAAAATGATGTGATCTCCATGGGTTCCCCTCCATCAAGGTAATCTCTCAAGTCTGACAGACAGTCTACCTCTTTGTTTTACTGCAAGTGCTCTACCTCCTTCATGGTGTCATCTTGATTTGTAACTTGCTCACCATGGTTTCCTTCACTCTCAAACATGAAGTTTGAAAGATCAAACTCTTCTTCAATATTAGAGCTTGAAGGGGATGAAGTGGGAGGAAGAAATGAAGGTTCTTCTATATCCTACTCCACACTTAGAGCCTCTGAAACTATATGGTCCTCCTCCATCATGGGTTCATCAATCAAATCAGACCCTTGAAATGAAAGAAAAAATCTTCAATGATGCCTTCTTCATTGAGTGGCCTCAACACTGATTTGATCTCTCCCAGCTGCTCCTCTTCAATGGGGCTTGGAACTGATTATTCCTCCTCTTGTTCTTTCTCTTCTACTACTAAAACTCGGCCCCAACCACCATTGGTTCTTCAATCTTGACCTCCTCTATTGGCTTGACCATTAAGGGGACCTTTGTAAACCCAAATTTAGTAGCCCAACTCTTCAGATTTTCTATCATTTCTTTTCTATTGGGCTCCTCTTCTTGTTGTTCTCCTTCACTAGATTCTTGAGTCTCTTCCCAACATGGGCTTGGGAAAGCAAGAGGAGTGGCGGGTTAGGATTCAACCAGCTTTGCAATTCTTTGTGGTGGGAAGGGAGGCACAACTTCTTGTTTGTTCGGAGGGGATGGCTGTTTGGAAGGGAAAAGGATAGAAGAAATGAGATGAGGTGGAAGACCAGGGGATGGAGAAATGGATATCACACTTGGGGCATCATTCAATGGGAATCTTGGAAATTAAAGCCCAAATTGAGATGGTGTTTCTTGAGGAGTAGAGATAAAATTACCAGATAGTGGTGTAGGATTTACCCATTGACAAGGCTTCCTAGCACCAAGTTCATAGGCCTCTATCTCTTCTTCCCATTGTGCAAGTTGGGAAAACATTCAAATTATGAATTCCAACTTCTCCTAAGGGATGTAGTGTCCTGGAAAAGGGCCTTCCCATGGACAAGGTGCCCTGCAACCAATCTTGAATGCCTTGATTTGAGCTATTTCCCTCGAATGCACCATGCTAGCCTCTATTTTTTGGATTTTTTCCAGCAGAAAAAAATCTTTTACATAATTATCACCATCATATGCATCACCTTGTTCTTGATAAGCTCCATGGCCAAACTAGTTTTAACATTGCTTATACGGGTAAGCATAATGGTTCTGGATTTGATCATAATGTTGATCTAGAGGAGTTGGGAAATACATTGGAGGTGGATTGCATTGCTGTAAGTGTGAGTTCCATGAAGGGAATGAAGTCATGATTGCACAAACTCATGGAATGGGAGAAAAAGAAAGAGATGGAAGACGACAATGGATGAAATGAGTGGAAATGGATGGAAAAGGTTTGCAACTTAGAGAATGGATTTTTGACCAGATGGAGTCACCAGATGTGCTTTGAATGTGCCTCTAAAGGATGAAATCTTCACCAAGAGCACATTGAACCTAATGAAGTGAAGTTGTAAGGTGCTTCAGACCTGCCCCACCATGTGTGCCAAAATTGTTAATGTGAAATCACATCACCCCCAAATGAGTCATGGATCTTATTTTCTAAGGCAAGGTCATTTGGTGTGATTTGCATAACATTGGACCATCTCTCAAGCTATGGGACTTGTGGACTTAAGATGGCCCTCCTGGAGAAAGCCGACTTCTTCTTCCTGATCCTAATGCTAAACTACTCCTAAAGAAGGAAATGCGACTATCTACTCCTAATCTAATAATGCTAAGGGACCAAGGAGAGAGAGAGAGAGAGAGAGAGAGAGAGAGAGAGTGCATAAAGAGGGAAATCCTACACTAACGAGGTGATAGCACCAAGAAAAGGGAAGTGTTGATCATCTATAAAAATGGTCATGAAATGAAGTGAGGTGAAGTGAGCAATGGAGAGGATGGAAAACAACATCACGGACCAAATGTCATAATCACACGTAACTCCATTTTCAATCCCCATGAGCACATCTCCCAAATCTGAAAATCAAACATCCAAAACATGTAAAGAATACTCCAGAATGATGAGAGGCAAGAAGATGCAATGAAAACAAGTGAAGGATGGAAAAATGCATCACAAAAATGAGTTTTATTTCTTTAGAAATTTCTATAGAGCATCATACACAAGTAAGAGGCAAAAACACCATTTACAGAGTAGGGGAGGAGGTTCGACTCCTTTTTTGACCCTGGGGAAGAAAAGAAGAGGGGAGGTAGAGAAGAAGAATGAACAATTTTTACAATGAATCCTACCCCTATATTTATAGATTTGATCAGAGAGAAGAAAGAGAGATAGAAGTGGGAAAATTAGGTCAGAAATTAACCACCATTGTTAATGCTTCTAATAAAATCTGCCCCAAATCCATCTTTACTACATCAATCCTTGGTTCAACACCTTGAAGGAAGAGGAAACAATAGAAATATATCAAATCTGATCTGGTTGTTGAGATAGATGGATCCTGCATTGAAGGCCTGAAGATGTTTCCTCCATCTAGTTGGTGAGGCCAAGATCTTTCCAACGACATTAGATTTGTAATATTTCGAGCCCTGAGCCGAAAGATATGCCCCTTCAAGTTAGTATCAGTTTTGTATAGGAGGGAAAGAAAACATCTTGAAAAGTGGGTCCCCTTTTGATATGAGACACGTGATAGCCAAATTGGAACAAAAATTGGGCCTACGGTTCCATAATTTATCTTTTGCCTTTCCCCTCGAGAATCACAAAATCCGAGAAAACTCCCGTGGCCATGCTTTGCTCTGCGTGGACACATGGCACCCTTTTGTTGGTTTGGGAGGTGCACTCCAATATTTTCCTTTGTGTCATTTTGTCAAAAGGAAAATTTTCACCTTTTCCTCTGACTCCCCACTTTGGTTTGAATCGGGCTCAAACACTGACCTTTTCCTCTGCCTTGTTCTAGAATGCAAGCTCATAGATCTGAAATGTTTTCCCTTCATATTTTCTCTATGTCAGGGGTTGTCTTGAAAAAATTTGCTGGGGGGTGAATTTGGGATAACAGTACCTAGATCCTACACATCGAAGGAGGTTTATCGAAAAAATATGGAGGTACTCAAAGATCTTCAGGATGAAATACAGTGTTTAGAAGAACAGTCATGAAAGTTGGAACAAAAGGAGATAGTAGAGATATTTATCGGTGTAAAATCACAACACTTCTAAATGTCTCACTACCTATTGGGTTGAGAATCTCAGTGTGATAACATAACATGGAGCATCTCTCAAAATGTGGGACTTTGAAATCGAGAGAGCTCTGGATGAAGGTCGGTTCCTATTCCTCTGTTCAGGTGCACACAAATAAATTATAGAGGATATACTCTAAACCTACTCTATCTTGCCAAGGAGACAAGGTTAAGAAGATGCAAGAAAATAAACCTAAGCTAACAAGGTGATGCACCAAAGGAATGTTAAACACCTTTTTGTAATTTAACAAAGACCATAGAAATGCAATACAATCACCATGCACAAATAACCAAACTACAATGAGAGATCAGAAGATAAAAATGAACATGTGAGAGGGTTGATAATCATCCACATACATATATTATCACTCCAGAGTTGATACAATATATTACAGTAGTCAAGAGGAAAAAAAAATTGAATTAGAAGTTGAATGGGAGGTTTGGACTTGACAAACTCATCTGAGACAGACTAGTGGAGAAGGGAGGGCACAAAACAAAAATTTCCAACCCTTTACAATGAGCCAAGCTTCTCCTTTTATATATGTAACAAAGAGAGAAGAAGAAAAGAGGTGGGAAAATTGATTTTGGAGCTCACATACCGGCCATCAATTCCCCTATAAATCCACCCACAATCTATCGAGTCCACCACTCTATGTCTATTTGGTGTGTTAAAGAGGGAAGAACAACGGATCGAATCAAATATGATTTGGTTGTTGGAGCAATCGGATCGGATATTAATGGTGTGAAGACATTTTACCAATTCTCACCCACCTAATGTCATCAAAATTAAAGTCTCAGTTTCCATGGTGTAGATGAGGTCGAGACCTTTCCAATGGTGCCAAATTTGTTGGATTTTAGGATCGTATTGAAATATATGTACATTTGAATATTTGAGTTAGGTCCATACAAAAATGGTGAAAACTAGTTAGCAAAATAGGTCCACGGGCCCAAAACTCACTTTGCACCTTTTGGCACCAAAAATACAAAATGCAAAAATGCCCCGCAGCCCCACAATTTATTTTTGTCAAAAACATCTTTGGGCCCACCACCCACATTTTCCATTTGGGTGAAAAGTCCTCCCTGGCCCACCGGCCTGCATGTAATTTAGGCTTGACACGTGGCTCCTTGGGCATCAGTGAGGTGTGGCTCATTTTTATATTTTATGCCTTTTGAGCCAAAAAATTTGAATTGCCTCCGATGACCTGCCTTCCCGCTTTGACTTGGAACATGGCCACGTGTAGAGCTAGCACTAGTTTGGGGACTACTTTTGGATTTTGCTTTTGAAGTTATGCCGAAGAGACACATGGTGCCTTCCACAACTTTCTTTGTTCCTTTGTTTTTGGCTAAGTCCCTTTTGTTTGGCAAGGGGCATACATCCGACCCAGACACGTGGAGACTTAGCGCTTGTCTGAGTCTGGCCCTTGGGCTTCCCCTCTTGAATTTGTGTGGTTGAGGCATGTGGCACCCTCCGCTAACTCTGCCCATCTTGACTTTTCAACTGTTGACTCTGTTCCTTTTCGCACTGGGACATGTGGAAGCCTAGCGCTTGTCTAGGAGACCCACTTTTAGATTTACCTTTGAAGATGCATCATTGAGACACATGGCACCTTCCACGAGTCTATGATACTTAGCCGATTCAGGATGATGCTTTTCTCAAACCCTAACTATGTGGTGGGATGGCGCATGTTTGAGTCTCCGCTCTTTGGATTTATCTTTAAAGTTGTGCCAAGTCGACACTTGGCACCTTCCATTGAGTCGAATACTTTTCAACGGCGATGTAACTTTTGGGGAATCTAGACATGATGAGGCTCCGTGCTCACTTGAGACTTACCCTTGGATTTGACCCTTTAAGGTCCTGGCTATGAGACACTTGGCAGCTTTCACCGACTCTTCCATACTTAGCCAATTTGGGTCCACTCTGAATCATTTGTGAATCCTTAAGACTTTGAACCTTTTCCTCGTTTCTCTCTTGAGACCCTTTGTTTTCTTTGAAACTGTTGCCTCCTTAGCCAACCCTGCTCCTCCATTTTTGAGCCCATCTATAACTTGATTGTTAGATTTGAAATGTGGGATCATGCGATGGAAGCAACCCTTAGATTTCTTCCTGTGCAAGGTCGTGTTTGCTCAATTTTTCTAGGGGCAAAATTGAGATAACAATTTGGCAACTCACAGGGACATCTGCCTGCTAGATGAAGAGATCAACTACCTTGTTGTATCCATTGGGCACGGAGTCATGGGTGGTGGCCTGATGTTGGTCCTATTCTTGAAGCTTGAATCTGACGTTTGCACTTGGTGACCTGAACCTACCCCGTTGTTCTGGAAATGGACCCTTTGAGACCTAATTTTAGTTGCTCTGTATTTGTTCTATTTTAAAATAAGCAACTGTTATGGAAACTATGGGTCTCCTGTTGCAAATGCTTGAAGGGCTTGGCACATTCACCTAGAGGCACATCAAACTATATAATGATGCAAACCTAGAGAAAAAAAACTTGTGCCACAACACTTAGGGAAATAAAACCTATGCTACAACAAGACAATGTGCATACACACTTGGAGAAATTGAAAACCTAGGCTAATATTTACAAGGGTGAGGAATTTTTTTTTTTAGTAGCAGTGTTTGAGGTAGATCCCATTGAATAGAATCTACAATTCTTCACCATCCAACTTAGCTAGCCAGAAGGCATTGCTACTTGTACATCTTGTGACCATGTAGGGGCCACTCCAAATGGCATCAAACTTGGAATGTTTTCCTAGTTTTTCCCGATCTGCATCCCACTTTAGAACTAAGTCCCCCTCTTGAAAGGTCCTTGTTCTTTCTTTCTTATCAAATCTCTTCTTGATCAATGCTTGATATTTCTCCATGATCTACATTGTATGTTCTCTAACCTCTCCTACTTCTATCAGCTTTACATACCTGATTGCCATAGGTTCAAAATCGTCTAGTTCCAACTATTTCATGAGCTCTAAAGTGGGAAACTCCAATGATATGGGCAATACTACCTCTTTTCCATATACAATCTTGTATGGGGAGTTGCCTGTGGACATTTTAGATGTGATCCTATCAGCCCATAGGGCTGATTTGAGCTTTGTATGCCAAGTTCTATGATTTTCATCAAGATTCCTTCTGATAATCCTTAACAAGTTCTTATTTGTGGACTCTGCTTGGCCATTACCTTGAGGGTAATAGTTTGATGAAGTGCTAAGGTATACACCATTCCTGACAACCCATTCAGTGATCCTTGTACCAAGGAATGCCAATGCATTATCTAATATAATAGTGGCAGGGACTCCAAACCTAGTGGCTATCCCTTCATAGAAATCCAAGATGTTGGATTCATTTGCCTCCTTAAGTGCCACTACTTCAGTCCACTTGGTGAAATAGTTCTGTTGTTGTAAGTATCCACTTGTGGCCTTGGCTTGAGTTTGGGTTAATCACTCCAATGAAGTCTAGTCCCCATTGCATGAATGACTGATCCACTAAAATTGGACGAAGGGGCAAGGCTGCTAACTTTTCCTTCCCTGTGAAGAATGCACACTTTTTGCACTTCTTGATCCATGAGTAGCAATCCCTAAACACCGTAGGCCAATAATAACCAACTTTCATGATTTTGAGAGCTGTTACTCAAGGAGAAAGTGGCCTCCTGCTTCTCCATCATGGAACTCATGCAATACCCTTTCAATTTGGCTTGTCCCAATGCACCTCAATAGGACACTATTGATATCCTTCTTGAACAAAACACCATCGATAAGTACATATGGGATGGCTTGTAGTCTAAAGTATCTCCTTTTTATTTTTGTTCCATTCTGGAGGGCACAAACCTATTTAGAGATAGTGCACCAAGGCTTGGGTCCAACATGGAACAAGTGCATCATTAGCTAGCTTCTCTTGATCATTTTGTAGTAACAAGACAACCTCTTCTTCATCTACTAACTCAACTTGTTGCTTGGAAGCGAGATGCTCACACAAACCCTTACCACAAACTAGTTTGGTCACTTTGATCTCAATGTCATATTCCATTACCCGAGTGATCCAACCTTCTCTCTTCTCATTCAAGTCCTTGTTCAAGAGAAAATCCTTGACACCAACATGAGATACTAGCAATTGAATCTTATTATTCAAGACTAAGTGTTTGAAATTCTTCAAACATCTAATGACAACAAGGACATGCTTCTCAATGAAAGAATAATTTACCTCATAATCCTCCAAGCTTTGACTGAAGAAGGCTATGGGCTGTTTTAAACCTTCCTTGTTGGGTTAAACCAAGATAGCTGAGATTGTGTCTGATCCTCCAAAAGCATACAACATGAAGTATTTTGAAAATTCTAGGTTAACAAGAGTTGGGGCCTATGATATTGTGATCTTGATGGCCTCAAAACTCTCTTTTCCTTCTACTTTGTCCATTTGAATGCAAGACTCTTCTTCAACATCATTGTTAAAGGCTTCACAAGAGTGGAAAAATTAGGCACAAACCTATGAATAAATTTATTCTCCCCAAGAAGCTTTGGAGAGACTTTTTTCATTGTGGCAATGGAAGTGTTTGGATGACTTCAACCCTTTCAGGATCAATTGTTAACTATTCTCTTCAGAAAATGTGGCCCAAAAATTTCCCCTCATGTGCCAAGAATATACACTTATTTGGATTTAATGACACTCAACCTTCTACACTCTAAAAATACCTATCGGAGGTGAAAGTGATGATTTGCAACATTCTTTGAGAAGAAAGTGATATCATCTAGATACACCAGAACCATATTGTTGATCAAGCCTTTGAATGCCATGTCCATAGCTCACTGAAATGTTGCTCCAGAATTTGACAGTCCAAATGGCATCTTCTTATAAGCATATGTACCCCATTTGGTGGTGAAGGCTATCTTGAATTGATCTTCCTCTTTCACCATTATTTGATTATATCTTGAGTATCCATCTAGCATAGAAAACCTCTCGAGAGCATTACAACCTGTAAGATATGTTCAATTGATGGAAGTGGGTAGTGATCTTTGAGTGATGCTCTGTTTAGATCATGAAATTCTACACACAATCTGATTTCTCCACTTCTTTTCCTCATAGACACCAAGTTTTCAACCCAACTTGAATGCTTGATACAAAGATGATGCTGGTATCAATTATCTTGTTCAACTCTTTTCTCATGAGAGGCTTAATGTGAGGGTTTACTGGCCTTTGCTTCGTCTGAAAGGCTTAGATCCCGGGTCCAGCTCAATAGTGTGTTGTGCCAACTTTTGGTTAAAACCTCTTAAATCCTTGTAAGTCTAGGCAAATACATCTAGGAATTCTTGACAAAGTTGAATGAATTCAAATTTTTCTTGTTGAGTACTTACCTTGCCAATCCACAATGTTTTGCCTTCTCTATGGAAATGGGATCTGAATCTTCACCATTTACTTGAATATTTTCCTTCTCCTTCCGGAATTGATAATTTGGGTTGAATATTGACTCCAAAGTTACAAGACCCTTTGGTAATTTGTTGGTTCTCAGCTGCACCACTTGGTCGCCATAACGTTGTTCCAATTTGTCTTGGTTTCTAGCAGAGAACTCAACTTCTTGTAGAAAGTTCACAATTTGTTGATCGTTCTCGAAGACTTGCCAACTTGTGTTGTTATCTAGGATATCTAGTCTTATAGCCACTTTGATATGGGGCTAAGACATGTCACTCTTGATACTCTCTATAACATCAAATGCTGCCCCGATCGCTGCCAGTCTATCTAGTGCTTCATTTTTCTTCCTTGGGATGGAATTGATGTTGAATGCTTCAAAATATTCGATAAGATCACATACCTGATTCTTGTAGTTCTTTAATGATTGTTCTTGGCCACATTTTGTCCTCGGAATTTATTCAAAACTAGCTCACTATTTCCAAACACTTGCAATTTTCTTGATCCCTCTCTTTCCTTTCCCAATGCATTCCATGGATCAAGGCTTCATACTATGTTGTGTTGTTTGAGAAAGAAAATTGGAAATGGAAGGCTAAGTAATATTTTGTACCTTGAGGTGAAACAATCATAACTCCTCCTCCAGCTCCTTGTCTACTTCTTGAGCCATCAAAGAATAACTGCCATACCTCATTATCATCCTTGTGGTCTAGCTTAGTGATGTTAGGAAGAGGATGATTCTCCTCATGCAAATAATAGAATCCTAGCTCAGATTCCTCCATTTCCTTATAAGGGTCAAAAGCATGCCTCTTGTTTTCCCATTCATCGAGAGTCAAGTCTGGAATACACCCAACCTTGGTATCTACCTCACAAGTGCTTGGAGGTCTTCCTGATCAAAGGCTGAATAGTTCGCATTGATTGGGCTGGGTACATGAGGCTCAATATGGTAATCCACAATGGGCTCATATCTGATCATAGCCTTGGCTCCATACCTTGTTCTAAAAATCATGTGTGACCAATCAACAGACAAATAGCCTCCAATTTTAGTAGTGAAGTCTCTTGACAAACACAATGCAAAATGTGGTGGCAAGTCTATGACTGATATGTTTTGCAATACGGTCACATTGGGGCATGCGTGTAATGTGAGGGTCAAATCCTTGATGACTCCAACCATTGTTACTACTGTCCCATCCAATTGCACTACACCCTTGGAGATGACTTCGTATTGAAGACCCAACTGATTGGCTATTTGCTTTGGCATTATAGAGCTACTTGCTCCTTGAATCAATCATGCAATTATGTACCAATTTTTCCCAATGATCAATGAAACATAGAATGGAAAGGGATGCTGATTCTTACCTAGTTGTCCTCCATGATTTCCCCAGTTGAGCTGCATTGGTAAGCACTTTCTCTTGTTGATTGGGGGCTGATTTGAGGCTGACCAATTGGCCATAACATCTTGCAACAGATCTCTCTATCCTAGGATAGCCAATGACTCCCACATTAAGATGTTTACATTTGTTTTCTTCATCTGTTCAATGATATTAAATGGGGATGAGCTATATTTTTGCTGCCCCTTTCCTTGCACACTCTTCTCTTGCACATGGATCATTACAACCGGTGCCTGAGCGGGTCTGGAAGGTGGTTTGGGATGACTCTACACATTAGGAGTTACACTTTATGGGGAAACAGAGGGTTGTGGACCATTTGAATTGGAGGATTTACCCTCTCCAATATTCCTCTTCTTGGACCATGTATTTTTGCCACACTATGAGGAGGTGCTTGATTCATACCATAGAAATATTTTGTAATTTGGTCTTGCTTGGAGGTTCCTCTTTCTAGGTTTATTGATGTTGATTTTCCTCTTGACTGGGCTCTTTGAACACACCAATGTTTTGTACCATCAAGGCCTAGTTCAACGCATTGTTGAAACACATTGAATGGTTATGGGGCTGATTGCATGGGAAACATCAATCATATTATTGTGCCATGTTGTTTTGTGTTGGAACCAAGGCCCTTGATGTTGAAGCTGTGTTTGGATCATATGGTTGGAAAGGCCTAGAACTTGAGGTTGTCCTTGGTTTTTTTGACTTATAGCTTTGAGTGGTGGTCTATTTTACTGATATTGGGGTCTAGCTTGGTACTAGGTTTGAGGCTAATATGGCCTAGAACTATGAGCTTGCTGCCTTTTGATAGTCACTAGCTCATTTCGTAGGTTCTACACTTGTTTCATAACATTTTTAGTTATTTTGAAGTGCTATAAGATGAGGTGGAAGCTTCATTGAACTCTAATTCCTTGGAGTGGGTATGGGGATAATGTGGGTGTTTGACTAGTGCTTGGAGCTCCTAGTTTTGGATATAGAGGCATAGGTGGCCTAGGAGAAATTTTACTAGCATGAATTAAACAATTTTCAGCTCTAATGGAAATTTTATAGGTTGCAAGTAAGGTTGTGCCTCCCATTGATTGAATCATTAAGGCAATATTAAAATTTAAAGCTCTAAGAAAGTATAAGAAAGCACCTTCATCTGTGGGCCTCATAGCCAATGGAATCCTATCCCATGTCCTTTGAAATCTGAAGTTGAAATATGTCAGCTGCATTAGAGCCCTCTTGATGGTTGTCAAATGCTCCAACAAGGATAGATTATCTCCCTTCTCTCCAAATTGATTATGAAGAGCTCTGCACAAATGGTCCCAATTCTAAATAGAGCTTACTATTAGACTCCTGAACCATTGTAAAGCTTTACCCTTAAGTGAAGAGGCTAACAATTTAACTACAATGTCCATCTCAGTGATCTCATGAATTACGTAGACATTTACAATGTCTTGAATGTGATCACTAGGAGAATTTTGGTTCTCTCTAGTGAAATATGGGATGCTCTTTAATGCTACAACCGGGACTGGATTTTTTGCATTGAGAACGCAGTGGGCTTCTTCCAAAGAAGTTTACATAGGGGTTAGGTGTTGGTGTCATTATGATTGGCTTGAGAAACCTTGTTAATTGAATGAACAACCTACCAATAGGAGGTGTTGAAAAGGTTATGTTTGGTGGAGACGGAGACATCTCGAGCCCTTTTCCCTCTTATCCCTCTATTTGGGGATAAGTGTAAATAGACAAATAATCCTTCTTCTCTAGTTCTAGATTTGGTCTAAATCCTTCTCATGAATCTACTAAGCATGGATTGCTGAAACTAGTGCACTCTGATCCTTTGGAGTTGTCAAATGTGTAATTTCAAAGCTTCTTAAAAGCTAAAATTACAGCAAGTGCACATCAATCTTGCTATAATAAAGATGGAGACCTCTTTGGTCCCACCGGGTGTGCCAAAACTATTAGTGCAAAATCACAGCACCCCTGAATGTCTAAAACCTATTGGGTTGAGACTCTTAGTGTGATAGCATAACATGGAGCATCTCTCAAAGTGTGGGACTTTGAAATCAAGAGAGCTCTCCGGATGAAGGCCGGTTCTTATTCCTCTGTTCAGGTGCACACAAATAAATTACAGAGGATCTACTCTAAACCTACTCTATCTTGCCAAGGAGACAGGGTTAAGAAGATGTAAGAAAATAAACCTAAGATAACAAGGTGATGCACCAAAGGAATGTTAAACACCCATTTTGTAATTTAACACAAACCATAGAAATGTAATATAATCACCATGCATAGATAACCAAACTACAATGAGAGATCAGAAGATAACAATGAACACATGAGAGGGTTGAGAATCATCCACAGACATATATTATTGCTCCAGAGTTGATACAGTACATTACAGTAGCCAAGAGGTAGAAAACTTTGTATTACAACTTGAATGGGAGGTTTGGACTCCACGAACTCATCTACAAACCAGATGAGAAGGGTGGGCGCAAAAAAAAAATCTCCAGCCCTTTACAATAAGCCAAGCTTCTCCTTTTATATATGTAGTGAAGAGAGAAAAGAAAAGAGGTAGGAAACTTGATTTTGGAGCTCAGCTACCGGCCATCAATGCCCTTGTAAATCCACCCACAATCTATCGAGTCCGCTGCTCTATGTGTGTTCGGCATGTTAAAGAAGTAAGAGCATCGGATCAAATCAAATCTTGATCTAGTTGTTGGAGCAATCAGATCACATATTAATGGTGTGAAGAAATTTTCCCAATTCTTACCCACCTAACCTCATCAAAATTAAAGTTTCAGGTTTCCATGGCATAGATGAGGTTGAGACCTTTCCAATGGTGCCAAATTTGTTGAATTTCAAGAACTAGATCGAAAGATGTCCATTTGAATGTTTGAGTCAGGTCCATACAAAAATGGTGAAAACTAGTTAGTAGAATGGGTCCATGGGCCCGAAACTCACTTTACACCTTTTGGCACCAAAAATACAAAATGCAAAAATGCCCCACAGCCCCACAATTCATTTTTGTCAAAAAATCTTCGGGCCCACCGGTTCGCATTTTCCATTTGGGAAAAAGTCCCCCAGGCCCACCAGCCCACATGCAATTTAGGCTTGACACGTGGCTCCTTGGGCATCAATGCAGAGGTGTGGCTCACTTTTATACTTTACACCTTTCGAGCCAAAATTTTGAATTGCCTCCGGTGACCCGCCTTCCCACTTTGACTTGGAACATGGCCACGTGTAGAGTGCCGCTAGTTTGGGGACCTCTTTTAGATTTTGATTTTGAAGTTGCACTGAAGAGACACGTGGAACCTTTAATGGATTTCTCTATTCCTTTGTGTTTTAGATAAGTCCTTTTTGTTTGGCGGGGGCATACATCTTACTCGGGACATGTGGAGACTTGACGCTTATCTAAGTCTGGCCCTTGGGCCGACCCTGTTGAATTTGTGCAGTTGAGGCACATGGTACCCTTCGTTGACTCTACCTATCATGAATTTTCAACTACCAAATCTATCCCTTTTTAGACCTGGGACACGTGGAAGGATAGCAATTTTCTAGTAGATCCACTTTTAGATTTAACTTTGAAGATGCACCGTTGAGACACATGGTGCCTTTTGTGAGTCTACAATACTTTAGCCGATACGGTCCGATGCTTTTCTTGAACCCCGATTATGTGGTGGGCTGGCGTATGTTTAAGTCTCCACTCTTTGTATTTATCTTTGAAGTTATGTCGAGTTGACACTTGGCACCTTCCACTCGAGTCAAGAATTTTCAACGGCCGATGTGACTTTTGGAGTGCCCGATGGGCCAAGAACAAATTTTAGGAATACCCCACTAAGAAGAAGTCCCTCATGGAAAGGTTTGAGAAATATTTATGTGAAGGATTAATGAGTTTCCCGTTGAAGCAAAGGGTAGAAATGTGGTTTGACAAAATTTCCATGATGTTTCAGGAGGAATGGGGCATTCCAAAGGAACTACCTTCGATGGTATGCAAGGCAAGTACAATTCATGGTGCTCATATATCTTCATCTCAAGCTAAGTCTAGAGAATAATAAGTATGTGGAGAATGAGTTCATGCTCCCAGGGCTCCCTAAGGGAAAACATACAATGGATAATGTACCAGCTCCAAATCTTGCTAGGACCATACAAATAGACAAGGAAGAAGAGGAACACAAAGATAGTGGAGTATTGGATCATAGAGGTCAGAGGTAGCCCACAGACAAATTGGAGAGTGAGTGTGCAGATACTCCACCATAGGCACAAGAAGGAGAAGAGGACTTAGATGTGGATGTTGTCCCTGAAGAATGCTGATTTAAGATGGTATTTATAAGAGCCGGGCCCAAGGGGTAGGAACACCACAACTTGTAATAAGTTCACCTAGACTCTCCATCAAAAAGAGGCACCGAGGAGATGAGAAGGACAAAGCTAAAGATGAATGAGGATGAGGAGGAGTTTGAGGAGAGCGTGCCCGAACCCCATTGCAACCAAAAGATGTGGAGAACCTAGAGATGAAGACTTGAAAGATGAAGAGGAAGAGGTAAAGGAAGTAGAAGAGACAATGTAAGAGAAACCCAACGTGCATGTTACTACTTTAGGGACGAAGAAGGTCCAACTCCAAACCTCCGCACTTAGGTTCCTAAGGGGCTAAGAACAAAGATAACAAGTGAATAATATGTTGTTCTAAGTATGGGCTATCTTTGAGGACACAAGAAAATCATCCGCGCTTAGTTTCGAGCACACTGGGCCTTAAGTAATTGTATGAATGAGAGCTTATGGATCAAGACATGGCCACCATAGGTAAAATATTATTTGGGTCCATGCAAACTCACATGTATGAACCAAATGTTTATGTATGCGAGGAGTCTTGTGTATCAAGGAGAGTGAATAAGGCACCCCAAAGTAGACACATGATAGTAAATCCTACTCTAATGTCTAATGAGAAGGTGAGAAATGCCTTGGTTAAGGTATTTGAAGAGGTCGCTCAAGGGAACATTGATAAGGCTACCACCATTAGAGTTTTACTTGAAGATAACAAGGAAAAAACTATAGAAATAGAACTTAACAAGAGACAAGGACCTAGAACAGAAAAATAATGAGGCCTTCATTAGCATGGTAGAATAAATTGGTGATTACGTTTAGAAATCAAGACCTCATCTTGAGTCTAAGGTAATCGGGAATTTTCCTTCGGCTATGAATTATGTGTATACATTGGTTGATTTGGTGCTAGAAGATGGACCAATTCGAATGCCAAAGACCAAAAGATATTGGACAAAATCAGAAATAATAAGGGACTCGTGGTTAGGAAAATTTCAAATTATTAGGTGTTGATCCAAACTTTGAAGGATGAACTCAAGAAAGCCAACAAGCTCGAATATTTGTGTGGCAACCGTAAGTAGTGATAAGGTCCAGAACTCTGGTTGAAGATAATGACATTTTAAAGGCCATGAAATATGACACATTGGGACACATAGAAATATTGGCACTAGTGAAACAAACACATGAAGCCCTTACAATATCCCAAGACCCACATAAGGAGAGAATAGATGAGATTGGGAAGCTCATAGCGTAGAAGATGGATCTTCTGGAGGGAATGATGACTGCTATGGCCAATGTTGTCCAAGTACTACAGAATGAAAAGGAAAATATTACTCAGGATGAATTAGAAGCCATTTCCACAAACATTCCAGAGAAAACAAGGAACACGCTTGGATGATGGCGATATTGGAGGTTGAAATTAAAACAAAATATCTAGAGTTGATCCTCCTGGTTGAAGAAGAGGGTGTTGCAGAGTAAAGGTCTATTCTTTTGTATAGTGATTCTTTACATTCTTTCCATTCTTATTCTTTATTATTTGGGAACATAAAAAGAATCCCCATTTCTGGATGGAAATTTACTTTAGTGTGGGCTAATGTTGAACATACATAATATTGTGATAAGGAGAAAACACACAAATAATGTGCACATGGGAACAAGGCACACTTGAAGGTGCAAAAGGATAGGAAAGGAAACGTGTGCTAGGACAAGCTGATTCGGGACTTAGCCATTTTCATGGATGCGGGCTATTTTTGGAAGATAGCGTGTAGAGCACACATTGGGATGGAGACTTGCAGGACACACAAATTATATTTTGGAAAAGATATTGTAATACGTGACATGCATGAGTTCAAGATAATAATATGATTACTTCTTCTAGTTAAATATAGGATGTCTATTATTAGCGCACTTGCATGTGTGCATGTTAATGTAAATGTGCATGGCTATTATCAACATGTGACCTATTTTGGGAAGTGCGTATGAGGTGAAGGGAAAGTCCCCATCCCTATAAGTATGTATTGAACTATGTATTTTAGTAGTAGTGAATTATTGTAGAGTTATGATGTTGGATCTGATGTGTGCATGACTTATGGTGATGGTTTGTAATGTAAGATGCTTCTATGTAGTACAATGTATCTTATTATAGTTATTGTTTAATTTATGATTCTCTAAGATTTAGATATGGTTAGGCACTATGGAATGTTTATGGTTATCTATGGTTTTGAATATGTTGTATTTTCATCACTCTAACATCTTGTACAAGCAACTTTAAAGAGGGGCCTGGTGCCTTTGCGCACTTTGGGTGAGCATTCAGCTCAGGATGGGCGATGTGCCAGAGCGCATGCTGGGTTTTATATAGTAGATTCTAGAATGCATCACTAAAATTAAGTAATTAACTAATTGTTCATAATTCTAAATATTTTGATTTTATCAATTAACAATAAGATCACAAAACCAACTAAATCATATACAACATCTATATATCAAATCCAATGTGTCATTATAGTAGTAGCTCAAGATCGTTAAATAATAATATGTCGATCCATGCATATAATCCATCTTGTAAATCACATCATGTCATAAACCTAAAATATCCATACTGTCTATAAAATAAGCTAATCAAATATAACAATTTCCATCTATCAATGTCTAAAGATCAATATGATAATAATTTCTAAGGATCCAATCCAAAATAATCAAAATCAAGGTAATATCCACGTCAAAGAGGAGTGGGCACTACATCCCCCTCCCCTTAGACTTGAATTCCTCCTAGAAGTCACTAGAACAAATGTGGGAATTGTGCTCTCAAGGGTGTGGCATCCTCCCACGTATTTTTCGTCTCATCATATCGATCACACTAGACACGAACCTTGATCAATCTCTCTGCCTGGACGACCCAGGGTCCCACGCCCTAAAATATAGATGGTCTTCGCCATCACTTGCCCCTGATCCTACACCTACAATGCGGTCTATTCCAATACATGAGAAGGATCTGGAATGTAACTCCTAAGAAAAGAAACATGAAATACATCGTGGATGAGATACAAGGTGGGTGGAAATTCTAGACAATAGGCCAAAGGACCAATACACTCCAAGATCTCAAAGGGAACCACAAACCTAGGAGAAAGCTTAGAGCCTTTTCCGTAATGGATAGGGCTCTTATGTGGCTTGACATGAAGAAATACCTTCGTGCCCACCTCAAAACTATGATATGTCTTCCACTGATCTGCATATTTCTTCTGTCTATCCTGAGCTTCCTGTAATCTTTATCTAATCATGACAACCTGCTACTCCATATCCTATAATAAAGATGTCCCTAGAGAAACCTTGTCCTCCAACGTGTCCCAAGTTAGTGGTGTCCTGCACTCCCATCCGTATAGTGCATGAAATGGAGCCATACCAATCGAACTCTAGAAACTTTTGTTGTAGGAAAACTCCATTAAGTACAAGTACTCCTCCCACCTCGACTTATGGTACATGACATACATTCTAAGCATGTCCTCTAAAATTCTATTCACCCGCTCCATCTTTCCATCTTTCTCTGGATGATATGTTGTACTTGAAGTTGATACTCATCCCAAGGGCATGCTGCATGGTAGACCAGAAATGAGAGGTGTATAAGGGATCACAGTCATAAATAATCTTCCACAGAATCCCATGTAGTCTGAAAATCTCATCTAAGTATAGTCGCCCACTGCACCAACTATATAGGTGGTTTTCACCAGAAAAAAATGATCCAATTTCATCAATATATCCACCGTGAACATGATGGAATTGTGGTGGTATCTCAACGTCGGTAGCCCTATTATGAAATCCATGGAAATGGTGTCCCATTTCCACTTTGGTATATCATGTGGGTAGAGAAGGCCAGTTGGATGTTGATGCTCGACATTCACCCTCTAACACACTAAATAATGCAACACAAACTTAGCTACATCTCTCCGAAGACCTCTCTAATGGTAAAACTTCCTCAAGGTGGCGTGCATCTTCTTCACCCCTAGATGGGTTGAATAAGGTGCACAATGAGCCTCTGCCAAGATATCCTATCTCAAACCTCCATCCCTAGGTACATAGATCCAACCTCTGTGTCTGATAAGTCCATCTAACTCTAATGCAAATCCATCAATCTCTTCTCTAGATACTACAAGGTAGAAGCTATCATGTAGAAGTTATCACAAAATCCTACTCCTACAAGTCTGTACCCACTAAAGTAGCCATAACCAAATGTCTCCTTCTACTCAAAGCATCAGAAACCACATTCTCCTTCCCCTTCACATGCTCTATCTCCATGTTGTACTCATAGAGAAACTCCATCCAACACCACTGACGAGTGTTGATATTGGGATGCGTGAAGAGGTGGCGAAGACTCAAGTGATCAACCATGGGAATGAATCACATGCCTAAAAGGAAATGTCTCCACCAACCAAAGCATGCCCAAATGCCACAAGCTTAAGATCATGAGTCAGATAGTTGAGATCATAATCCTTGAGTTTGTGAGACTCAAAGATGACTACACGGTCCTCCTACATCAAATATCTCCTAATCCTACCAAAGAAGCATATGTGCAAACAAATAACTCTCCCTGAGGGTATGTAACTGTAAGAATCGGTGTTGTCGTAAGGCATTACTTCATTGTCCTGAAGACCTACTCACATCTATCTGAAAAAAAAACTTCTCCACTTTCTGCTAAAGGGAAGTGATGGGGTGCACAATCCGAGAAAAGTCCTGAATAAATATCCTATAGTATCCTACCAACCTCATGAAACTGCACACCTCGGTCACATTGGTTGGCATGGGATAATCCATAATAGCTCTAATATTAGAAGGATCTATTGTGATATTGTTATCCAATTTTTCCCTCGGGAAAAATTTGATCAAACACGACCTTGCACAGAGAGGAAATGGAGAGGTTGGTTCAGTCATGCGAGCTCACATTTCAATTCCAAAAATTAGGTTATAGGCAAGCTTGACAATGGAAATGCAAGGTCGAAAAATGAATGGCCAAGGGAACATCGAAGGATATCAGAGCTCAAGTGAAAGAATGGAGAAAGGCTCAAAGTTTTTAGACTTCACATTTTCTGCATTTCGGAGACAAGGCGGGAAAATTTTGAAAAAGGTCCAAAAAGGAAAAAGTTCCAAAATTCTGAAAGTCCAAATTTCAGACTTTCGAGTTTCAGTGTTTCAGTTTTTGCATTTCAGAACTCTTGGGGTGATTTTGGTGATGAAACAATGTAAAAAGTATGAAACAAAAATGTCTAAATCCTAAAAGTCTGAAATTTCATACTTTCAAGTTTCGAGTTTCGAGATGTGGAATTCGAAGTCTTCAATGGCAAAATATGAAAAATGACCAAAAATGTTTGAAATCCTGAAAGTCTAAAACCCGAAAGGTTTCCATTTCAAAAATTCAAACTTGGTCCGGAGTTAACGTGACAAAATTTTTGAGTTTTGGAGTTTCAAACTCTCAGGGAAATTTTCCGATGAACAATAACCCGAATTCTAAAACCAAAATGTCCAAAAGTCCAAATTTCAGACTTTCAGAGGTTGAGAAATTTGGACTCCGAAAAGGAAGATCAAGAACTCACATTTTTGTAGAATGACACCCCGACCTTTAGATGGCCATAACTTTTGACTGGGAGCTCAGATTTGCACAAGAAAGGACTTTTTGGAAAGCTTACGTCTCCTCTTAATTTAAGTGAGACTAAGTTATTCAAAATTAAGAAATACATTCCACCATTTTAAGAGGATGTTCCAGGCTTCTCACCTACCACAATAATGAAGGTATGGGCTTCCTTTCTTTCCCAACAAGGCATAGTACATGGAGGCATGGGTTTTGTAGTAGAACCCATCATTGTTACAGGTGAATTCAATGTATTCTAGGGTGGTTGGAGCAAGGAATTCAAATTATTCTCTCCCCTTCTCTCATTCTTCCTATATATTGTAAGGAGGGGCATTTTTCTAGTGTTGATAATTTTTCTTTACACCCTCCCTTCTTCTCTTATCTGCAAGTGAATTTGTGGAGTTAAAACCTCCCATCTAAACTATAATGCAATTTGTGCCTCTTGGCCATTGTAATGCATTGTATCAATATGTGGAGCAATAATAAAAGATGTGGATGAATTTCAACCCTCTCTTATATTCATTGTATCTTCCTAATCTCTCATTGTAATCTTGGTTATCTGTGCATGGTGGTTGTGTTACATTTTTAATGTTTTGTGTTTAATGGCAAAAGCAGGTGTTCAACATTCCTTTTGGTGTATCACCTCTGTTAGTTTAGGTTTATTTTCTTGTCATCTTCTTAACCATGTCTCCTTGGAAAGTTAGAGTAGGTTTTAGAGTAGATCCTCTACAATTTTAATGTGTGCATCGGAATGGAGGAATAAGAACCGGCCTTCATCTGGAGAGATTTTCCAATTGAAAAGTCCTACACTTGGGGAAAAGCTCCATGTTATGCAATCACACTGAAATTTTTAACCCATCGATTTGTAGAAATTTAGGGGTGATGTGATTACACATCAACATATACCTTCCCTAGAAATGATGTGACCCAAGTATTGAACCTCTAACTGAAAAAGAAAACTTCCCCAGGTTCTCGTATATTGTTGCTCACGAGGACACCACAAAACCTATTGAAGGTGCTCCTCATGCTCCTCACATAGACATGAGTATATCCTAATGTCATCAAGAAACATGAGACACGAAGTGATCCATAAACGTACTAAACACCCCATTAATCAAACTCATGAATACTGTAGGGGCATTTGTCAGACCAAAAGGTACCACCGTGAACTCTGCCTCTGTAATCCTCATGCAGAAAGTTGTCTTGTGGATAATGCCTCTGTAATCCTCAACTAATGGTAGCTTGACTTAAGATCTATCTTAGAAAATAATGTGGCCCCCTTCATCTTTTCAAATAAATCATCGATGCGAGGAAGGGGGTAACGATTCTCGATCGTTACTTTGTTCAGTTGTCTGTAGACCACACACAACCGCAAGGATCTATCCTTCTTCTTCACAAAAATCACTGGTGCACCCCAAGAAGATACACTAGGATGGATTAAGGATTTCTTAATAAGGCCCTCTAGATGCAACTTGATATCACATAGCTCAAGGGTGGTCATCCTATATGGAGTGTGTGAGATAGGATCCACTCCTCGAACCAAGTCAATGTGAAAGTGTATCTCATGTGGGGGAGGCAACCTTGAAGCTCACTAGGAAATACATATGAAAACTCCTAAAAATGGGGTGATCATCAAGTGAATGTCCAATAGCCCCATCCTACGACCTATTAATAAATGTAATAGCAAACAACTGACACCCACTCTCGTACACCGCTTAACCTGCATAGCGGAAATAGTGTGAATCGAGATGGGTCTCCTAACTCCATCTATCACCAACTCAACTCCCAAATCATCTACATAAGATATGACCTTACTGTAAAAATTAACTTTGGCTCTGTGTGTAGATAACCAATCCATGCAAAATATCACTCCATAAGAACCCAAAGGAAGTATATGAAGATCCAAGGTAGTGGTGAAGGGTCCTAGTTCCACTACGCACTCCTTGACTAAGGAGTCTACTGAGCTCTTGGCTCCAGAAGCCGTCTCAACATACCAACTAAGGACCTTCCTAACTGCCACAATGCATCGCTCTACCAAAGATGGTGCAATAAAATAATAAGACGAGCCAAAATAAAACATAATAGAGGTAGGGATACCACCAATGCTACCTATAGTCTCGATCACTGTGACCTGGTGATCTACACAATTCTCAACTACTACATAGATCCGATGGCTACATCCCATGTCACCAACTATAGTCTCTGAAATCAAGTTCCTTACCCTTGTTATTAGGGTTCTAAGGGAGCTCTCTCTAATGATGTCCAAGTATACCACATCCATAACAACTACTTGGTCCCCTCCAATGAGATGCAGCTCCAACAGGTACTCTAGTGGTCTGTGTCATGGATCCTGATGATCCTGCTATGGACTATTATGGTCATTGTTGATGAGCTCCTATTGATTGAGCTCTAGGTGCACTCTATGTCCTGATGGGACCCACAAGAGGAGGCCCATAATTCATCCCCTTTGAGTGTCAAATCTCTATAGAGGTCTAAATAGTGGATGATTCTGTTTTTGCTACTACTATGGTGGCCTGAATGAAGATTGTGTAGAACCATGTCTTCCATGAGGAGGAGGAGTTTGAACCCCCTCGACTTGCTATCTTGCATCTGCATTTTGAATATGGATTCACACTCTATACATATCTATCTTGTCATCTCCCATTGGTCTCCTTTACAATGTAGGTCTTCTCAATGGCCTCGGCTAAGGTCTGAATAATGAATGTGTACTAAACCTCCTCAAATCCAAGTTCAAGCCCCTGATGAACATGTGGATCCTAACCTACTCATTCTTGCATGTAGTCGACATACTAAAGCAAGTACATAAATTGACTCTCATCTCTACTCCTATGTATGGATGCTGACGTAGTCATGGAACTCATTTATCCTCTACTGAATAAACCTCTTGGATAAGTATCTTCTCCTGAACCACTCCTCAATGAGCTCCCAAGTGAATGTCTCTGAGTCTACGTGGAGCTTCTTCTCCTCAGTCCTCCACCAAACACCTGCTCCATCCCTCAGAAGGTGAATTTCAATACGAGCCTTCATGTTGTTAGTAAAAGGGAAAAGCTTAAAGCACCCGCTAAAGATCATTAATGAATCCTCTACCTAAAAACCTCTTGTATCACCAGAATAATGAGATGGTCGTAGCTTAAGGATATCCTTGATATGATATGTGGCTGATGATTGTCAACCCCTAGGTCTCTTTGCATGCTCATCCCTCGGCCTAGGGCTCCTAGATCTATCTCTGTGTCCTGAAACCCTATCTCCATGTTCCCTCTGAGGTGAGTCTTCTCTAGCTAACTCCATGCAGGAGTTATCTTCCCTATACTCATTTTTGTGCCTCA
Source organism: Taxus wallichiana var. yunnanensis (assembly GCA_018340775.1). Classification (NCBI taxonomy): domain Eukaryota; kingdom Viridiplantae; phylum Streptophyta; class Pinopsida; order Cupressales; family Taxaceae; genus Taxus; species Taxus wallichiana. The sequence goes on from CM031234.1 coordinate 301,266,685, forward strand.
AATGGGTGTTAAGCCTCATGTAATGGCTCCCTATCATGCTGACCAGTCATGCCCCAACTGCTTCACCTCATATAAGCTATATTGACATCCTACAATGTTTGTATTATCTATGGCAGTATAACAACAACTACCTACTTTGGAGGTGGTATATCTAACTCCACATGAAAATCCCAGTATTCATGCCTCCTACACAAATCAAGACAAGAGTTAGTTTATCATTCTAGGTTTTGTTTCATTTTTCTTCATTTTAAAATATCATGCAAAGTTGTGTGATCTAGTTGTAGGTTTTACTAGGTTACTTGTTTGAGTTTTCAAGTGTGCCCAAGGGTCCAAGCATTGAACCCACAACTCTGATACCAAGTGTAACGCCCACAAATTTCCTACACAAAATTTAAGACAACCCAGTAGTTAGATTTGAAAATTTATGGAATAATTATTATTTTTGTTTAAACCAGATTATAACGGAAATACCTTCAACTAGATTCAATTTAATTCATGGTTAATATTTTATTTTTTAATTATTATTTATTTAATTCCCCAGATCGACATAAAATCCCCTTGTTACAATCTTTATTTAATTTAGTAGCATAGTTCTATTTTCATTTATTAATTTATTATTATAGTGCTAAGTCTAAACTTATCGTCCCATTAAGTTACATACAAATAAATTGAATCCCTAAATTAAATGTTGTCTAGTTACCCTTGAGTAAATTTGATTTAGTTAATTACAAGGGTCAACGGGTTTTTATTTTAAAAGTCACCAACTAAAAATTAAGGTTATAATTTAATTTTATCTTCTAAAACTCTTTTAGTGGCCCCTTTCTAAGCTACACATGCTTTTCATTTAAGACATATTCCCACCTAATTCTCACCTAAATTTTGTAGGGTTGAATCAAAACACTTATATGGACTCAATGTGGGCCCTTGGATCTTATGGATTTCACACTAACCCTAATCATCTCTATGGAGTGTTCTTATTCATTCCTTTGACTTATTTCCTCATTTTTGTTTTGCAGTTTTGGGAGAGGAGAAAGAGGAAGAGCCATGAGAGAAAGAAGAGAAACCATGGCAAAATTTTCATAGATTTAGTTGTAAAATTTCATTATTATAATATTGCCCATTTGTTTAATGTAGAGATCCTACAATGGATCTGTTTTGTATTTTAATGAAAACATTTTCTTGTTTTGAGTTCAACAATTGGGGAAAATACCCCATTTCCTTTAATCTAAAAATTTTGCACATTAGGGTGCCATAAAACAAGATTGGAGAGATTAAAAACTTAATTTCAACTCATTTATAGTTGCTGAAATTACCATTTAGATTTTTTAGGCTTAGATTTCTCTAATTTTTCAAATCTCATTTTTAACATATGGATTTTATTTTTTTCCATCGAAAGTGATGAAACCACTGCCCTACGCAGCCGAAGGTCTTGTGACCGCTACCCTTCCTGGGGGGTGGTTCATAGATTGCCGCTTATATGCTAGGTGATGGTTTTGAAACCGCCGCTCTACACAGGACATTGGTTCTGTTCTCTGAAAATAGAACCTTCCAAACATGCATTTTTTTAACAATTCTTCTACTTAAGTTGGTTTTTAAAGCAATAATAAATTTAACTAAGGTGTCTTCCATTCATGGGTTACTATATTGATAAAATTTCTAGTTTCATACTCAAATTGCATAACAACAACTCATTCTCTATTCTTTCCTTCAACCTAATAAGAAATGTAACCAAAATTTCACTATTTTCACTATGTTTTCTTTTCAATAGAAACAAGCAACCATTTACTTTCATTCACAATAACTAAATGGAAATCCATTTTAAGAAACAAGTATATTTTCAACATGATCATCAATCTTTTAAAAATGAAATAAATCACACTTTAGAGGCAATAAAATAAACTTAGGTTGAAAGAACTTTATTTCCATTTCAATCCCATTTCAAAGTTTCTACTTCATTTAACAATGCAAGATTTGGTGATTTTCCTTTACAAGAACTAATACATTTAAAATGTAAATTTTTCATCCAAAACAATCTTAGTAGAATTTACAAGTTAAAGGGAATTTCAAGTAACAAATGTAAATTTCCTTTGCCTCTTTTCTTATATACATACATTTGAAAACTTGATACAAATCAACCATTTCTCAACACATTTACAAGAGGTTTACAATCTTTAAAAAATAATGTAAGTTACAAGCCCTCCATTTAAAGGAGACAACATGGTAAAATTTCTTTTACAAAGAGGGATCTCTTCTCCATTTCTTCAAGGTGCTACAAAGACCAAATCTTCACTTGAGCTCCACCATCTTCCCAAAGTCCAAACACAACAACCAAAATAGGGAGTAGGAAACACTCTCCACCCAACCAATAATCCAATGAGGAAGAGAAGCCTTCTTCCTCATTGGCCCCCGAGCCCCAACAATGAAGCAATGAGGGTATAAGACAACCATTGGAAACTTTACAAGGCTTCCACATTCACATTCAAACCAAATATTCAACACAACAAGAACAATGAAAAATAACATCAACACACACAAGTTTCACAAGACAAATTCTCTAAACTCAAGCCAAGAAAGAGAAAGGAACATGGGGATCTACTTATGCCTCCCAAGGGTTTGGGTGCCCACCTTAAAACCTCCAAGAACTCAATCATAACCCACAAAACTCTTATGCCTCCCTCCAAGAAAAATAACTCTTATGCCTCCCTCAAGAATACAACTCTTATGTCTCCCTCACTCTTATGCCTCCCATAATAAAACAAAAAGATAAGCACATTTTACTTATCATAAGGTAGGACACTCCAACCAAACTCCCTCCTAAAATGCCCATTAAAAACTCTTATGACTCCCTAAAAAATATCCCCATTTTCATTTTCTCCTACACAACCTAAGGTCATTCTACTTCCCAAAATCACACATGCAACAACCATTCATTCATAAACACATGCAAAACCAAATAGTAATAGAAAATATGGGTGAAGACCCTACCTTTCCATTGCAAGAGTTTCCAATCCACAAGCAAGTTCCAGCCTTTTTTTCCAAGTCCAAGCAAGCACAATCCAACTCCAAGTTCCAAACAACACTCTCAAAGAAAGCTTCTCTAATATAAAAAGTCTCAAACATAAAACACGTAACCCCCAAATCCTCAAACAAATTAGAATAAATAGAGAGGAGAGAGAGAGAGAGTTATGTGGCTCCATGTAGGATGCCACATCATTTCTCCTCCATTCCACATCACAAGGTCAAACCAAATCTCCAAAGTACAATAAATTGGTGGTTGAGGGAATGACAACCATCTTACATACTCAAACCCAAACCCACACCCCTAAAGGACACAATTAAAGACTCTTATAAGAAAAGTGCAATTAATTGCTATTTTTTTTATTAAAACTCACAACAAGGCCTAAAATAAGCCCCTCACATCATAGGCATGTTTGTTGTGTTTCAAATGACAACAAAAATCAAAACAATACCTTTCCGGCCTTGTGGGCATATTAACGACATCGAGATAATAAAATGCACACATATACATATCAATTCACATCATCAATATCATAGCTAAACCATCGCTAAAATTAATTAATTCACCAATTGTTCACAATTCTAAATATTTTGATTTTATCAATTTATCAATTAGCAATAAGATCACAAAACCAACTAAATCATCTAGCAACATCTATATATCAAATCCAATGTGTCAATATAATAGTAGCTCAAGATCATCAAATACTAATATGTCGATCCATGCATATAATCCATCATGTAAATCACATCATGTCATAAATCTAAAACATCCATATTGTCTATCAAATAAGCTAATCAAATATAACAATGTTCATCTATCAATGTATAAAGATCAATATGATAATAATGTCTAAGGCTCCAATCCAAAATAAGAAAAATAAGAGTAATATCCATGTCAAAGAGGCGTTGGCACAACAAATGACTTCCAAAGACTCCTAAGACATTATTCCATCTCTTGAAGACATATTTACAATATTTATACAAATTTCTTATGATGCTCCTGCATCAATCGAGAGCATATTAAATACATTAATTGATTATCTAAAGAGACAACCATATGAACACTATATATTATCTAAAATTAAATCATAAGTGACATATATATGATTGATTGATTGATTATGTAAAACACATTAATTGAATTGAATATAACTAAAAATAACAATCCTCGAGTCTTCATTCTCAATCGAGAACATATTAAATAAATTAATTGATTATCTAAAGAGATAACCATATGAACACTATATATTATCTAAAATTAAATCATAAGTGACATATATATGATTGATTGATTATAAAACACATTAATTGAATTGAATATAGCTACAAATAACAATCCTCGAGTCTTCATTCTCAATCTACATTCCCATATATATTCATCGTTGATCTATCATTCTTTATGCCATTAATCAATTTATTATCATTTATTTTATCATGTTTCCATGTTCAAATAATTTAAAGTGTTTTACAAAATGTTTTCAAATAAATATTTACATGTTTATCTTTGTCTAATTTGTCCTTTAGTGAAAAAAATTCAAAACACACACACACACACACACACACACACACACACACACACACACACACACACACTTCTCAAACTATATAAGGATAAATTATAATGTTATCTTCTCCAAAAATTTCTCACTAATTGGTGACTTAGGACGTCAATTTCATTACACCAATGTGTTGAGATCCAAAATATTTTATGGAAAAAAATGACCATGTATTTTTCAAATAACTTCTCAAAATTAAAAGAAAAAACTTCTAATTGATAGTCATAAGGATGTCAATTTTAATAACATCTTCAATTATTTATCCACGAACATTACATCCCTTGAGCACAAACATGTAGCACCCATGGTGTCATAACAAAATTAAGGCACTCAAGTCATATATAAAGAATCTAGTAGATATATGAAAAATAAGCGTAAAGCTACAAACATGGGAAACCCACTGTGTCATAATAAAATCAAGGTACTCAATCTGTAAGAATAAGCAATCACATGATCAAGCAATCAAGTAGTAAAATTTATATGTAATCCAAAGGATGTTGATACATCCAATTTTAAAAATTTAGCATAGTTATATAATATTTATACAATTAGTTTTAGTATAGGGTATTTATCATCAATTCTAAAATTATATTATTTTAGGATATTGAAGTGGATTATCAATAATACAACAAGATTAGAAATGAATAAACTAGAAAGAGTGTAACCATAAGGAAAACAAAAAGTTATGGGTTTACTTGACCAAGGATATACTTACAAGGTAAGATAAGATTCTCAAACGATAGAGGTATGAACCATTCTTCATCTCAAAATAGGTAAGAGAAAATGCTTCTAAGATTTACCTTCCACACTTGTTTAGGACGTATTCTATAGTAAATTTTGAGAACTTACAAATACATGAGCCATCCACTTTATATGAGGAAAAATACTATCAATTGATACCTTATATAGAATATTTTATCTTATATGCACAAGGAGAGATGAAGGAGATGTGGTGTTGTATCAAAAAGTTGGATAAACTCACAAGATACCATTCAAATCTTGGTACGTTATCATTAAGGGAAAAAACCAAGGAAAGAAAGATGGTACCTTAAGGAGGAAGTGGAAGAATATATCCCACATCTCTTTCCCCACCAATATTTTTTGAGACTAAAATCCATAAATAAGAAAGATATGATCCATAGGGATCAAGAAAACTATTACACTTCATGGTATAGACTTAAAAACCATTTTTAGTTAGTAGCGGGGCTCTAAAATTTAGTAAACCTTGTCAAGTTTGAAAAACATTAGTTAACATAGAGCATTAGTTCAAAAATTATTGAGCTATTTGTATAAATACCAATATTTATAAATATGTGATCACAAAACTATCACGCTAGTTGTGTAACATCCATGATACCTCCATGATAGTTTGGCAACCACCAATTTTCCCAAACATGTGGTTTTACTTGCAATATTTGTACATTACATAATATCAACCAGTAAATGGTTTCTCTTAAGTTCTCATACTCCTAGCATATTTTTGGTAAATGAAAGGATACATCCATGCATGTTAAATGGTATGCATGATTTGCAAGAAATAATGAATCATAAAAGTTAGTTTATGTTGGTTATAGGAGAAGGTTTGGATTGAATGACTAAAGGAGGATGCTAAGTGATAAATAAATAAGGACTATTATACACGTTATAACATTATTTCTACTCCTTTTTTGGGCATAAGAAGATAGGTATATGGGAAAATACCACTCCCTACTATTTTTAACCTCTTTTGAAGTTTCCAAACAAGAAATATTTTTTAATGTTTTCTTCTTTTTTCAATTGCTCCATATGATTTTTGGCATTATTTATTTGATTGATCACAACATTTTTATTTCCCTAGTAGATAACTAGACTAATTCTAAACACTAGTAGTTTTTATTGTTTTTTTTTCATTTTGGAATAGTGTTGAAGTAGAACAACATAGTGTATTTCAGTAAAATCATTGATTAGGAAATCTTGGGAGTTTAAAGAATATTCTCAAAAAAAAACATTTGAATGAATGGATTTGAAGATGACCTTGTATAAGAGTAGATGTGATGGGGTAGCTCCCCATCTAGCTCTATAAGTAAGCCATCATTATAAATGTTTTATATCTATGTTTTTGGTCTATAAAAGAGGATAAATATGTTTTCAAGATCTAAAATCTTTACTGAGAACTTGAAGACAAAGCATTAAAAAATAATGTGCATTCATATCCTTAGAAATAGAAACCATATTATAGTTAAGGTGTTGTCTATCATTCTTCAATTATTCTCGGTTTGGGTTCCCACTTCTTCCATGACTATAATATGTATTCCATCCTTTATCTTTATTATCTTATTTTTATTTGAATCTAACACCTAATGGAAAATGAACATTTCGTCTATTAAAATAGATAGGAAACCCCTTAAAGAAACCAATAAATGTAGCATATTACCTTGTATATATCAAGAATTTATTATTGTGATATTATAAGGAAATGCATTATGTAAATGAGCTTAATTTTTATATAATTTTTTGGCCTCATAATAAAAGGTTTTCATCAGAAATGATAAATTTTCATTAGTTTGAAGAATGATCAAGCTAAGGGCCTTACAAAGCTCTTAAATATAAGGGATAGTCAAATAATGGTTACCATCCCCACATTTTTAAATTCAATTTTTTTTGTAGAATAATGACTGAGGATCATAACAAAATCCATCTACAACAACCTAAAACCATGTTGTTTTCTCTTTATAATCAAGTCATTATAAATTAACAATATGGATCCTAGAAAAATATGTCAACTAAATATTTTAAAGGTGGTAGCCTTTAAACAAATACTTGTGGGACTAACCATTTCTAAACAAGAAGATAAATATGGCAAACCACATGGACCAATATTAGGTACCAAAATCATATTAGGGTAATTTGATTCCTTTTCCTATCATCATTGATCTTTCCACCTTAGAGAAATATAATTAAATGCTGACAATACATATACAACAAGATCAAAGTCTAAAATTTGTTTCACCAAAATGGGAAAGGATTCAAAGGAAAAGAGGAAGTGAAATGGATGTTCAAAATTATATAAAAATAATAATCATGTAAAGGAGGTGTATTTGATACGTTGATAGGGGAAGAAAAAAGTGTTGAATAGAGGAAGAATTTGTGGAAATGAAACCTAATGAGGAGGGTGAGTTGAAGGAGGAATATCAAAGGGGCAATAATTATGTAGGGTGTGTATAATTATTTTGGCTATTCTATCTTATGGAACTGTGTGGATTAGAAAATATTTGTTTGCATTCATAGGGATTTTATTTTGGGTGAGGAGTATAACACTCTTAGGTAGTACATTTATGAAATTTACAAGTAGAAGTTTTTTTAGTAATATAGGTTGTTTAAACAACCTATGTAACAATCTGTAAAATAATATTAGATAAATATCAAACAATATATTGACCAACATGTAACCATGTGAGTACTAGATGAATATTCCTAACATGCCCCCTTAGTGTGAACATGGTAGAAAAACATTCACACACTCATGTTGAAACACGATCAGGGGGACAACAAGTCCCTCCTCTTTAATGGGAGAGGTTCCTTATTAAAAGTAGGAAAAAATGTATAGATATACAACTCTCAATGTTTGGACCCGATATCTTGGAACATTTTCATGCTTAAAAGATTATCAATCGAAGTAATGGAAGAATATAGAGATGGGAGAAGGAAGAAAATAACAATGCTTTTGGGAAATATAGATAGCAGAGTATCTCCCTACTCACATTGAACCAAGAAACTATAGAAAGGATCAATTACTTCACCACCTACACAAATATGTAGACACAAAGTTCTAAAGATTCACACAAACCGAAGACAGTTTCTATTGAATGCAAAATAAAAGATCCATTAAATCGAGAAAGGAGAGAGAAAGATATAACAAAGGAAAATAAGAAAGAAAGAACTTCTATATTGAATTACTTCAGAATTTACAACCTTCCCAGAAAAACTAGAATCCCCTTTTCCTGTGGCCAAAGCCATATATTTATAACAATTTGTATACATCCATACTTTGTCCCCAAGAAAAGAATATCCGAAAGGGATAATGTTTGTTACAAATCCACTTTTTGAAAGTGACATGAAACAAACACACTCATGAAAACAGGATGTTTAAATAGGTGAATATTTCATCGGTTTGAGCATGATTATTTTAGTTAGGGCCATCTCATGATTTTCTCCTTCATGTGGTCTTGCCATTTCCACCTTTTAACCACTTTTATAGCACTAAAGTTCTTATTGATAAGTTTTATCCCTTTTTTATCACGTATGCCCGATAAAATCCACTTTCTCGATGATTAAAATTTACATCCGTTCAAACTTATCAATTTGGCTTCAAAACCAACCAAAAATGCATCTCATCGAGAAACGACAAGAGATATGGAGAAAATAATGAAGAACGAGCCATTTTTTGCATTTTATGGAGCTCTTGTTCTTTAATGGAATTAAAAAAATAGATGAGTACATTCGGCTATCTTTTCCCCTTTTTGCCTTCAAATTTGGACCGTACACGTGACAAGATCCAAGCAATGATGACCGTGGGGAAGAAATTTGCATTTCTTGACATCTGGGAGAAAAAGCGTGATTTCTCATTTTGCTCCACCATTCCATAGCTCTTCCAAATTCTAGACACGCAAGCATCATCCGAGTGGTGAGGAAATGCAGATTCAAATATGCCATTTAAACTCTTTTTAACAAAAGGATCAAATTCTCAAAAAACCTCCACGTGGACCCTTGTTCGATTTCATCCTTCAACACGTTGCATCACCCGACTAGCTATAGGGGTGTGTTTCACTTTTGTACTTTATCTATTTTAGAGAGGGAAAAATTCTAATCTTTCCCCCAAATTCCATGCCCCCGCCATTGACTTTTCAACGCAGGCCATGTGTCCCTTCCTGATTGACTACGGGCCTTAACTTAGAAAATTTCCCTTTCGTATGAGTGGGGCTCCAATTTCCATAAAATTATATTCAGGGAAAATTGAGAGGACAACATCTAGCTCCTTCCTGGGTTGATTTGGCAGAGAGAAAGAAGCAAAATCAATAACCTTAGAGAATTATGGGTAAGCATAGCTAATCGTGTCTTAGCCAATGGGAAATGGAGTAAAAAGAAGCAATACCAACACAGAAGACAACACACACAAGGTGGGAAAGGAAACAAAACAAACCAAAAGACAAGACCCAAAACAAACACCACACACAACAAGGAACAAGGAAAAGAAACAAGCCAAAAAAAAGACTATACAAAATATACAAAGGGGGTCCTAATCACTTTGGACTTGAAATTACACAACTCCAGAGACAGGATGAGAAAAATAGGTACCTTTGTGGAACAACCAAGTGAAAGTATGAGGTACCCATGAATTGGGAATGAGAAATTGGGCATACCAAAACATCATGTGAACACTATGTGGTTTGAAAAGAAAAAATGAGGCAAGAAAACCATCTAGATAATGGTAATCCACACTAAAAATATTCAATCCTTGTGAAGAAAAGGAAACCTGCCCAAAGCTCTCCTTTTGTGAATGAATGGTGCCATACAAGACCTTGTAAGAACCTTGGCTGTCCCCCAATTGAGTTTTGCACATCACTAGAATCAGACAACTAAATCCAATCCTCATAGCATTCATTTCCTACTTTGATGAAGTTCTGATAACATGTGTGTGAAAATTGCCACCATAGCATAGTTCAAGAGTATCACACACTTCAATTGAATCTCCCTTGTAACCATTTCCAAAAGGAATTTGGAGAAATGGGGCAGATGACTTAACGCTATTCTGAGCAATTTCCACCATGTCCTTAAGAAACATCCCTGTTGCCTTTGCAAAATCAACAACTTTATTTTCCACTTCTAGGAGATCTTGGCTCTTGGGTGCAAGTTTCACTACTGATTTGTCTTCATGATCGGAAGGGAACTTGAAAGCTGATAGACTAGGTAAAGATGAATCAATCACATCATCCCCTTCTCCTTGTTTTCATCCCAAAGGGTGATTTTAAATAAGACTGTGTTGTAATCATGAAGAAAAATTTCTAGGTGTGTCTCATCAACTTCTATTTTTTTAAAGGGTTGTAAAAATATGTATTTGTAATCATCTCATTTATAAACATAGTAAGCGGACCATTGCTCCAAGTAACTCCATTTTCTTTAGGTAAAGGCACTTGTCTTTCATTGAGATAATTTAAAACAACAAGAGAATGGTTGACAACGACCTCCATTTCAGGTATATTGGAATCCCTCGATACGGGAGAAGGAGAAAACCAATTTACTCTATTGTGATCCACCTCCTCTTTTACCAACATGAGGTTATTTCCTTCAAAACAAGAACATCCAATCCTAGTGCATGACATATCTTCCATAAACTCCATTTCAGGATGAAACAAAGCCTCAAGTTGTTTGCCTTCCTCATTATTTGAAGGAATACCAAATTAGCATGCATCATGAGGGGCATTAAAAGATATTCTTTGGTGAGATTAAGATAATCTTTGAGGAATGAATACGAAGGTGCGAAGAATCACTATGAGTAGTTTTAAGAACTTGAATGTTCTCTTTTTTGTTGAAAGGTATCCCAAATCCATTTGATGAGTTTCCTCCGATCAAGCTTTGTCTCACCTTGTGACATAACCATGTGATTACCATGCCCAATATGTACATACAATATTTGTGCTTTTGGATCATCTCGTTATTTGCACAATATATTAAGTTTGCTTTTCAAGCATCAACTTCCTAATATTCCCATTCAACTGGAATAAGAGCATGTGACCAATCCATCATGATTTCTCCCCAACATTTTGGAAAAAGAATTTACTCAAGAAGCATGCCATAGGAAGGGGGAATATCAGCTACCAAAATGGTGGCTAAAACTCTCTTTTTGGCAAAGCAAAAAAGGCTACTTGTGCATCCTTGATCCTCCCAACCAATGGTACTTCTCTACTTTCCATTGAGTAACATGAACCAAAATCACGTGTTAGGGTTAATCCTAGGGCATGAACTACTTTAGAAGGCATCACATTATATGAAGCATCAAAATCAATAATGTAATTCTTTGAGTTTGTGGCTAGATATGAGGAAAGTGGCATAAAATGGTTTGATCTTCTCATCGATGAGGTTATTGCTACCACAAGGCTTAATTGAGATGAAGGAGATGGAGTGGGCAAGAGGCCCTTAGGACCATGGGACAAAGGCTTGGATTTGGAATTCACAAATTCTACCATCTTAGAAAGGTCTTGGGATGGGTTTGGTAGAATTTGGCTTATGAGATCTGGATCTTAGTTTTCTTGAGATGGTCAATAATGTCAAAAGGACTAGAGGTAGACGAAGCATCATTGATAGGAGTAGATGAAACTTTTGACTTATCAACTCTATCATTCAAGGGGAAAGAAGTTTTAGGAGCAAAAACAAAGGAGGAAGGAGCAACATAACTTACCTTGGGTTTGGAAGCAGTTGGAATATGAGCTCCTCTCCTTACAATCACTGGAATGACCATAGAAGGATCCTTAGATATTGTGGCAGGATGCACCACTTTCTCCTTCTTGTTGGCTTGCTCACGAGTCATGACAGCATATGATTCATTGTTCATCTCTATAACTCTTTCTTCATAATCATCCTCTTCATCTATACCTTCAGTGGTGAGAAAATGGACATGAGATCCATTCAACTCTTCTAATTCTTCATCAGCTTCCTCTTCATGTTCTTCATATATTTCATCCTCTTCCTCATCATCAGGCTCCAACACTTCACATGTTGCATTGAATGGAACTTTAACAGGTGGGCCTTCAATTTCCAATCTGGTTTGAGTAGAGGGCAACTAATTTCTAGGTTGAAAATTCTTCCTAGGAACATCCTGATAAGGAGCATGTTGGGTGAACTGCTTCTTGAGAGAAATAAGATCATTAGCAAGTTTTTGTACAAATAGATCTACATTAGGTCTAGGAGAAGATGCGGAAGAAGGAGATGCTTTGGATTTGGATGAATCTCTCCTTAGCCTTCTAGACATGATTAGATCATTTTCAACACTAACAAAAATCTTTGATCAACATCCAAGGTGGAAAGATTGGCTCTCCTAAGTGCATAGCTCACCTCAGGAAGTTGGGCATTAAGGAAGAAACATTTTTGAATCTGATTCATAGGGTGTGTGTTTTGTGGGATCTTTTTACCAGCCTGTTGAATTTGGCCAAAAATTCCCTCATGGGCTCATGTGACTATTTCTTGATTTAAGAAATCTAGGCCAAGAGGGCATGTACATCCTTAGCATGTTTGAAATGTTGTTCAAACTGGGTTTTCATGGTGTTCTAATCGGTGATGGATCCAGTAGGGAGATGATAAAACCAATTAGCAGCATTATCTTGCAATGTCTCCACAAAAATTCTAACAGATATATCCTCATGTTCAACCCCGAGAACACCACAAGCAACAATGAAGGCTGCAATATGTTCATCTGGATGAACCTTCCCATCACCTCTAAATTTAGGGAAATTCTTTCTATTGCCTCTAGGAAATTCATGCAATGGCTAGGGAAGAGCAGGAGGCCCAAATCTTTGGTCCCAAGGTAGAGAATATTCCATCCTTGGAAAGATTGTTTGGAGAGGAACTGAAACACCAACAAGAATCAAAGCATGCAAATTAGGACTGATTTGATCTTTAGGGATGTCACTCCTAGAATTTCTGTCTTTAGCAGGAGGAGTGCTTTTAGACCTTGTTCCTCTTCTTTTTCTTGTTGAAGAAGGGAGGAGAAACCTTGATAATATAGAAGTTTGAAATGAGGGTATTTTTCCCAAGGGTTCTTCTACCCCGAGTGTATCTTGGAGTCACCAGATCAAAGATGATCAAAAATTTGTTATTCAAAAACTGGAATCCATTTGCAATGAATTCCCAACAAAGTCACCAAAAACTATTGGGTTTTAGAATGGAACATGGGTTGAAACCATAGTTAGGGACAACAAGTCCCTCCTCTTTAATGGGAGAGGTTCCCTTATTGAAAGAAGGAAAAACAAATGTACAGATATACAACTCTCAATGTTTGGACCTTGATATCCTGGAATGTTTTCATACTTAAAAGATTATCAATCAGAAGGAATGGAAGAATATAGAGATGGGAGAAGGAAGAAAAAACAATGCTTTTGGGAAATATAGATAGCAGAGTATCTCCCTACTCACATTGAACCAAGAAAATATAGAAAAGGATCAATTACTTCACCACCTACACAAATCTGCAGACACAAAGTTCTAAAGATTCACACAAACCAGAACACAAAGTTTCTATTGAATGCAAAACAAAAGATCCATTGAATCGAGCAAGGAGAGAGAAAGATATAATAGAGGAAAATAAGAAAGAAAGAACTTCTGTATTGAATTACTTCAGAATTTACAACCTTCCCAGAAAACTAGAATCCCCTTTTCCCGTGGCCAAAGCCATATATTTATAACAATTTGTATACATCCATACTTTTCCCCAAGAAAATAATATCCGAAAGGGATAATGTTTGTTGCAGATCCGCTTTTAGAAAGTGACATGAAACAAATGCACTCATGAAAACAAGAGGTTAAAAAAGGTGAATATTTCGTCAGTTCGAGCATGATTATTTTAGCAGGGGCCATCTCATGATTTTATCCTTCACGTGGTCCTACCATTTCCACCTTTTGACCACTTTCATAGCACTCAAGTGCTTATTGATAAGTTTTATCCCTTTTTATCATGTATGCCTAATAAAATCCACTTTCTAATGATTAAACTTTACATCCCTTCAAACTTATCAATTTGGCTTCAAAACCAACCATAAATGCATCTCATGGAGAAACAATAAGAGAAACGGAGAAAAGAATGAAGAACAAGCCATTTTTTGCGTTTTACAGAGCTCTAGTTTGTTAATGGCATTAGAAAACTAGATGAGTACATTCGGATATCTTTTCCCCTTTTTACCTTCAAATTTGGACCCTACACGTGGCAAGATCCAAGTAATGATGGCCCTGGGGAAGAAATCTACATTTCTTGACATCTGGGAGAAAAAGCATGATTTCTCATTTTGCTTCGCCTCTCTCGTAGCTCCACCAAAGGCCGGACATGCAAGTTCGTTTGAGTGGTCGAGAAATGTGGTTCAAATATGCCATTTAAACTCTTTTTAACAAAAGGCTCAAATTCTCAAAAAACCTCCATGGGCCCATTGTTCCAGCTTTCATCCTTTAACACATGGCATCCTCCACTGGTTGCGGGGGTGTGTTTCACTTTTATACTTTATCTATTTTGGAGAGGAAAAAAATTCCAATCTTTCCCCAAAAGTCCATGCCCCGTTGTTGACTTTTCAACACAGCCACATGTCCCTTCTTGATTGACTGTGGGCCTTAACTTAGAAATTTTCCCTTTCATATGAGTGGGGCTCCAATTTCCATGAAATTAGATTCGGGAAAATTAAGAGGATAACAATGACTCATGATCTTGATGCTTATTTAACTATTGACAAATTTTATGAAACACTCTAAATGTAACAAATATGTAATTTTAATAATAAAAATAAATCAATGAATTTTACTTGAGTGAGAAATGACATTTGAAATTTTAAATTAAATCAACTATTCATACAAAATGATGTATACATACACCAATTTACTTTTACTCTATATACAAAGATTCTAACAAAATAACATGGAGAGGCTAATTCGACACATTTTTAATAGACTTCACTATTAATTATATCTAAAATATTCTATTAACAATTGAATGACTTAAATTAAAAGACTAAAAACATAGACAAAACAAAAGCAATAGAAAACTATTGACTATTACCACTAATGACTAAAACTTACTTATACTGACCAAAGAAACAATTTGAATTGAAAGACAAAAAAACATGTATCAATTAACAAGTAACCAGCTCCAACGTCAAGGCGGTGATGATCAAATATTTTCTTTTGTGTTGAATTTTGCGGGTTGTCAGTGAAATGATCCACACATTTTGAGTGTTATTCACAACCCATTAACAAACTACATGATATGCGGAGATGGTGTAAGCCAAAATCAATACCAAATATTGCACGAATATTAACTTTGAGTACAAATAAGATGAAATGTGTCAAGGCAAGTTGAATCTGATGTATGTGCTCCACAAAGAAGATCAAAAGAAATGTTGGAGCCCTTTTGTTCAAGCTGAATATAAACCAAATCAATACTTCTTAATTCAAAATTAATAAAATCATATGCAAAGCTCGACTTATGGTAGAATGCTCCTCCAACCCACAAGAAGATTGCATGTGAGTAGATCCACATGTCGATAGCTATCTTTCTTGCTACACACAATAGTGAATGGAGACAAAGGTATGATTATACAAATGCAAGAATAATATGGATGTGAATAACATTATGAGATACGCCTCTAATCTAGACATCTCCCGATATTGTATTCTTCCAAATTAAAAAATAAAACTACCTACACAACGCAGATTTATTCTTGCTTTCTCATACACAAGAAAATTAATATTATAAATTGTTCCTATCAAATAAAGTAATCTTCCATCCCACATTAAAATTACTCGATACTGAGAAGAAGGTGTAATAGCTAATTTACACAACAATAATTTTCAATATTATTCCATACGAGAGTTTACATATTTTATAGATGAATTTGTTCCTAAAATTTAGGAAACAACTCACAATAATAAATGACACATGTTGACCAATTTTTCCCTTTAGGAAATTAATCAAACATGAACCTGCACAAGAGAGAAAATCAAAGGGTCGGTTCAGTCTGCGAGCTCATATTCGATCCCAAATCAAAGGGGTAGGTGGAAAATGTTGAAGGGCATCAAAGCTCATCAGGAAAAAATGGAGAAAGACAACATTCACTTGAAGCCCAAATTAGCTAAGTATAAAGGAGTGAGTAGAAGCCTCCACATGCCTCATTAGTGCAACTTCAAAGGTGTGACCCAAAGTGGAGACTCAAACAAGCATTGTCCCTCCACGTGGTTAGAGCCCAAAAAGGTGGAACCGACCATTGAAAAGTTGAGGCAAAGCAACGGACTCGTGGAAGGCACTACGTGTTAGCTCAATACAATTCCAAGAGTGAGAGGGAACAGTGAAAGTCAAAAGTCCCTAGGATTTCCATGTGGAGTCAACAATGAGGGACCCACCAAGGAAGCACATATAATTTGTTCACTCGAGGCCTGAATCGATAAGTATAAAAAGAGCTAGCGGATGCCTCCACGTGTCTCAACAACACAACATCAAAGGTGCGATAGAGGAGGTGGTTCCAAACAAGCATCACCTCTACCAAATGGCCGTAGTCCGATAAGGTTTCACTAGATGTTGAAAGGTCCAAACTTGAGATAGACCAACGGAATCCTTCATGTGTCTCAATGCCACAACATCAAAGGTGCGACAGAGGAGAAATCCCCAAACGAGCGCGAGGCTCGCCACGTGGCCAAATTCTCAAAAGGTTTCACTAACTGTTGAGAAGTCCAAAATCTTGTAGAGGCCTCCACATGCCTCGTCCATGTAACTTCAAAGGTAGAATCAAAAGGGCAGGTCCCAAATGAGTGTAAATCCTCCACGTGGTCTAAGCCCTAAAAGTTTAACTGACTATTAAAAGGTCTAAGAGTCAGTGAAATCCTCCACGTGTCAGCTTGACGCAACTTCAAAGATCAACTCTGGAGGCAGGTCCCAAAAAGTGCAAGCCCTCCACATGTCTAGGGTCATACATAGTTGCTCTTCCAGTTAAGGGGGGGCTTAGCCAAAACACAAATAAATAGAGTAGGTAGTGGGAGAGACCAAGTGTCCAACTGTTTCCACTTCGAGAGAGTGAAAAAAATTGGTAGTGAAATCTTAAGAACACGCAGGGCTCCACGAAGATCTCACATGGGTAAAATCCAAACCCAAAGTAGTTTGGAAAATATTTGGCAAATCATGTAGCCCGCCAAGATTTTTAAATGCTTGGATCTTGAAAATATTGTGAGAGTCTATGTTGAGCGCCCAACCCCGACCTTCGATGTCCTTGACTACGACTAGAGAAAATACAGCCACCATTCTTGAAGTTTTCACGCTTCTCACCCACCTCTCAGAAATGAGGTATTTCTTGCCCAACAAGAAATGACAATGGAGGCATGGGTTGTGTCATGAGACCCGTTAATTTTATAGGTGGATTCAATGCATCTCTTGGGTGGTTGAACAAGAGTCTGGATTTCTTCTACCTCCTCTCATTCTTCCTATATATTGTAAGAAGGTGCATTTTTCAAAAGTTGGACATTTTTGTTTTACACCCTCCCTTCTTCCTTGTCTGCAAGTGAATTTGTGGAGTTTTCAAACCTCCCATTCAAGTTGTAATGGAATCTTACCTCTTGACCATTGAAGTGTACTATATCAATTTTGGAGCAATAATACATTTTCATGGATGATTTTCAACCCTCTCAGTGTTCATTGCATTCATCTAATCTCTCATTGCAATTTGGTTATATGTGCATGGTGATTGTATTGTAGTTTTAATGGTTTGTGTTTAATCGTAAAGCAGGTGTTCAACATTCCATTTGGTGCATCACCCTTGTTAGTTTATGTTTTATTTCTTCCATCTCCTTAACCATGTCTCCTTGTCAAGGTAGAGTAGGTTTTAGAGTAGATCATATATAATATGAATGTGTGCACTGAAAGAGGAATATTAACCGGCCTTCATCCGAGAGACCTCTCTCGATTCACAAAGTCCCACACTTTGAGATATGCTCCATGTTATGCAATGACACTAAGAGTCTCAACCCATTAATTTACAGACATCCAGGGGTGTTGTGATTATGCATCAACAACACACACACACACACACACACACACACACACACACACACACACACACACACACACACACATGTTGTTTAAACAACCTATGTAAAAATCCATAAATAATATTAGAGAAATATTAAATAATATATTGACTAACATGTAATCGTGTGAGTAATGAATAAATATTCATAGCAAATAAATAGAATTTATTAAATAAATTTATAAAAATTATGATCATAACTTATACACTTACAACAATCTAGACTTAAAATATTTATAACATCTCAATTGATAGTTTTTAGATCATTTATGTCATTTTTTAATGTATGAAAATACTCTTCTAATAATTTTAGCAAAGCAAAAATGTATATAGTCTAGAAGATCAACAAGCCATTAAATTTTATAATTTTTCCTAATTTAATATATACAAACATTCCACTATGTTTTAGTCCATAAACCATATGTGTACAAGAGAAAACAAATAAATGGAAGAAACCATAGAACAAGTTGAAACCTGATCCTTTACTTTACATCTCCTTGTAACCTTAAATGAGATTTTCTGAACCTTATAATGAAATACGGAGCTTGTTGAACCTCTATGATGGACTCAATGTGGATGCTTCGAAACATACTTCAAATAGAAGTGAATGTTTTCTATGAGCAAGTGATGGATGGAGGATTATTGAATGCTGGATGAGTGATGAATTGGGTAGCATAAGGGTGTATTCAATTGATTTCAAATGATATTTTGGAAGAGAAACACTAATTTCTCCAATCTTCCAATGATCAATTTAGAGGAATGAAGCTTCTTATATATATATATATATATGGAATTTTAAGGAAGAAGGAATTTTCTCGATTCACTATTTTTCATTTTACTTATTTAGCATGGTTGATTTGTTTTTGTAGTTCAAGAAATTAAAAGGATTTATTGAAAATTGGTTAGATCTTAATTTTATTCCAAATTTAGTTGTACATGAATATTTTCCTCCGGTTTATAGCATTCTTGATGGGTAACTTGAGTGAGTTGGATAGTGAAGTGGAGGGTGAGTAAATAATTGATAATTATTTATTCAAATAACTAATTAAATTAACTAAAGTGGTATGTAGTTAATGTAATAAAAATGTATTTTTATTAAACCCTAATTATAGAGTGACTGTTGTAAACTATGATATACAATTGCTAAGTATAATATGACGCAAAAAATAAGAAAATAAGTGTGAAACCTTAAGACATAGATATAGAAAGTATCACTTAGTTGATTTACGCTTGATATGGAAGTACTATGGAGTGGGAAAATTGCTAAATAGAAAGAGAACAATTTTGTTAATAATTGGGACAATTTGTTGGACTACGGGAATGTAGCTGACATGAGCACCCATGGTAGGACATGGATGCCTGGGTGATAAAGACCTCTACTAGGTGCATGTGACTACGAAAAATGATTAGAACTGGATATTTATTGTGTCATACAAGTTTCACAAATATTCCATATTGATCAACCGTGTGTGTCACAATATGATCATTGAGGGTACTTGTAGCCTACAAAATAGATATCACCTGTAAAATCCAAAAAACCACATCAAATCCAAAAAAATAAAGATACGAATGGGGAGTCATACTTACCCCGATGATCACCTTGAGAGTGAACTTATGACTAAGCGTTGCACTACATCTCAAACTCCATATAGATCTTGTGAATGTGTGTAATAATCTTTCCCTAGGATGCCCTTGTGCAAGTTACACTTCAGAAGGGATTATAGCTAAATGTAACAATGTAGTAGAATGTATGGATGGAAAAACAAAGTTCCACTTCCTATGTAGTGTATGCTAAAAATGCATTCCTTTTTCCCTTGATTGAATGAAAAATGAATTCTTTGAAGTGGTTTAGGTGCATTTTTCATACAATCTTAGGTGATAGTAGTAATTCTTAGTTTTGGTTCCTTATTTTAAACACACGACTATGTATTTATATGATTCCATTGTTTAAATTTCGTTATTGACAACCTGGAAGACAAACACATAAGTGAAAATATGTATAAAAGATACAAGAGGCCCAAAAAGAGCAAGTACGGTGGAAAGGGTCGGGGCACCCGGATATAGATAGGGGCATCTAGATGCTCTGTATTTAGCTAGGTGCTGGTGTTTGGAGCCATAAAATATAAATAAGTAAAATATGAACTGGGTTGTAGGGTATGTAATACCAAATAGAAAACAAGAAACACAAAAAAATGCCAAGGACAATCATCAATTTCTAGTTTTCTTTCTTAGGAATCATATGAATGCAAGTATATGTTTAGGACCAAGAAATGTACCCAAGTGTGTGATTTTTTGTCTACATTTTCCCCCACTTTATGTTTTTGAGTGAATACTTGATAACATAAAGTAGATAAAATATGCATATGTAATAACCATGTAGAGTGTGTGGAAAAGAATGCATCGAGTGGACAAGTGAAGCATTGAATGATGCACAAATAGAGCATGGAAACTAGGAAGAAAAAGTGACCCTAGGGTGAAGCGTATGTGTTATAATGTGGTGTACCCATTATTGTGACGATTGTTGTACTTGATGTTACTTCTTCTTTAAAGGATGGACCTACAATTTAAATAAGAGAAAGAATGTAGTCAAAGTCTTGTATATGATAAATAAGGGAAAATGTGCATAAGTATGTAAAATTTTGTAAAAGGAAAGTATGCACTTGATGTAGAAGAGTATAAAAGGATAGAAAAATGTCCTGCAAAATGTTGTGTAGAACAATTGTTTTTGGGTAATCTCATGCCAAGAGTGAATTTTTTGGGTGATCTCATGCTAAGTGTGAGTTTTTTTAGCGATCTTATGCTAAAGAAAAAGTGTTGGGGAGAGAGGTCTAGTGTTACTCTCTTTTCATGAATCTACCCGATAAGTACCAATGTAGATGGTATGTCCTTATTTTGTTCATGTTGTCCTAAATTAGTTCTACTTTATATGTTAGAAATATAAAGTGCACCCGTTAACTTGTTAGAAATATAACAAGTATGTCATGGAATATATATACGTGGAATTTATTGTACTAGTAAGAATATGAAGGAGTATATGATGGATTGATAACACTTGTAATGTGAGAAAGAAGATGTATCCTGGGGCCTTCGTGGGACTGGTAAGAGGGTACAATGGAAAACATAATTACAATATATAAATACCTCTAAGAGATATCGATTCACAACTACAAACCAAGTGAACACACATGTGTATATGATAAAGATAATGACACACTAAATATCTATTTAGAATGGAAAACAAAGTGTACATGTAAGTAAAATTACGTGTAGCCAAGTTATGTGAATGATTTCTATGAGTGTGATGGAATGGTATGCAATATGAATGTAATAGGATAAGTGTGCCCCCAAAGGGATGTGTATGAGTGTGAGATGAGGTTCATTTATAAAACTCCCCTCAACATTCAATACTGAACCATAGAACAATAGTGTGTCATCGGAAAATGGTATAAGAATGTGCATTTGATAGAATAAAACATGAATCATAGAGCATGAAGAGGGAATATGGTGAGGTTGATTTTAGATTCACACTTTTAGTAGTTGAGTATGGACCTTGGAAATAGAGTGTGTCATATGGTAATGATGATACAATTTGTGTATTAAAGTGGTTTGAAGTGATGCTTAGGAATTATTATACATTAATCACTTATCGTCAAGGGCATGAAATGATAGAGACATTATATATCAATACAAGGTGGATAAGATATGATGCCACCCAAGTATGTGTGTGATGGAGGTCTATTAGACAATGAAAGAAATACATTGCGATGGTGATGGGGCTTGAAATATGTATTGGCGGTCAATATATGGAATAGTTTGTTTGTCAAAATGAATTAGAAATGGAAGTGGAGTAGGATGAGGAGGGATTTTGAATGGTGGTAGCTTATGTGGAATTGATAACATTATAAAATACTTGAGAGAAGGATGGTTTGGACTGATTTTGAGAGAGATTTTCTTAGTTGGAGTTGGTAATGCAATAGAATATTTGAGAGGAGGAGGGAATGTATTTATTTTGAGAGGAATTTTCTAAGTTGGAATGGGTTGAATAGGTGGCTCTTGACTTACTAGAGTAGGAAAATTAATAATCATGCACTGATGCTCATTATACATAGAGGAATAAGATTTAAGAATCTAGAGGGACATATTAATTGGAAAAGAACATGTAGTAGCATTTTTTCTACAAATGAAATGAGACCATAATGCTTAAGGTTGTCAATTTATCATTTAAGAGCATAAAAATCATTATCATTATGTCCATTTATTCAATGGTAATTGCAATATGGGTGACCTTGATATTTTGCAAGACAATAAACAAGATAATAACAAGTAGTTGGAAAATTGATCAATTGATGAGTGAGGAGTTGAGGAAGAATATCATGTTGCGTAGTATTGAGATCAAACTTGAAAAGGTGTCGATAATTATAATACTTAAGGTTCATTAGTGTGATTACATGTAGAAGACATAGAAGGTGACCTATAAACCTATAGCTTTGAGATTTACAAGACCAAAAACTATTACTGTTTCTACTTCTAACTTTCGAGAATTACAGTCTTTAATCTGTTATTGAATAAAATATAAAGATAGAATTATTTTTCAGGGAAAGAAGAAATGAAAATTTAGCAGGCACATAATTTTTATCCTGAAACTTCAAATTTGAGGAAAAACAATCAGAAGGGAAATATATCTTTCTTCCCACTTATATATTGGGTAATTATAAAAGAAATACAAATTAAAATAAGATGAGGGAGATAAAAAAATTTCTACATCTCCCTTCTATACTTTATTACACCGATCAACACCTTGCTTCTTAATAACACTTCTAGCTCCAACGGTTTCTTTCTCACTCTTCTTATTTCAATTTTTTTTATCAATTCATACCTATCCTCTTTCTTAAATAAATTTATCCCCATGTCCTCATGTGTATTTGAAAATAATAAGATTCATCCAGGAAGAGACACGATCGGGGTGTTTGAATTTCGTGACGGTTCGTGGCTTCATTTTGTTTTTTTCAGTCCATTAGTTATAGGATCACGGTGTATGTAGACCGGTGGTTACGCAACTGATGTTCTCGTAAAGGGGGTTGTTATGTAACCACTAGGGAGGTTATGAAACCACTCTTCTACATAGAGGGGTGATTCTATAACTTAACAGTCTACTCTTCATTTACCTTTGGTCTGATTCGTATTCTGGTATTGGTTGTTATGATGAAGTGGTGATTTTCTAGATCCCTATAGATCACACCTCTCCTTCTTAGGAGGCTTTTGGTCCCATAAAATATTATTGGGGGAGTAGATGAGGAAAAATTCCCTCATTTTATCCTTCGAGTTCCACCAAGTCTTCCTTGGTGTCATCCCCTTGAGTCCAATCTCACAAGACTCGTGAGTCCCAATGCAATCCTTTATGAAAGGTAGTAGCTAACATTTTTCTTCTTTGTCCAGTATGGATGGATCTTATAGGTGTAAGTTCTCACTATTTTCTACTAATTACATCCACATGAATTATGAAAAATCAAGCCTAAAGGAATTTTATCCAACCCACTCTAATATAGTGAAAGGTCCATATCATAGTGGCTTGAGTTTCCTTGTTTGGCCTTGTAATCTCTCCTTTCTCAAGTAAAGCTAATATTTTCCTCCAACGTGAAGTTTATTTTATATTTTATGTTGATCGTGTCTATCCTTATACTTGAATTAGGATTTATCCAATTGTTCCTTCACCTTAAGATGCATTTTATGTATCCTCTCAACAAACTTCACTACTCTAGTCACCTCTGAATCATGTATCTCCCCTTCTTCTTACTTCCTAATTTCCATATCAAGGGGATAGGTAGGTAGATATCACAAGCATGCTTCAAATGGTGACTTCATAGTGGATGTATGTACCATCTAGTTGTAGGAATACTGAATGTAGGCTAAGGACTCATTAAGTTAGTGGATGTTTCCTATAATATCTTCTAATAAGTTATACAAAATTCTTGTTCACAACCTCCATTTTACAATGTGTATGTGGATGGAAGGTTGTGCTCCTCTGTAACTTGGTTTCCATCTTTTCCCACAAATTATTCCAAAACTTCCCTAAGAACCTAGAATATTTGTAAGAAACAATAGACTTCAACTAAACAAAATGCACCGATACATTAACAAAGAAACGTTTAGTTGCCTCATATGCTTTTATTATATTTTTGCATTCCATTAGAACACACATTTTTCTAAATATATTAACAAATATATAGATAATCATGGCCATGTTTAGACATATATAGTCCTCCCATAAAATCCATAGAAATTATTTCCCGATGGTCGAGTAGGGACTTTGGTAAAGGCATATACAAACCTTCTTTCCTATTTTAGGCTTGACTTATACAAACATTTTTACATCCTCTTATGAATTTAGACACTTATTCTTGCATATTTGGCCAATTAACATAACTTTACATGTGGGCCATGGTATTTCTAACACCAAAATTTCTTGCTTCTTTAGAGGCATGTGCTTCCTTCATCAATAAAATCCTTTCTTCCTTTGACACACATCTTCCCCCATTGGTAGAGAAACCTATATTTGAAGATAACAATGTTCAATACAAATCCTTTCATCCCCTTAGTACTACAACTACTGATATGTCATCTGAAAATATTTTTCTTGAGTACATGCCTCTCCATAAGTTTCCTTCGTGAAGGGCTCAATCTAAGAGATAGTGGCCAAACTAGATATTTTCTCCTATGTGGGTGGCCTAGACAACATGTTTTCCCAAACAATTGTTGCTTCCTTTCTTATACTTGATCACTAAATGGAACTACCAAAGGAATCCCATCCACTTGTAGTGCATTACCTACTACAATTTAGATTGTTCTTGCAAATCTTGGAGAGGTTTGTGGTCGGTGTGCACAATAATTTATTTTCCCAAAAATAATGTTTCCATTTATTTATGTCTTAAACTAGTGCGTAAATTTATTTATCATATACTGAATATCCCTTAATTGTTGAAGTGAAAGTTTTAGAATGATAACATATTGGCTTACCTCCCTATAGCAACACTTCTCCCATAACATAATCACTAGCATATGTATCTACTTCAAAGGGCTACTGCAAATTAGGAAGAACAAGTACTAGAGCATGACTAATTTTGTACTTTAATAACTCAAAATCCTAATCTTGTTCCTTACCCCAGTTAAAACCCTTACTCTTTATAGTTGTTGTGTGTAGAGGTTCTCCAATAATGGAGATGCCCAAAATGAACTTCCTCATGTATTGTACTGCTCCCTCAAAACTTCTAGTCTCTATGGCTCCTATTGGTGTTGGCTAGTTGGTGATGGCTTCCACCTTCTTTAGATCCACTCATAGCTCTCCTCCTCCAACCATGTTCCTAAGATAGACAAGTGACTATTTGGAAAATTCACACATCTTCATGTTACATAACAGTTGTTTCTCTCTAAGAACATGCAAGACTTGTTGCGGTTATGTGTAGATGTTCCTCCCATGTGGCACTAAAAATTATAATATCATCCAAATATCCAATGACACATTAATCTATAAATTCCCACAATACATCATTAATCAATCTCATAAAATTATGTGGGTTCATTAAATAAACCAAATGGAAGCACTAACCATTCATACAAACCCTATTTTATTTTGAAGGTAGTCTTCCATATATCCTCCTATTACATCTTGACCTAGTGATAACCTCAATTGAGATCCAAATTCGTGAAGAAATTTACATGCTAAAGCTGGTCAAAGAGGTCATCTATGCATGAGAGTGGATTTATTTTCTTTATGGAAATATTTTTCAAAGCACGTTAGTCAATGCACATCTTGTAAGAACCATCCTTCTTTGGCACCATCACAATAGGTGAACCACGTGGTGAGGTAATCAGACGTATCACACCCATTGGTCTAGTATCTCATGGAGTTGTTTCTTTACCTCTGTACTCTCTAATAAGAATTACCTATTCAACTTGATATTTGGTAGAGGTGACTCTAGCAGCAGGTGGATCTCATGCTTTACCTCCTCTTTTGGTGGTACCTGTTGGGAGTCCTGCAATACTTCCTAAAAATACTGAATAATGCTATCTAAATCCTTCATCCCTTGGTTAGAAATATCTAAAATTTCTACCCCATCTTGCTTATATTTCAATAAAAGTAAACAAAATTGATTATGATTTTCCTGAATTAGTCTCTTTTCTCGGTTAGCACTTACCATAGCAATTTTTGTCTTACGTTGGTGTGCCCAGATGTTGTAGCTGATTTCATCCTTGAACCATCTGTATCAATTTTCCATTCTCATAAATATTGCATCCTTGATATACAAGTAAGGAATCCCAAAAACAACATCAAATGCTTTAAGTGGAATTAAATCAACTTCCATTTCATCAATATATTAAGAGTTTATCCAAAAAATTAAACTTTCATCTTCTTGTTAAGTGAATTTCTACACACTTCCTCACCCATCCCAAAAGATAAGGATGTGGATGCTCATAAGATTCAATACAAAGCTTCTTTACAATCAAATTAGAAATCAAATGAGATTGAGAACCAATATAAACCAAAGCATTTACCTTAGTTTTCTTGATTTGGATTTTGATCTGAAATAACTTACTCATCTCTTCCTCTTGTTCTTGGTTGTCCATGTTGGCTACCATGTATACAAGCCTCTAATTTACATATGAATCGTCCTCTATCTCTACCTTCCCATATTCTTTACAATATTCATGGAATTTTTTCAATCCTTGGTTTGTTTCTTTAGATGTAATTCTTGATGTAACTTCCAACATTTAACGTCAATATGACCATTGATATCATAATTCTTACAAAAATTATTAGGATCTTTACAAGTATTCAAAGTAGCTATAGTCTATTTACCTTTCCCTTTCCATTTACCTTTATTACTTACTCATCCCTACTCTTTTTTTGACTGATTTTTTATTTCTTTTCCCTTGACTTCATTTCTCCTTGCTTATTTTCATCATCAATATAGTAGGATTCCACACATGCTTCATTGAGATCATTGGGATTCATGAAGATGAAATTCCTTTAAAGGTGAGTTTAAAGTCTTCCCAAATGCTTAGTTAGAACATCCTCATCCTCCAAGTCCATATCAATCAAAATCACTTGTCTCCGAAACTCCGTAGTATAATCCTAAACACTTTGACCACTACCTTGCCTAAAATACATCCACACTTAATCATTTGGTTAGTCTTATGGAAAATAGGATAAAATGTATCCCTAATCAATCATTTCAAATCCTCCAAAGATCTTCTAATATGATGTTTATTCTTTTCACAAGTGGCTAGATGGGTTTCACACCAAACCGAGTATGTCCTTCCATTTTGAGACGAGAAAATG
This sequence comes from Taxus wallichiana var. yunnanensis, assembly GCA_018340775.1. Classification (NCBI taxonomy): domain Eukaryota; kingdom Viridiplantae; phylum Streptophyta; class Pinopsida; order Cupressales; family Taxaceae; genus Taxus; species Taxus wallichiana. Next base: position 301,294,401 of record CM031234.1, read on the forward strand.
TGATTCATTATGCCTCAAAGCAACATCATGAAAATCTGAAGAAAATTCTAATTGTTTTAACCATTTATCAATAAATTCTACATCTACTCGCCCTTCAAATATTTTTATCTTAACCTTAGTTTCAACTTTAAAAGGAGCATGATCAGATTTTACCTTCTCTTTCACAATTGGAGTTTCTTCTTAACAATCTTCCACATCTTCTTCCTCTTCGTGGATCTCTCCTATGCCAAAATTTTCAGCCGAATCTCAAAACACTAAGTCCATGGAATCTTGATTAAGTGAAGCCATATTTTGTAGATTTGAAAGTTAATGTTGGTTTCCATCATCTCATTTCTACGGACCAAGTTCTCTTCCTCCATTTGATCTTAGGATTTTTGTCTTTACTTCTTCATAGATATGTTCGGATCCTAAGGTAGAACTTCTTCACCTTTAGACCTTGTCACCATCATACAAATCACAAGAATAAATACCACATTCTGGATAATAATTAGCTTTGATACTAAAATTATCTATAAACCTCTAGCTTTATAGATTTACAACACCAAAAACTATTATTGTTCTACTTCAAAATTTCAAAATGGCAGTCTTTAACTATTAGTGAATGAAATATGAAGATGGAATTATTTTTCAGTATACAAGAAATGAAAATTTAGCGCACACACACAAATTATTATCCTGAAACCCTTAGTTTGAGGAAAACCATTCGGGAAGGGAAATTGATTTTCTCCCCACTTATATATTGGCCAATTGTAAAATAAATATAGATTACAATAAGATGAAGGAAGATAAAAAATCTATACACATCCCTTCTATACTTGATTTCTCTATTCCACACATTGCTTCTATAAAACACTTCTAGCTCTAGTGGTTTCATTCTCACTCTTCTTCTTTTAAACTTTGATGATCAATTAATTCCTATCCCCTTTATTAAATAGCTTGCTCCCCATGTCATCCCATGCCTTTGGAGAATGAGAAGAGTCATCCAAGGAAGATAAACAATCAACATGTTTAAATTTCATGATATTCCGTGGCTTCATTTTAATTTTTATGTCCATTAATGACAGGACCTCCAGGTGTATGTAGACCGATAGTTACACAATAACCGCGGTGGTTACACAACCGTCATTTTGTATAGGGATGGTTATCAACCGCTACTCTACACGGGGCGGTTCTATAAATTAATAGTCTACTCTTCATTTGGTTTGATTTTTCTTGTGGTACTTGGTTGTTCTAATGAAGTGGTGTTCTTCTAAATCTCTATGGATCAAATGAGAATGAGATGTAGAAGGAGAACTAGCATGGGCTTGAGGAACATCCTTAAGATTTTGGATTTCTGATTTTATAGATGTAATCATGGTTTTCATAGCTTAGATTTTGTCTTGAAATAAACAATGTAGAGATATAATTGAATCTAATATGGGTTGAGTGGATGGAAGGTTAAGAGTGATAGAGGCATCGGATAGATGATCGAATATGGTTCTTACTTAAGCGGATGGAATATTACGAGGTAGATACATAATGTCCAGAGATTTTTATGAAAATATTTGTAATATGGGTGAATTTGAAGTAAGTCAAGTAATTAGATAAGAGGATTTTAGGATCCATGCAAGAAGAAAAAGAAGGATCAAATGTATTCAAATGAGGGTTCACTAAATGATTGATAAAAATAAATTTTTATTGAACCCTAATTACATAGTAACTCATGTAATCTACAATATATATGCTACATATAATATGATGTAAGTAAATAAAAAATATGTGTGAAACCCTAAGCAAGAGATATACAAATAATGTCTTAGTTGTTTTACACTTAGAAATAATGTCTTAGGAATAATGCTTAATAGGAAGTGAACGGTGTCATAAATACTAATAATATTTTCTAGACTATAGGAATGTGGTCGGACACAAGTGCCCATGATTGGATAGGGAACTTGGGCATTGTATACCTCTATTGGGCACCTATGACTAGGAAAATGGTCTAAAACTAATTTTTTATGTGTCAAAAAAGTGTTGTAAATATTCCTTGTTTATCACATACTTGTTGCAATATGACCACCAACAGTACATGTAACATGCAAAATAGATATCACATGTAAAATCCCAAATACCAAATTAAATCCAGAAAACAAATATGGAGAATGGGGAGTCGGACTTACCCCTACCTTCACACTAAGAGTGAACTTACAACCGAGTGTTTCACTACATATCATACTCCATGTAGTTATGGTGAGTGCGTGTAATAATGTTTGCCAAGGATTCCCTTGTGTAAGTTGTTCTTATAGACACAAAATCATGCACTTTTGGTAATTATATAGTCTCAATCACATACTACTATTTGTATGATTCCTATGTAAGAAAAGTACTAATTAGCCCATGTATTTGTACACATTACTTTCCTTTATGTCACTTTTCTTGGTCTAATGCATATTCTTTCTCAGTCTGTCTTTTCGGTGTTTTCGACATTTGTCATCCTCAACACCAAAGACACGTAGGATGTCAGCCGCTAGGCACCCTTGTCTAATTTAGGCGCCCTATCCTCTTTGTACTTTGGTCAACTTTCTAGGCCCTTTCTACTGTTTGAGCATCTTATCATTTTGGTATTCAATATTTATAGGGTTAATTATGAAATTTGGAAAATGTAAATATAAAGTTATTTGATCATAATAAAGGTCCAAACACTAAGCATCTACTATTTCCACCTAAGGTTAGATCCATCAAAGGCATATATATATCTCCATTTGCATCCATCTAGCTTCATCACAAGGGACAAAGGCTAGTTCATCTAAATCACACTTCATAGGAGGGGAGTTTATTGTTCCCATGTACACATTATTTACATTCGACATCTTGTTACTTGCTCACTACTCATAAAGTATGGCACCCAAGAGAAATCTAGGGCACAATTCTCCACACACACATAACTACATTGGGTCTGAGATGTAGTGCGATTCAGTAGTAATTCCATCATTGTGGAAGATGAGGAAAATCCAACCCCTCATTTTGAATCTATCTTTTTTAGGGTTTTATGTCTATTTGAGGGTTTTACAAGTGTTTTCTTCATTGCTTTGGTTTCAATGATGACTTCGAGATCTTACAATGATATTCACGTGACAAAAGGATAACAAGTGTAAACCTCTTGCAATAATTCAAAGGATGTTTTCTTAGCATCTACGCAGACCATGCAACCCATAGACACCCATATCTCAGTGACCTCTTCTTAAGACTTCAATAAAATGGAATTTTTTTACACTTTATGCTTCATTGATTTAAATACCCATATATTTAAATCTAACATAAATATTAAGTTCATATCTCATGTTTCCTTGTTCTAAATTCTCATGATTTAGAACTAACATCATCTTAGTCAATCCATCCTATAACAGTTGACCATGTGTAATTGTATGAGTCGGTTTAACTCTGATCCCTCATATATTACTCATAGAGTAAGTATACTAAGTATACTAGTGGTCATATTTATCTTTCATATTTAAAAAATGTTGTATTCTAAGTTTCTACCTGGGTATCCATCATTGAATCCCATCTAGAATCCTACAACTTAGATCTTGGTGAAATCATGACAATGTAATCAACAGCTTACACTACTTCACTAGAGTGTTAGAGACATGTTTGCCATGCTCGGTTCCATAGCAAACCACTCATTGATTGGAAATTTTCTTTCACCATATCACTTAATTATTGTTATATGTATTAGGACTAGATAGTTACAAGTTGTGTACAAGTTACTAATTCAGATTAGCTGTATGGGTAAGTTCCACTATGTCACTTAGGATGATTAAGGGAGAGTATGTGTCTCCACAATGATTTTCTTAATTACGAGTCATCCCATTCTCGTAGTCATCATACGATGACATTGGGAAATTAACCATACGCATAATATGCATTCGTACCTAAGACGTTACTTACATCTTAGTGCATTACAACCTTCTCATCTAAAGGAACTTGACGAGTTAACTCGATATAGCAGCTACTCCGATGTAGCCAAATAATGACCCTGGTCATTAAGTGGATACTATGTATCAACGGACATATCGAGTTGGCTTCTTGAGATATGATAAATGGAAACATAAAATCTTATGAAATTAATGTTATTTAATTAAGTTACAACATGTCAACTCTTGGTTTTCAATGATACTCCCAAGAGATAGGGATTCCCAAGGTCTCATTTACATATCATTTACATGTTCGAGTTAATCTAACATGATCATTATATTTTTTGATTGCGAGATATAAATTTGCTTAATGAATTTTTATATATATCATAATTTAATGCATTCTCTCAAGTAAAGTGTTAAGTATAATATTATACTTAATAGGATTAATTCAAATATCACACAACAATCCATAAATCAAGTAAGTTAACATACATACTTCAATTATGCATCATTCACTTATTATTTATATATTTTATTCATTTACAAAAGTACAACAATGTAATCCAATTTAACCATCATTAATACAAGTATAAATTTATCATGCCTAAGATTAAATCATATTCATTCATTTATTAATATACAATAATAATCCTCATCAGCTCCAATCATTCCTTTAACTAAGATTAAGAACCTTTCATATAAATATTTGATACTATTGAGACTCATTTAATAAATGAGTACATCTAATTCATTTCCTTCAACCAGATTCAAAATATTAACCTATCTTAGCCTTTACCTTATTAAAACGGTACATCACTATTTCACTCAAGCACTAATACAATATACAACACAATGCAACCTTTGTCATTAAAATTGAACAAGTACATTCTTTCAAATTCATTTGCATTTTAGTTTTAAAATAGTCCATCTCGTAAAATGTTAGCAATCGGTAAGTTCAAAAGAATTGACATGATAAGATCTATTTTTCCCTTAATATCTTATGCCTCTAGTATTTACATGAATGAAATGCAACATTATGTTTAAATCACATAAATGGCCTAAAAGGACACAAATTCACATCTATAACATATCCAGGAGGAAAAGTTTCTTACACATTATTTTTTACTTCCTCTATCATAACGAGGGTATGAGTTATATCAATATTTTATAACTTCTCATTATCGAATCACTAGCATACTAATAATTCAAAATATATGAAAAATATTCAAACAATGTTCATTTCTCACAATTAGATACAAGTAACTAATACAATAATTAATTCCTTAATACAATTGCATCGATCAATCTTATTTTATTACTCAATACAATGGAAGTCTCTATAATGCTATCAGTGAATTAGATACTACTACTTAAGGTAACATTATCTAAGTCTATTAATCAAACAAATATTCTTAAGACTAACTCCATGTCACATCATCTTACATATACTAATTGTAATTATAATTCCTTTTTCAAGAAAGGATCACAATTAGCAAGGTTTACATATGCCACCTCAACCATAAATAATACAACTAAATAATATTTAAATAGCAAGATAAATTAACTAATTAATAATATAATAGGGACAAAATCAAGCAAGAGTCGACAAATCCATCCATATCAAGTTGAAATCTTTTACCTTAAGGTTTATGAAGGAAACAAAGTACCAAAGTTACTTTCACAATGAAACCAACCCACACCGCACAATAAACATCACAATCTAACACACCTAGGTTTTAGCCAATCAAGCCTTAAACACATTGGCTTTACATCCTAGAGACATTTCAAAAGACTGGAAAGGATGAATATTAATCCATAATGAACTCATTCAAAGTCGATAGGGTATACATAGAAACTATGTTTAGCAACACATGTTAGGGTCTTATGAAACAATATTACGAATTCAAAAATGATTTCATTCTAGTTTTCCTTAAATCTAGCATGAACTCCAAAACCGTAAGGGAGAACAATCAACCCTTAGGTTGGTGAAGTGTTATTAATTTCAATAGGAGTCCAACTCAAACCAATCATCCATATAAACAACAAAAATATCAAAGAGACCCATCCCAACTAAACAAGTCTCGGTAAAAAACAATTGAGTCTCAAGACAAAAAACCAAAAATACATACGCTTGAATCTAAGGATTTAACTCATCTAGATATATATTTCACAGAAGACACCTATATTTTATGGGTATTATATTTATAACCATCCAAACTGAAAATACATACATACATACATACATACATACATATATACATATATATATATATATATATATATATATATATATATATATATATATATAAAATAACCATAAAGATTAATTGCAACTTGGACAACATTGAAAACAAAATGAAACAAGCTACAATTAAGACATCAATGCATATTTTCCAAAGATTTCCATTTTACATTGAAGCCTTATAACAAAATAAAAATGATATACCCTCAAATATGTAATCATTTTAAAGGGTTTGATATACCATATAATACAAGCTTAGTCTAGTAACCACATTCACCGAGTTTGTAACAATTATAAGTCATGTTATTTTCTTATGTGTTCATGTAGACACCAATTTTTGGTATAGTGCCCCTCATCATCTCACATTCATGCAACTTCCACTCTCACCTTTATCTTTTCATAAATTTAAATAAATCCCATCTATTTACTCACCTTTATTTAATTAATTATTAAATAGGCTCCATGTGGACCCATTTGATAATTAATATTTTAGCATTTTCTCCCTTATCAAATTATTCAATCCATGGGTATTAATATATCCATCGACACCCATTTCTTAATTTCAAATGGAATCTTTTATCTCACCTACCCATTAAAATCTTGCCCCCACTCCATCTAATAAGTCAAACCGTGGGCCCATGTAATCACATCATACCTCTTAACTCAGGTTACTCTACCCAACCCCGGTTACTTGTTAACCCCATTCTAACCTCATCTCTAAGCTATAAATATGGGTTTTCCCATATTTTAGGGGACCCAATGAAAAACTAAGGAAAATAGTTGGAAACTCTGCTGAAAATGTTGTTTTGAATTCTAATCTTCTTATTATATTCTCATGGTGCCCTAGTAATGACACTGTAATCCCCACAATACTTTGCTCATGATTACTTAGTTCACGTAGCGTGGTTCTTGTTGCACATTGTGTTTGGATCAGATCAAGAGCATCATCTACATACCCATAGTGTCAGGTTCCTTTGTTCATCAACTTGCATGTTATCTAGTTTATCTTGTATTTTATCATTATCTTTTTGGACATGGGGGTTGACATCCTCCAAGGGAGTTAAAATCCTCTTAGAACTGGCACTATCTAGGAAACCCCCACATATTGTTATCTAATCTTATCTATTTCAGTTTTACAGATCTATCCTCTTTGTATCACACATCTATCTTCTTTACACCCATAGATCCACATCTGCATCTGAGGTCCTAAGCCCTCCATCATTTGAAGTTGTTGGTGGCTTCCAGTATCGGATTTCACCCATGCGAGATTGAGGTTTCTGTCCAACATTTAGCATGCCCGGTGGGACTAGATCCTAGATCTGGTTGTTTTGTTTGTTATTTTACTCATCTTTTATAACTTGCTTTTTTACAATATCTTAGTATTTGTTGATTTCGATTCGACGGTCACACATTGAAATCATTAGGAGGTACATTCTCTTCTTGTTTTTATTTGAAATCTACTGCATGGGAAATGAATCCGAAAATTAACCTTATTCTCCTAGTTGTCATCACATGATATATATTTTGCATCTTTCATTTTTGACTCACTGTTCATGGGATTTAGTATTATCTCATTTGCATTTGGCGTGTTACTTAAACTTTATCATCTTTCTCCGTCATGAGGTACGTGGTTTTGTTATTTGGAAAAGTATTTTTATTTGGTTGTTTATAATTGATCAATAGTTTTATTGTTGTTGCTATTACAAAAAATTAATTAATAATAATATATAAATAAATAAATGTAATTTATACTTTTAAAAAATAAATTTAATTATAATCCTAACTATTCCATACCTATCACCCCATTTCAATATCTACCCAACTCCCATCTCTCTTCCCTCACCATCGAGATTCCTCTACTCACATTCACCACTCCTCCTGAACTCTCCATCTAACCGAACCACTGGTCCACTCCATTTCCCAACCGAATCTCCACCTAACTCATTGCTCACCCATCTTTCCCTCGCCAAGTACTCATCCTCACCTAACTCCCCACAGGACTGAGCCAAGCTTCCCTTCTCTCCACTTAGCCACCTACCTATCCACCAACCGACTCACTTTGCTTCACCCAGGACCCATTGCTCTTAACTCACCACACCCATCCCGTTTCTCCTCCTTATATCTCAGCTCATCCACACCCAACACATGAACTCCCACAATGCTCCCCTAGCTATCATCCCCACACACCAAGATCTTCATTACACCTACCTAAGCTACCATCTCCGTCTCCTTGACCTTATCTCCTTTCAAGTTATCCTCTATTTGAGCTCCCATATCTACTACCATGTTCCCACCTCCTCACCCCAGCTAACCATCGACACTCACCTCACCTCTCTATCCTGAATGTAGTATCCACGATCTCTTCCCTCACGAGCTCTTCCAACCAACTCCCACTACCCATGGCTCGCCAAGCTATCATCCTCCCACCATGAGATATCCCATCTCCCATCCACCACCTCTCAACACACTTCTCTCCAATTTCCATCCCATTTGACTCCCTTCTCTAATGCAACTATTTCATACCAATTTGAAGGAGTATCTCTTGGGAAGACAACTTTGGAAAGAGTTTATTTTTTCTTCTTTTTGCAGTCACTAGAACTTCCGGGAGACTTCACACAACTTTTACATCATATTTATGAGATTTTATGAAGTGATCAACATCATAAATACTTGTAAAAATAATCTTATCATGAAAATATGAATTTGTGTCCAGCTCGGAAAAAAAGTGTGGCATTCATTATTCTACCAAAGATGAAGACAACATTATATATCACACTACGTTGTTGGTTTAAACTTCCATTATGAACGAAACAATAAGTAGCCATTGCTCTTAGGTGGCGGTGGAGGCCAATAAGTTCTTGGTGTGGAAGGAGTGCCGATCCAAAGTTTTCCCACATCAATCTAGGATTGAGAAACAAGTCTTGTCTCGATGCATGATCAACAAGAGACACAGGTGCATATCAAAATACCAACAAAGCTACGAATAATCTCCCTCTACTATAACTTTCACACTTGCACTTAATTATTTCAGCTATCTACTCCCCAACTACCCTATTTTGGGTGGAACCTTTCTATTATGACTAGTGCTTCCCTTTCATGGTCTTCAAACCATGTTGGGCTCAGATTACGAGAGGCCAAGAAAAAAAGATCCACTTGGGGATAGTGGTATCGGTGAGTTTTTTTACCATAAATCGTTCACACTTCTTTCCAACTATCTCTGTCTCCACTTCAAACTCACAAAACCCATTTGTATATTGTATTTTCACCACCCACACTAAACTCCCATCCATCTCTCCCTCAAACCGCTTCATCCATATCAATCGAGCCATTTTCCTCCTCTCCACCGAGCCCTCCCCTTTCCTCCCTCTTCACGACTCACCCCTTAACCCCGACCACTCAACTTTACTACCTTCTCCACCTATCCCACCTTGGTTCATCCCAACAACCTTCCATTTCACCCCTCTATCAACACAAACATCCTCTAACTTTCCACGCATCCCACTCCCCGACCATCCATCTACACTTGCTCCCTTTCTTCCTTCGTAGTCAATTCCATCTCCTTGGCCTACCCAAATTCTTCTCTTCAAGATTCCATCGATTTCCCATACCAACTATCTCTAGCCTCTCATGTTTCAATCCACAGTGTATTTCATTTCCCATCTCCCTTTGATGTGCAATGACCTACGTGAATGCCATATAGCTCGACCACACACCACACATCTTCTTTCACACACACTTCTATCTTTTTGATGCATCACATCCATTTATTTTGTTATTAGTTTTTATCTAGGTGTTGTATATGTGGGTAATTTAGGATAATTTTTATTGTTAGTTAAATATCTATAATTTGTTTGTTAAATTTTATAAGATAATTGTTCTATTTACTAGTTAATTAAAATTCCTAGGATAATTATTCATAGGATAATCATTTTATTTACTAGTTAATTAGTTAATTTATTACTTAAAACTCCTAATAATTTTTTATTAAATTCATTAGTTATGATTTGTTAATTAGAATTAAGCTAATTACATGAGGCTAATTTATTAGTTTAATTAAAATTAAAATTCCTAGTGGATATTTATATTAAGATAGTTATTTTGTTATTCTTTATTTTTATTATGGTTGTTAACTAAAATAATTATTCGTTATTGTTTCACAAGAAAATGTTTTTGTTAACATCTAAATGACACGACTTAGAAATTATTTTTCCTATTTTGTCAACAACGTCCACTAATTATCTTCTTTGCTTCTACAGGGTACATAATAACGTTGTCAAAGATAACTATTTCAATTAAACACAACACTCTCATTGGCCTCATCCGCATGAATATAAACGTGGCCATTTTAGGGTACTACTGGTGTTTCATGCCATTGAATGGCACTTCAAAGTACATCATTATCACACATAATCAAATAACTAGGAAAAGAATTCTCTAGGTTTTCATCATTTTTCTACTCTCTTTTTTGCATTAAACTTTCCCTTTTCAGAGTGATTGTCTACATCAAATTTCACATTTCATTTTGGTATTAAAAATAACCTTTCTTTCCTACATCCGACCTGATCACATAGCCTAAATAAGGGGTTAAACTCGCATTTCACTTATCACACACTTTACGAGACCGCACAAAGATAATCAACACATCAAAATATTTCTCTCATCTGGTTAACTGATTGGGACTTAAACACCCAACATGTAACCGTCTTAGACATATCCCAATCCAAAACTATTTGAAACCAGCCTTAGAATTCTTTAGGCACCTTCATTATCCATCTTACTTTTATTTTACATCTTGAAATTAATCATGATGATAAAAAATATGTTTCTTGATTTGTTTGTCAACAAAATACATAAACACATGTTTCTATATTTCACACCTATTTTCACTCTCTCTCAAATCAACAAAAAACAACAAGGTCCTCCACCCAAGTAAAATTACTTCCTCTAACAACCTCACCCAACAAGATTTTAAACTCAAAACCATGTCATGAGTTACTTAACCTCCAATCGTCATGGTCTCGCCTCATGAGAACCATGTCATCCAAGATGATCCCCACATTCACACCAATCCCATATCTCTTCCCATTCTAATCTTCCTAAATCAAGCTGTACCACCATCTCCTGCTCCTCTAGAGACACTCGGACCTCCTCCTAACCCCATATATATTTACTTACTCCAAAAATAACCAAAAATATCTCAATCCTCCCAATCTCCTAAATTGATGGATTGCATTCCATCCATATCCCATTTTTACAATTCCATTTCATTTGTTACCAATATGTCTATCTAGCTATCTCAACCTATTCATACTTACATACTTGCGCTCCACCCACCTCAACCTCTTAACACCCATATCCCCAATTATCATTTACCACAACAACCTATCCAATTTCAAAAAAAAACATCATGTCCCTATTGTCCTAAGTTATCCTATACAACAATCCTAACCCATGACACATGTTAGTCCTTACCAAACAACTCCACAAACACCTACATATCTCTGCAAATGGATAAATTGTCTTATCAAACCATTCCAGAAACATCCTATCCACAAATTTATCAACCACCTCAACAGACAATTCCATAACTACCCACACACCCACAAACACATCATTCACCTTATCAAACTACTTTTTAAATCACACACGACCAATCCAATATAAACCTTACAACACCTCCAAAGATCCAATTCACATCTTAATGAATTAGTTGGCTAGTTTAGAAACCCTTACCATAGCACCCAAGAACACTTTATCCTATGAAAAAAATTGTAACAAATTGATTCACCCATCGATTCCAATCAAACCCTACCCTTCTCATTGGAAAATTCCCGCATTTATTAAGTTCAACAATAATGAAGATCCCCAAGAACATCTCCTCACATTTAAACATGCATGTTGTCTTATTGTGCATGATCACAATATACTTCTTCACACTTTCCCCATGTCTTTGTCTAGTCCCAAGTTGGATTGGTACAACAGTATCCCATGACATTCCATATTATCTTTCACCCAAATTACAGTTGTTCTTAAAACACTTTTCTATCAATATTGCATGTAAAACCACTATCGCTGATCTATATACCATTTGACAGTTTGAAGATGAGCCCATCACCAACTTCGTTGCACGATGACATGGTGTTATAAACCAACTATCCTTCACTCTCCCACAAACCAACTCATTGAATTATTCTCACATTCATGTGTAAAACATATATCTTCTACTTTGTAGATCCAATCATTCCTAACCTTTGATGAAGCTTTCACAATGGCTCATGAAATTGAAACCCGTGTCATTGAGAAAGGTATCTTAAACTCAAATCGAATAAACCTAAAGTTGAATCTACCAAACCATTCACACATATCGACAAGTTTAAGGTTACGACGAACACTATGGTCATTAAACCCTCGTCAAAATCTACATCAAGCACATAGTCTCAACAATGATCCCCTTAACCAATAGGAGAATCATATAGTTATGCATTTGATAAGTTGATGACCGTAAAATCATCCAACTTCCTCCCATCAACCCATGGACAACTTGTAAGCCAAGCCTATTTGGTATCACGAAGCCCATATTGTAAATATCATTGAGTCTAAGGTCACGACATTGGGAGATGTCATTCCTACAAAGATTTTATCCAATAAATCATAAGTCAAGGGGATATCCAAATCGATACCTCCATTGTGTAAACTAATCAACCAAAAAAAAATTAATCTACGCCCTTTGCGGCTCAGTTTGTCAAATGCTTACATTGTTAACACTTACAATCAAGATCTTATCTCGTCAAGAACTCTGCATGTTCATATAGTGGACATTATGCCCACTCCTTATGCAAAACCTATCACACTTACATCAAATTTCACTACCGGTCCTGAACCTACACCTTCTCCTATCGTTATCACATCCACATCCAATTTGACCTTACCATCCAATTCCTCTACTTGATCGTGCCCCAATATACCATAGTAGATTCATCCTTAGCAACTATTTCAGCCCCACTCCTATCCACACATATCCCTACATTTCTCACACCTATTCCTTCCTCTGCATCTTCATCAAACACACCCATTATTACACCTACATTACTCACATCCATTTGACTAAACTTAGTTCTACTACACGCACCCTTACAACCCCACCTTGACATCAACCCCATTAAAAACATATCATTCGTACCCCTCAAAACATTTATGAAACAACCAGTCCCATCTACTTATACACCTAAAAATATCCTACATTACCCATAATGTCTACTCCATCGGTTATCACACCACCCACATCTCCAATATCCCAAAAATTCTAACATCTTTATCTATGCCAACGACCATATATATATCGTACCAACAAATACACCTATCCCTACCTTGACATATTTACCTATATCTTCACCTGGTCTACCTCAATAATCTTTTCCTAATTTATCTATCACACCAACCAAATCATCTCGATCTCTGACCCTATCAAAGATACCCTTTGAAACATATACTAAATCAATACATCCACCTAAATAAAATAAATATGGTTTACATTCTTCCTCTAAAAAATCAAATTTTCCCATGCCAAAACCCGAAACACTCCACATCCCATATAGATCTCATTAATCGCATTATACAAACACATATTTCCCCATTAATATCCTTGTCTTGTGTTAGGGCATTTTCTCCATTAATAACCACACCACCACTTTATCAAATCCTCCGGTTGAAATTATTATCATCCTCTTTAGAGGTAACTCTTCTCGGTTGAAGTCCATGGCTTAGGGAAAACATCATTGACAATCCCCAATGCATCTTCAAAAATAATCTAATGCCACAACATCTATTTTATGATCGGTCTCTCCATCTACAAAATCTTACGACAATCAATCCACATCCAAACAATACAATCCTTAAAACAAATTTTATTTGTCCTCCAAAACACGGAATTCACCCATCGATCTACATCCACTTTTTCTCCTAACTCCAAGCTAAGATGTCTTATCAAAACCTACACGAGCTACCTTCACCATGACACTTCAATAGGGTCTTACGCAGATATCCTTCGACATTTAACTTGAATATATGCCATCACACTTCCTCCCATTAAATCCTTTAATACCTATGGTCCTAAGCCATAATGGTTTAATTGTAATTGCAGAGTTACACTTATCGTCATATGTCGAGCCATGAAATTAAACATTGTAAGGTGTTTCAGATAATCATCCACAATTTTATTAAGAAAGATGATTTCCTCATTTAGGGAAATTTCCTTCTCCATCTACATTGAATCCAATTCATATCCCATCTATCGAGTCTCCCATGATTCCTTCGTCCACATCATTCCTTAACATCCCTCCTACACATGACATTCCTCTTAAGGAAGTCCATCCATTTTTCATCAATATCGCTTATATTACTAAACACACTTGTGGTCTCTGATCGTTTATCCCATCCAAATCTAAAACAATCTCATCTAAACTCTTTCGACATCCTTTAACTCCTTCACATTTAACTCATTACGGGAACAACCTTCCCTCTCCCTTGAGCATATCATTCATACACCTCCCTTGTTACTAGGGGACTTTGCTCTTTGAATTGTTTTGTTTACCTTCTTCACATTCATCCAATCTAAACTATTTCTACCAAAATCTTCACTCATTTTAAGTCCACCATTGGGGCCATGTTTAAGGCCCTTTTTGGGGCACCTTTTTTTTTTATCAAAGTACTCTTTTGATGTCATGTTTGTCTCTCCATTGAGGGACCTTATTCTCTATGTCCACCATTATGGTCACGTTTATGCCTCTTTTGGGGCACCATATTTTTCATCAAAATCCTCTTTTGAGGTCATGTTTGTCTCTCCATGGAAGGACCTTTTTCGTGAAGTCCACCATTGTAGCTATATTTGTGTCTCTTTTGGGACATTGTTTATTTCATGAAGTCCTCCTTTGAGGCCATGATTGTCATTATATGTTTATGTCTCTCTTGGGACATCATTTATTTTCATATAAATCCACCATTTTTGTCATATGTTTGTTTCCTTCAAGACATAGTTTTATTTCCTACTTTTCTATCATCTCATCTTATTATAACTTTACTGTCTTCCCTCTTTTGGTGGTAGACTAGAGACAAAACCTCTTAATGCATTGCACTTGCGACCAATCTATTGTTAGCATATCTACCAATGAGCACTTAGTTACATCCTTAGATTATTCCTCCATCCTTAGCCCCTTCCATTTGTCATTGTAATGATCTGAATTATGTGGTCTACCTTCACTACTTTGATGTGACCTCATAACCATTACATCCATCACCTTCTCATTCTCCTATTGCAGCCATGCAAAGGGTCTAAGGTGTATCTTGTACATTCATTATCCCCTCGTAAGTGGTCTACTTCACTATTCCCATCTCTCCCCCATGTAAAGCTAAAACTCAAGTATGTAAAAGGAAAAATCCAAAAATAGAGATCCCTTGAAGGACAGGTTGTTCATGCAAAATAAAAATAAAATAAAAATCATACAAAGCAAATCAAAAGAAATAGGTAGATCCCTTGAAGGACGGCTATCATATTATTCTTTCCATCCATATTTTGTATAAAGTAGACCATACCCTCGAAGGATGGATTCTCTATTATTATGACACCTAAAGGTTTCCGCATTGATGAATCTTCCTTTTATCAACATTCTTGAAAATATTTTCGTAATGATTAGCTTTCTTCTATTTTCTTCCCCTTTCCTAGAGCTAGGGCATAGAATTAAGGAACAATGCCTTTAGAGATCCCTCTTCCCACGTACAATTTACATCTCAATCCCTTAGTCATGTCAACATTAGGATTACCAACATATTTCATCCATTTTTACCTCACAATATTTTGGTATAACTAACTATCGTTGGTTATCTATTAACATCTGCTATTAGCTACAAGTGAAATGCCTTGAGTGGTAAACTTTCTTGTTTATCTTCAATCTAGTTTGATGCATAGTTTCCCTATATGCCCTTACTACATTTATGTTTCATTCATCTCATCCGGATCATATTTTATAAAAATCACATCAAATTTAACACTATAAATTCTATATATATCCATAATCTCCATGAAAGCACTCACAAATACATGTTTAATTTTGATAATTCTACTTGATCGCCGTTGTAGTTTGCAAATCCTACTAGAGGATCCTTCTAAAGGAAATTTTGTTATCCTACACCTCCTATCTCCCAACATGTTCGGGAATGTCTTTGATCCATTTCTCTTTTCTCCCCATTTCCACTCATCACCCTTTATCTCCACATCATCCTTTTCACCTTTTTGTCCCCTTGTACAACCGGATATCTTACTTGTCTTTCCTCTTGAGTTTCCTTTAACTCTTTTACTTTCGGTTTGAAAAGTTTACTTAACCATCCATAAAACTAGAGAATCTCGGTTAAGGTATATCTTATTCCTTGGATCCTCCCACTTTGTAGAAGCTTCTCCACCATTACCTCTTTCAGGAAAAAAATCACCACCACAAACATCTTTCTAATCCTCCTTTTCCACTTGACACACTTGCATCATCACTCCCACCACATGGGCATCCCAATTAAGGATTTCCCTTACAATCTCCATCTACACTGCATATGTTCATCCATCCACTCATGTCACACTCCTTTGTTTCCTTGTTCTCACTTTGATATCATATCCTTTCATCTCTTGTTCCATTTTGATATACACTACTCAGTCTTTTCATCATCCTTCTTATTCTTTTGCTTGGCAATCCTACTTAACCATCATCATCCTAGGAAATATTACTTAAGAGTTCCTCTAAAGAATGGTTTTCTACCCTTCCACCTCCCATCATATCTTCCTCATTTCCTATCTCCCACCTCTCATCATACTCATCCAATATAACCAACCATTCCATACCTCTATCCAATATAATGTTGTCTTTTTCCTTCCATATTGTCATTGCCGGTTTGATGATCTTACTTAATTCTTCTTGTAGCATGACGATCTTACTTAAGAGTCCCTTTTAAGCATGATCGGTCATCCTAAACTGACCCACTACCCCACATTCTCTCCATCTACATTTTATCTTCATTCCCGATCATCACATCCTCTCACCTCCTCTTCTATTCTCACAAAAACCATTTCCTACTTGCTCCTTATTCATCTCCATCATCCGTCATTTAGGGTAATATTACTTAACCATTGCTTATCCATTCATTTGATGTCTTGTTTCTTCATTTTTCACTCATTTATTCTCATCCACTGAATCCTCTCCTTTCCTTCATCTTCCTACACATCGCCATCCCTCCTTTCTTTACTCTTTCCACTCCATCTTCTAGAGTTCTCCCACATATCTACCCCCATACTTACCCATCATTGTCATTGATCATCCCCTAACATTATTTCATCATCATCTTTTGTTTCTGCGTGCTAGTAATTATTGGTGGACTTCTCCTAAAAATCATTCATCCCCATTCTGCACATCCTGAATCCTTTTCTTTGACCCCCTCCATTCTATCTTCATTCCTTCCTTCCTCTATGCCCTCTGATCATTATTGGGGGACTTCTCCTAACATCCCTTCATTGGCATTCCCCCTTCCATTCTTCATTTACTTTCTGCCTCATCTCATCTTTTGTCCCATCCTTTCCTACTGATCATTATCGGTGGATTTCTCCTAACATCCATTTGCTGGCATTACCTCTCCTATCCATTCCTCTCTTTTTCCTCACCACCTCTCCATATTCCATTCTTCCTTGCCAATTTCTTCACTGTCTTCATCATACACCCTCTCTCTATTTTCTCATCATCAAATTATCCTCATCTCATGCATCTCTACATCTTTTCCAATCTATGGCATTCCTCCCCTTAAGATTCTCTTTATGTTCCTTATGCTTCTCACTCTTTATCAAATATCTCTATTCTTGGTTCCCTTCCTTCTGCATAATTTTCTCTGTTGTCTTCTCCTCCTTTCTTATCCTCATCTTATTTCACTTCCTCTATATCGTCCTTCTCCTTGTTTTACCTCACACTTCCTCCTTACTTCCCCATCGATAACCTGGACTCTTCACGTTGTCCCATCTCCTTTATCATCTCATCATCCACATGCATTTCCATGCGGTCAGTTCCATATTATTTTCCTTGGATTTCCTCATTATGATCTAGTTCCTTCAATTTTCTTTGCTCTATCATCTCTTTCATTTTTGTTACTTCTCTACCTTCCTCTACTTCATCTTCCTTCACACCTTTCGTTTTAAATAACTCTCTCTCTTTTTAATAATTTCACCCTATTCTCGATTCTTTTCTTCTCTTCTCTTTACTTGTCCTTCTTCATTTCCCCTTTTTCTCTATAATCCTTATTTTTATCTTCTTCCTCCCCTTTCATTCCTTATTTTCTCCTCCTCCACCTTTGTCCCTCCATTCCATACCCATGTCGCCTTCACATTCGGTCTTTCTTACTCCTCTCATAATCAACCAGATCCTCTGTCTATTCCCTTTTCTATTTCTCAACACCCCTCAAACTGGCATTCACAATCGATGCCAATGTTTCTCTATTTATGTACCACCTCCGATCCATTTCATTACCGGTCTCGTTCTTCTCTCTGCAACATTGACCTCTTCTCTTTTTGAGAACCACCCATGTCACATATTTTACCTTCATCAATCCTCTTACAAGGGCATCGTCATATCTATTTCTAAGAATCTCTTCCCATCTTCCTTTGACATTTTAGTCTTGGAGGATACCATAACGGTCATCATCTATCGATCTTGTTCTCTTCCATGAATATTTTCTCTACTTTTGTTTTGTCGCAAAGTATCGTGACTTCCTATCCTACTTATCAAATAAGTAGGACTTATTTTCTTTCTAATTTACTAACACTTATGCATATTTATTATGAAACATTATTACCATCATATTTATCACCCTTTTATCCATATCTTCTCACCCTTCTGTCCACATCTTATCATTATTCCCCATTTATGATTATTCCCCATTGGAATGTCTTATGTTGGGGCAACCTTTTCATCCTTGGACTTGTCGGTGCATATAACTCACTTTTTGTCCTTTTTGTGCCCCATGTTAGGGAATCATTATCTTGACCTTTTCCCTTTTGTAGACACATGATTTTTCGCAATATTCCTTGCACACAAAGGATTGCACATACTTTTCACATTCCGTTGCACATATTTTGATGTTTTCTATGACCCATTGGTATTCTTGGTTTACATCCATCTTTGTAGTGGTCTTCACCCACTCAACAGTGCTGTAGAAATTATCTTCTATCTCCATTGAGAGCACAACTTTCCTCTACCAAAGTTATATTGGAGTCACCGCCATACTTTTTTCATTGTTATTGCTATCCTTTTTTTGGGGCATCTTGTCTTTGGTCATGTCTTCATCCATCCTCGGACACATATTTCATCTAACCCTTTTGTTTTTGTCTCGTGGCTTGCTATCGCAAACCACTCAACAAAAAGGGGAAACTATAGACACCAATTTTTGGTATAGCGCCGCTCCGTCATCTCACCTTCATGCAACTTCCCCTATTTCCTTTCTCTTTCCTAAATTTAAATAAATCACATCTATTTACTCACATTATTTAATTAATTATCAAATGGCATCTGTGTGGACCCATTTTATGATTATAATTTTAGCATTATCTCTCATCTCTCACAAATAATTCAATCCATGGGTAATAATATACCCATCGACACCCCTTTTTAATTTAAAATGGAATCTTTCATCTCACCTACCCATTCAAATCATTCTCCCCACTCCATCTAATAAGTCAAACCATGGGCCCCAATTGATCACATCATACCTCTTAACTCAAGTTACTCTACCCAATCCCAATTACTCGTTAACCCTATTTTAGCCTCACATTAGGCTATGAATATGGACTTTCTTCCCTCGAAAAGGGGGAGGAATTAAGTTGGAAACTCTAGAAAAATGTTGGTTTGAATTATAAGCTTCTTATTATATTCTCATGGTGCCCTAGTAATGACACTATAATCCCCGCAATACTCTGCTCATGATTACTTAGTTCGCATAGCGTGGTTCTTGTTACACGTTGTGTTTGGATCAGATCAAAACATCATCTACATACATGTAGCGTCAAGTTCCTTTTTTCATCAGCTTGTATGTTATATATTTATCTTGTATTTTATCGTTATTTCTTATCACATGGGGGTTGACAACCACCGAGGAAGTTAATGCTTCCCATATTTGCTTTGTTAGACATCCCTGCATAAAATATCTAATCAATATTTCTCTAGCGTTTGTGAGCCACATGTTTGTTGGGATCACAACGAGGAGTTAAACACTTACTTTACACCCGTATCATCCATCACCATCTTCAAGGTACTAATCCCTTTCATACTCGACATTGTTTTACGTTTGTTGATTTATCGTACACTAATGCTGGAGATGAGGAAGTAAAAAATTATGATCAATAGTTCAAACACACACACACATAAAACTAAAAACACATCTGCAGGTTATATCTCTAAGTACATACCATTACGTATTACTTCAATATTATATTTTTTTCCAAAACCATTCATTTGTAGGAATTACACAAAATATAACATATTTTAACAAAACAATGAAAAGCAAGTCCACAAATAGTAAGTAGAGCTTAATGTAGAATTTAATATATGTAAATAATAGTTAGAGAAAACTTTTATTGAAGATATGGAGCATATTATGTCTCCAATTGTAGTGCTCCTTCTCTCCTTAAGTTTCTAAGCTTCCTTCAAGTCACAATTCAAAATATCAAATCCATAGAGTAGTAAACCTTATAGCATTCCCCACGAGTTATTTTCACCCTCATTTATTAATATCATCCTTAAATCTGTCCCCACAGATTACATTATTACATGCATTACTTTTAATAAATATTGTGAGCACTAGAATAGGGATGATAACAACATGCAGAGCTCCATGAACCCTCCCCACAAAAACAACAATAAAAAATACTATCCATTCTCCACAAAAACAACTTGTTCCTTCCTCGAGGCTCGGAGGGTTTTGAGAAGGATTTAATGCATGATAGGACAATAAAATTTCCCTTCACATTTTCTATCATGGAATTTTCCTCCTTCCAAATCAGCGGTGCCAAATAACTCACAGTTAAAATAACTATATTTTAGTTTAGTTACAATGAAGCAAAAATTTAATATTGTTCCCTCCATAATAGGTGGTTAGAGGTGCTTTGTAATTACACCCATGCATTAACATTTTTAGCTTGTATAGAGTAAGTGGGGAGGAGTTCCCAGTGCCACTTGGGATAAGATTTGAGTAAGCAAGCAATGACATAAAAACATATGTCCATATTACAATGATTTTATATGGCTTTAGAATTTAGCTTAGGCCTTTCAAGCTTCACCAACATTAGAATAAACCAATATATATGTATTTGAAAACATCATCCTTACTTATTCATCAAGTAGACCCCTTAATATTATGCCCTTTAGACATAAGTTTGTTAGCTTAGTAAATAGCATTAATTCATATGTTAGGTCCTTATTTCATTATGACAAAGCTTTTATAAAGAAAGACAATAGTAATCACATTTTTTTATTACCTTGTAACTTAATATCATCCTTATTTCATGTACCTTGAACTATTGTTAATACTATTGAGCTCTTGAGTCGGGATCATATTGAGAAAGCACCCGAGAAGTCCCAAACTTAACAAAATGATCAAAAAAACAAAAATAAGTAACAATAGTAGCATTATCATAGTCAACATGCCTTAGATCATGAGTTTTATAATTTACTTGTTCCCGGTTTTATTATATCTTGTCTACCAACACATTGTAACTTAGGATAAGTATAAGTTAGAACATAAGAACTTGTTAATCTTAATTCATCGAGTATATCATCAAGGTAAGAGTCTCATTAATCAATGTTATACAACAGTCAATCAATAGAGCCCAAATCACATTTTCCCAATATCCTTACAATAACAAAATAGTAAAATAGCATGGTAATACTATCCATATCCACGTGGACCGGTCCATTCAAATCTATGGGATATTCATTTTTATAGGCTTCTATGTGACTATATTCCGTCTCTAATCAATTGGACTCCACTACTGACATAGTCCATAACCTCTTGAATTAGGTAACGCTCTTCTAACCCTCTTTATAATTAGGGTTTAATATTTTTACTACTTAGTTGGTTGGGTATTATTTTAGTATTTCAACATTAATTTATTTACTCCAAAATTTCATTAGATTAGGCTATTATTTTTCATTTTAGTTTAATCATTTTTGAACCCAACCTTTGAATCCACCTTCCATTTTGATCTCTCCTCCTCTTATTACTATGGATCAATATTCGAAGAGTTTACTTGAAGCTAATCTTAAAGCCCTTAATGATCATATTTATGAGTATATTATAGATCTATAATTATTTGTATACGCTTCTCGTGTGTAATCCATGAACCTCGCATAGCTTAATGCTTCCTCTGCTTATTCCCACCACCATTTATAATCAACCATTTTCTTCCACTAGTCCACCAATTTCCACCTTTCTCATTTTTGTTCCTAATCCTACTAATCACTATACCCCACCTCTTGTTTCTCATATGCGGAAAAATCCTTGCACTGCGGCACCTAATATTTCACCTCCCTTTATTAAGACATTCAAGTGAAAATTGATCAATTATGACAAGCTACTTCTCGTGCGTCTCCATATTGGATTCCACCGTATTACTACATAGTCCATTCACACCAACATAGTCCATCACACCAACTATATCCTTGAATTTTCAATGTGACTTGTCTAGATTTTGTGGATGAAGACTTTCTCCTCCCTAATATTTTCCTCACAGTCTCCATGATTATGCGATGCATTGGTTCTATGACCTACCTATTCATTCGGTAACATCTTTCACACATATAAATGATGATTTTATAACTCACTTCTCTATCAATATCGGATCTATGATTTCCTATGCACAACTTGCACAATTGAGACAAGGATCTAATGATAAACTTAGCAGTTATGTCTCCCATACAAAAACTACTTACCTAAGATGTTCAATGTGCTTACAGGACTCTCGGCTTTAGGATTTATTCATTCAGATTTTACTACCACCTCTTCAAAAAAATTCCCTTTGACACATATCCCACATTCGACCAACTATGTCATACTCTTAAGCTTTGTGAAACCAAGATATTATCAATGAAAATCTTAAATATCAAGAACAAGCATCATATTCTACACGTTTTCAAAGAAATTCAACATTCAAACCTTAAACAACCAAACTTCCTAACACTAAAATTAATGTCAATGTTGTATCTAATACCAAGGAACTTCAATGGAAACATCCTTAACGTAAATTCACCAAAATCCCTATTGCTCCACATCTCATATTCCAATAGCTTCTTGAGAGTAATCTTATCACACTTCCTCCACCACTTGAATTAGACCCATCATGACAAAAAGGAATAAATTATAATGAGAACTTTTGATTAGACTATCATTAATGTCTAGTGCACTCTGCAAATAGGTGTTTCAAAATACAAACAATCATCCAAGATCTTATCAATAAAAAAAGCTTAAGCTCTCGAGCCCACGGACTTTGCACCGGTCAACGCAAATCATAAGCTCAAAATATTTAATAATCCACTCCCACGACATGACAAGAATTCATTTGATTCCTCATTAATCATACATATTGCGTAGTTCCTCTTCCTACATCAAGGGATCTTTATTTCTTAGTTTCTATAACAAATATTTCTCTTCCAATAATTTCTTTCTCTCACCATGATTATCATGTGTCATTTTTTTCTAATCACTTACATCTATTAGATCTACTTGTTGGTGCTCATATTTTCTCACCCCATTTTCCATTATTTTCCCTCTATGCGTGTTACGAAACATTATGTCTTTCGATGTGGGTGTTCCGAAAGACTATAATTCCATTTGAATGCCTCAAATTGTTTGCATAATTCGTTGTCATGTCCCTCCTTGAAGAAGTCTCTAATTTTTCCTTGTATTTGCCTAATTTCTTTCAAAATCGTGGGATTTGCCATTTTCCTATTTTTCCTCAATCATTAAAGCTCAAGAATGGTTAATTTATATTTTTATTCCCTTAAAATCCAAATCCATGGTTGAAAAGAAGCTTGGAAGCATGATTCACTTGTTTACTGTTTCAAAAAAATTTCATCCTTAGCAAAGAATCGGAGTTATGGGTGTGGATGGTGATTTTCTATATTTTGACTATCTAACGGGTGTCTTTTTCCTATCAAAGTTATTCCTCAGTGTTTTACAGTCACGTGGCTTCTTTTGGTTGGTCATGGGAAGGTGGGAAAATGATTTAACTTATCACGTTTGGATTTTTTTGGCAAAAATGGAAAATTTGGTCCCATAGCTCCGCTCAAATCTAATTGGTTCTTTTGGTGCTTATGTCGCTTCTTCTAATTGGATGGGGTGTGGTAGGTTGGTTTTCTCAACCTGATATTTTTGGCTACTTTGGAAAAAAGTTTGAACCCACCCTACGGCCCCGCCAAGCTTTTATTAAAGCAAATTAAGTGACAGGGAAAAATTCTTGCCTTGACCCCACAGGAGGACACATGACAAAGCTAATGGTAGAGATGCGGGCCTTCAGGTAAGTTGGATATTTTTCCCTTTTGGAAAAATGGAGTAACATTCTAAAATCAAAGCGTGCCCCCACCAAATCATTCTGGAAGCCTTAAGGTTCTTGGAGTTGAGCCGAGAGGACACGTGGAGGTTTTATTGCTTTCTGTTAGGACTTAGAAAAATATTTATGTAGCTGGTATAGTTTGGCGGAATAGGGACATGTGGTGAGACCATGCTCATTCAGGATCTCCACTTTGGGTCTCTATGTTGAAATTGTGCCATGAAGACATGTGGAGGCTTCCATCGGGGCTTCCCATACTTAGTCTTTTTTCAAAAGGGTTTTGAGAAGCCTAGGACACGTGGTGAGCCCGTACTCATCCAAGGTCTCAAATTTTGGGGAACATCTCAAGATGTGCCATTGTGACACGTAGCAGTTTAAAAAGTAAAAGGTGGGGAAGTGCACCATCAAGGAAACTTGGATTTTTGCCTCTTGTCATCAAAAGGATTAAAATCTCAAAATGGCCCACAAGCCCGACAAGAAGAAGGTCAAGGTTGGCATTGAAAAAGTCAAGAGGTGGGCCATCGAGGCAAATTTGATTTTTTGCCTCTTGTCATCAAAAGGATTAAAACATCAAAATGGCACTGTAGGCCCGATGGAGAAAAGTCAAAACTTGCTCTAGTCAATGGCGGAGGTGTGGACCTTCGGAGGAAAATTAGAAAATTTTCCTTTTGTGGGAAAAGGAGTTAAAAGTGTAAAAGGAAGTGTGGTCTTGATGGGACCCACCTTAGGACACATGTCGAGCTCATTTATCAAGGAAGAGAGCTGCAGAGTAAAATGTGAAAAATTTAAATTTTTCCAAAAATTTGTAAAAGGAAAAAGGAAACCCGTAGCCCCACTCTAAATTGGATCTCCCACGTGGATAGTCAAAATTCAAAATAGAAATCAATGACACCTATGCATCTATATCTGATTTTTTACCATTTTCGCTTCATAGCTCCTGGAAGTGCGAGTCATCATGATTTCTCAATATTTATTGCATGCCAAATAGGAAAGGGGAGTTAATTTTATATATGAGTTTGATGAGGAAGATCTAGGGACGTATTTTACATTAAGATGAGATCGACCTCAGGGCTTGATTTGATCTTCTTTTTTTCCTTCCCAAGCATGCGAAAGAACCAAATTTGATAGATTAGGGGTGGAAGTGGTTGGTGAGTAGAGGAAAAGTGATCTACCGAGAAAGAGTTGAATGCGGAAGATATTTGAAGAGATCCACCCTTTGAGCTCCACGAAAACTTTTCTGAGTTTGATTAAGGAATCGCGACCAAAAATCATAACGATCATTGGTGCATCAATGTTTGGATTTTTTGGGGGAAAAGGCCCTATTGTAAAATGTTATAAATTGCATGAATTTTTGTGTAAAGGGTTGGAGGTTGGAGTGTTAGAGGTCGAAATTGATTTTTAACAAAGCTTGATAGAGCCCGTTTTTTAAGAGGGACTATTTGAGAAACTTGTATATCTCTTTTTATGTTAAACTTGATCATGTTAAGATGGTTGTGAGTGTACTGACCATTGACAAGTTTTGAGATTTTCTTGAAAACTTCCTCTGTGATAATTTTAATCAAATTTGAGTTATTACGTGTTGAATCTGAATAGTTAGTGTTTGCTTTGTTTCATAATGTCTGCAAATAGTTCTATTTGTTCCTATTTCAATCTTCTACTAATTTTTTTGTGAAATCACACATGATCTCGTCCACTGTGGCAGTTTAATGGTATTTGCAATTTCATTTCAATAAGAGCCTTCATCTTGGATGAGATAAAAAAATTTAAAATCGAGTTCATTGTCATTTGTCGATAAATATTGTCAGTAAGTCTTCGGGTGTACCTTAGGCGTGGTTAATCGAAACTATAGGGTTCATTGAGTTTTCCAATTCGAGCCTTCATATTGGAGTCTTAAATATTATGTGAAAATGTTTTGATTTGGGCCTCCATTGAAGCACATCTTCTAATTAAAGGAACACCCTGAATGTTATGAAGCTTTCTATTGTGAAGCTGCTCATTATTGTAAAGTCCCTCCAAAGATCTGGTATAATAAAATTTATTCTGCTTCACCTCCCACCAAAAATTCATTTAAAAAAACTTATCATACCCATACTACCCCTGTTTGTCATGTATGTATACAAATGCATAATTTTTACTACTAAAACATGTAGAAACAATCATGTTTTCATTGTCTTTAGTGGCCTGAACCTTACCTAGAAAATATATTCATTATCTAAAGTGACAACTCATGAGAATTAGGTTTTGTTGCATTGATCATATTTTCTTCAAGGTCTTCTTAATACTTCACTAGGAAGGACATCTCCATCTCCTCCATAAACATAAAGCTACAAAGGGTCCTCTCACCTGTTTGAAAGGCACAACCATAAAGTAGTGAGGATAGGTCAAATCCTCTTACAGTCTACCCATTTCTACACATCTGAGTGACAAAGAGCAAGCTTTATTTCATCCTGGCTACAAAATGACACTTTACATGCTTTGCTTTCTTCTAAGCTTCTTGCCAATATTGTGATGTTGCTCACTTCCGAGGGAGAATCAATTTGGGTATCAATACTACCTCTATCAATAATGCAAATATTGATCCCTCATAGCCATAAGTGCATGTTATATTCTAGTTATTATTGTTATTAGGTATCCACTTTAAGAAATTTCCTATCCATGAACAATTCATATGGTTTTTTTAAGCTTCATGTCATATTTAGTTCTCTTACTATGCTTGTGCCCTTTCTTGTGGGACAAACATTTGCGGGTGTGACATGGTCTTGAGTATCGATTGCTGGCCATTATGTGGTATTTTTTCATTAATGTCAACCCCATTGATGGAAAAGGGTGTCATGGTAATATATGAGTCACCATATGATGTTTTTGTAAATAATACATAGGTTAAACACACAAATAATCGATATATTATTACTATATCTATTACAATGTATGGAGTGCTATTAAATAGCCATCCAAATAGGAAAACCAACTTCCTATAAAGTAGGAAGTATAAACAATATAAAACCCATATTAATATATTGTTATACATTTGTTATAACAATATATATAAAACTAACCATATAATTATTTACCATGATGTAAATACTAATTCCTAACATTCCCCCCCTTAGTGTTTACATGGTAGAAAAATATCCACACTCTCAACTGCAGTATGCTCACCCCTATGGCATGTCCAACTCTATGACTCATGACCTTGATCCAAAAGAAAGACTCTCTCTTTCCATGGTTTTAAACAGGCTTACCACAAACCTTGATGTGAACAGGTCCCATCAACTGTCCACCTCATGTGGTTTTTTTTATCATCCCACAAACCCTTTCAAGATCCATGAACTGACTTACTATGGGGCTACTCTTCATCACTATGCTTATACATCAAGGAACTGTATAGGAAACATAGCTTGTATATTACAAAGCGCATAATAAAACATAATGGAAATGAAATATTGGATCATATTTCCCCCATAATGTGAAATTTCCACTCATATAGATATTGAGAAGTAAAATGCATGGAAGAACATACTCCTGAATGGATCTTGCTAGTTAGGTCTTGTTGCACATGGTCACTAATGCTAGTGAACGTATTCTTCTAGTTGACCATCTTCCAATGAAGTACGGAAGTCAAAGGACCAAGTTAGTAAGAGGATCACTGACAATCATCTGCGCTCCAACACAACTCTCTTTCCAACATCCATCAAATACCACACAAAATAGGAACTCGAAATCATACAACAAACTACAATTCTGAAATGAAAGAAAACTCACACACACACACACACACACACACACACACACACACACACTAGCTTCATGTGGTACCATCGTTGGTGGCCCGATGAGAGGTCACTATCTGACCTCCTACCTCCTGTGCCTCCATCCTCCATCTAATGAATCTCACTTAGAGGGATGAAATTTGAAGCTCAAATTTGTACCACCTTTTATCGATGCATATTCCCCACCAATTTTTGCTTTGGCTTTGAAATTCCAAAGCGAGTGCAGGGGTGGCAGCCCCAGATGGGGTCGAGGCGAGTGGGTTACACCAAAAATGTGGATGTTGGGTTACTTGAATATTAGTCCGTGATTTTATTATTATTATTTTTACAAAGACTTACTCGTAGTTTATATTGAATCTAATATTACTATAACCACTTACAATGGATGAAACAAAATTAACAAGACCGACCTATTTGCTCCATTTGTGGCTATGTATGAAGATAATATATGTGATAAGCTCTTAATGTGACATCTTAGCGAGTAGACCACACAGGTGTAAAGAAAAGACTCTAACGAGAATGTAATGTAATTTTCTCGGTGTCATTCCAATTCCCGATCCAAATGTATTGTCATGCAATTGTTAACATAAACTGATGCAAACCAACCTTGAAAACATGAATTACATGGCAGCTAGAGGGGACACATTTATTTTCTACACCTTACGTGTATGTGGATTGAGCGCAAACCACGTTTTTGGTTTTTTTCCTTTACATAGAATCGAATAGGATGGATACCAATGGATTTGGTTACCACCCACGTTGTAGAGAACTTGATTTCATGCAATGACTATTTCCTTGGGCTTTCCATTTAATGCATGTAAATATTTTTGAGATGTATATTGATCTGTCACCTCTTGTTATTTTTACTTGCATGTATTTGGATATGCATGGGTCGAATCTTCATAGTGATTTAGGAGGTACACGAAAGTGATAAAATCGGGAGCTATGGGTGTCCACATGGTGCTTTGGATGGGGGACATCATGTGATGAAGAGATCCACCAAAAAAACTCATAGCTTTTCCTTGGTCGCTTTGCAGCAACATTGCGATCAAAGATTCAGGAAATTTCAAGATCCTTCCATGCCTCTTCTATCATTTTTACATAGCTGCATAGGTTTGATTCAAGCTTCTACACTCGAGAGGTAAACCATGATCTGCACTTTAATATATTATCTCCTCCTTTTATCGGGACAACTTGTAAACAACAATCCTCTCACTCAAGAACAAATATAATACAAACTATTATTTCGGTGATACAATTCTTCTATGAGGTCATTGGGAAGAAAATAGTTGAGAACATGTAGTTTAGTATTGGTAAGTCATTATGGATGTAGTGTTTCAATAATATCTGAGATAGGTGCTGATTATGGACAGGTATAGGATGTTTTCATGGTGCTTCATGTCAAGTTTAAGGTCGTTTTGAAGAAGGAATTGTAAGTTATGCAAGTTTTGGCAAAACTAGGTAAAAAAGAGTGTGTTTTTGTGATAAAAGTTAAATTTCTCATGCTCGTTATGAAATATAAGATTTACATGGGGACTTGATATCTTACGAATAGATTATAATTTCATTTATCAAGATTTAAAAATAATAATGAGGTTGTTTTATCGTCATAATTTTATGAACAATTATTAAGAACATAAAGTGATTTAAAACCCTAGTTAAATCCTAACTAGGAGCGGTTTGCATAAAAGTTCTTGTATCAGCCTAGTTTTCATCATTTTCTTATAATTTATGATTGTATGTTGTATATAACTATTACATATTTCTAGAAATGTAGGATAGAACATGTAAGAATATGTGGACACCACCAAGGCACAAGAAAATACTTGTTTATGAAGAGTTTCGAGTTTTAGGCAAAGTTCTCCAAATAAGGTAATGAATAAATTGACATTATGTGATTATTGCGATTTTTAATGATTTTGATGGAATTTTTAGGAAACATTAATTTAGGTACATCTTGTTTTGAGGTATAAACAGGTTGGTGGTAAAATGGTAGTTTTGGGGTATTAAATAACGGTGCTTAGTAAAATGAGTATAACTAGAGCTACATGTGGAGTTTGAATGTAATTAGAGTTTTTAAAAAATAAGATTCAAAGAGATTTAATTTATATAAGGATTTCCTTATGGTGAGGTTATTTGAAATGGTTTCCAGGGCATCATTTAGACATGAAGGATTTTGGCGATTCAAGACGGCATATGTGTTTTGGTTAAAGTTTGATGTTGTTTGAGGCATGATATGGATTGGGTGATGATTTATATCACATTTAATATGAATAGGGATTAATTTTCCATCTAATAAATCAATTTTTATGTCTTTAATGTTTGTATAAAAAAATTTATGAGCTAACATTTAGACACAAATGTTTTGGTGAAAGAAAACATAGATGTGGTTTGAAGTAATGCATGTTTCATGACTTATAACTTGCTTATAATTTTTTTAAATGTTAATAAATTTCCATCAAGTGGTTACATGGAATGTTTTCACTTGTTGAAATGATTTTTGGCCTTATGAAGTTTTCGGGTGACGAAGGGTGTAGGAAACAGTTATTTGAGAAGTGCAAAGTGAATTGGGCCCATTAAATGAAATAATTTGATTAGTTGAAATAAAGTAAAATAAATAAATTTATGTGTAAATGATATATTAATCATATTTTATGAATATGGTAGCTTTAATAAGTAATTTTTGGAATGAGGATAAGTTTTGGCATCCCATGCATGTGTTTTAGTTATTTTCGGATCATGAAATAAAAGAATTTTGCTAAGCCAAAATACTTGGGTAACTTAGCTGTTATGGAAAATTTATGGGATGTTTTTAAATATTCATGTGTCTAATTTATCATGTGGTACTGACCTCCTTTGGTTTTGAAATAATAAATTCATATAAAAGGGATGTTTTGGCTCATTTGGTGAGCTAATCTTGCATGGGTGAAGAATGTGGCCCATAGGTGAGTGAATTGTAGGTATGATGGAATATTTAAAGAGATGATCAGATGAATTAAAGGTTTAGGAATTATTGAGATCATGTGTGTATGATATTAGAAGAAAGACAATATGATAAGGAAGAAGATAGAGAAAGATTGAAGACGTAGGGTTTGTCCTATGGTTTATGAGCTAAAATTATGATCTCCATTAGTTGCGCTAGAAAAAAATAAAGAGATCATAAATCTAGAGGTGGATGAGTTTGTGTTTGGTCATCCTAGGGAGTTGTATCCTCCTTGTGGAGTGGGTGCTTTACTAAATTAGGGGTTGCTTCTCTTTGTAAGGTTAGTGTTATGCTAAATTAGGGGTTGGTGGTCCTTATGGGGTTGGTGCCTCACTAAATCAAGGGTTGGTGCTTCTTGTGAGGCTAGTTATTCACTAAATTCTTTGTTTTATGTAGTATAGGTAGAGTTTTAGTTGTTTTTATTCCACATGAGGGTTTCGACTTATATATGGTGTTCATGTATTATGTATCTTGTTGCGTATCATTATGGTTAAATTTTGCACATCTTAATATGCTCTCATGGTTATGTATGTTGAATGAATAATATGAATGATGAATATATGGTTTAGTGAATGAAGTAAAAATGTTGTATGACTAATTCACCCCCTCTCTCAGTCATTGTGCTTCCAACAATTTATATCAAAGTAGGTGCTTGAGAAGCAAGTTTGACACTTGAAGGAGATCTTTCATGGATGAGATGGATGTATAAAATAAGTCAAGATGTTTTAATTCATCCGGAGGAATTAGATGTAGACCTAAAAGATATGAAGAATTTAAGAGCAAGTCATGTGAATAATATGATTATGATCATGAAGAATATGACCCCAAAGTGGAAAATGGTCAATTGAATCCATTGGTCAAAATGAGGGTTTTATTAAAACCCCTAGGGGTTTGACATATGAAAATATGTCTATGAGGTGTGTACACCATCTCCATTGAGTATAGTTGATGTGTAGTATATTAAGGAGATTTCCCTAATCACAAGGATTAAGACCAAGTAATCGACAATGAAGATTCCCTAGAATAAGAGGTTAAGGAAATTATATATGAATTAGGAATTATAATAGCATGTTTATCATCTCCGGAAGCCCTAATATTGAAATATACCTATGAAAGGATCCAAGAGTATCTTGTAGGAGAATTTATCATTCATGAGAATCAAATAAATTAGTTAATAACATATTCAAGGTTTGAGGTCAAAAAGACTTGACAAAGATGCTTGTTGGTGATCTCACATGTCTTCATACTAAATATGGATGTTTTCTCTATGAGTATATTGTCTTGGTCAAATAAAGGTATCATAGGAGTCCTTATAAATAGAAGAAGGTGCAAATGACATGGTTTGAAGCTTGAATATGTGCATGGAACTTTGTAGAGTATGTAAATTTGGAATATCATAATGCCAAGGTTTCATCAAATGGTTCTCATAATCATAATTTGGTATGTATCTTGATATTATTTTTCATTCATAGGTATAGTTGTGTTGGTAAAAAGGTTTATATCTATGTGTTTGAAATTCAATGAGTTTTCATGTCTTAAATTGTGCCTTATGCATCATGTTGTGAGTCATTGTTGTCTTAATGTAATAGGTCTCGGATCTTCATCAAAAAAGTTTTTGAAATGTTGCATCTATTTGTGTATGTTTTTCATTAAAGTGTTGCCAATGTCATTGTTCTCATCCAGTCAAGATGTGTGTAGTGTTTTTTCGAGATCTATCACAATACATACATGTGTGTGAAGGTTCTCTCATGTCACCAAAGGTGTTTGAAATCTATGTGTCATCAAAATTATGAGAGTAAGTCAAAGCATTCAAGGTCTATGAAAGATAGTCTTTATCCTCAAACAAACTATTAAAGTATGAGTGTGATTATGATATTTCAAGTATGTTTTTTACATCTTGGTAGCATCAGTCAAAATGATCTTTTTCACTAAATTAGTGTGTCAAAGTTTTTTTTTTTGAGAATAAGTTTGTACATTCATAACACTATCAATTTTTTTGTCAACTAAGGATTATCATCATGCATCTTATACTCTTATAGGAAAAATAAGTTGCATTTCATGATCTATGTGTTTGATTCCAAAATAGTCATACAATGTCAATAGTATGATCAAAGAATGAGTGAGGTATTGATAGTTGAATCTTGACATTCAAGTGCATGTGTCTCTCAATTCATGTCCATGGTCTTGTAAGTATGTTTACATCCTAAAACTTGAATAATTTAGTGATGGAGGTCTGAGTGATTCTTAATGAAGAGGCAAGCCTTGTATAAAGTACTTTGATGGTAAATTAACTCATGTGTAGCATGTCTACACTCTTTGGTACAAATTTTTCAAAGAAGAATCAAGCTTAGGGGACAATCTTGACTCATGTAAAGTAATCAATGCCTAGTTTCAAGGAGATTTTTTTCATGGGTCTGATGTGATGACACCACTTGTTTCATAACAATAAATTAGTATCTACAGATCAAATGTTGCTTCTAATGGAGTTTGAAGAGTAAGTTTGTCTTAAGAGGTAATCATGAAGTCTGCTACATTGTTTCAGAGACTAAAATGTTTATATTGATAGTTTCAATAGTAATTTGAGTTCATACTGAGGTCATAAAGGTCTGATAAATGGAAGAATATGTTGAGAGTTGTGTATTAGGATAACTACATGTGATCTCATAAGAGAATGTGTGTAGGAAACTACATTCTATACTAGTAGAATGTTTATACATGATCTAGTTTTGTACATCCGATGTTTGATGAAGATGTTCAAGTGAAGTTCGAGAGACAGTATCATCAATTTAGTGCATAACAACTGATCCAAGAATTGTGCAGGAGTTGTGAGGTTTATTTAAGGTTTGAATCCTATGTTAACATATTAATTATTTCTAAGTGCATCATTAGAATGAGTTGACATTGTGATATATTGTCAAGTGTTTAATCCCGAGGAGTTAATCTTGTAGTCCTTCTAAGTCATGATGGTCTGAGTTAAGTCTATAAAGGTTGGAAGTAAGTATAAGGTCTTGAATGGTCAAGAAATGTCAATATTGCTTGAAAATTCCTTGATTAATCTGTTAATCCTTGATTCATCATGTTATTAAAATGGATAGATTGGTTTGAGTGCTCATTCAAAGTTTTATAAGACTCTAAGTTAAAGAAAAATTGTCTCGGTTGTAAAGTCTTGATTAAGTGCACAACTATGATGAAAAGACCTAAGTTTTCTTTAATAAGGAATTTTATTGCTAGAAAAGTAATCATAGAAACTATGAAATTTTCTTTGACACTAAAGTTAATGGGTTACATATTTACTTGGTCAATGTGCTTTGTGTTATTAGCCTCCAGTACAATATGTCGAAGTTCTCCGATAAATATTTTTAGT
Organism: Taxus wallichiana var. yunnanensis; assembly: GCA_018340775.1. Classification (NCBI taxonomy): domain Eukaryota; kingdom Viridiplantae; phylum Streptophyta; class Pinopsida; order Cupressales; family Taxaceae; genus Taxus; species Taxus wallichiana. The sequence continues at coordinate 301,329,269 of CM031234.1, forward strand.
GCTAAAAAGAGTGGAATATAGTCTTTGTATGGGTCCACAAGCATAAAATGAAGAGCTCTATGATTTATCAAATAGCTGGATAAAGTGGAATCTACATCTAATGTGTGTACGAGTTTCCTTAATACATAACAATCAAAATTTTCTAGTTCATGTAAGACGATGAATTTTAAGACTATTTTCATACATAAAGAACTACGGGAATGATCAAAGATTTTTAGATTTCTTAAAGATCTCAAAGGTAGAGCATATGTGATTTAGAAAAATCAAAGCATGTTTGATTTTCTATAGAGTCAAGAGGAAAGTAAAATTTATCAACATGTTAGTAAATTCCCACTAAGGTCAACAAGTTTGTGTAATTGAAAAAAATGATTATATTCTAAGATGGTCATATCTGATGAGTCCGTGTATCTTGACAAAATGTGTTCCTTCGATTAAACATCTCTTGAGAATTCATTGTATGCTCTCACATTTAGCTTTTCAAGGATGTCTTTGAGAAGATAGGTTTGAGAGAAGTGTTGATGCTTCAAGTTATTGGTAACAGTGGGAAAGAAGTTTGAGATATACATTTAAGAGAAATAAAAGTAGGTGGATTTTGAAAATGGATTGCTACTGATTTTTGGTACATGTTTACATGTCTTGAACAAAGTTGAGAATAATTCAAACTCTTCCATAAGGTCTACATGAAGATTATAACTAAGACAGAGAAAGGAAAGGCCTAATTTTGAAAGTTCTTGATTCTTGCATATAAAGATAAATCCAAATCTAAGCATTTGAAAATGAGGTCCACAAAACTAAAATGGTTTCTATATTATCGATGTTACTACCAATTAAGGTAGTTTTCCTTGAAGATATAAAAAGTATGCTACAACTTAGCATTGACGGTTTCCATTTTTGAAATCATGAAGTGTGGATAGTCATGTAAAGACTATAAGTATAGGCAAAATATTCCAAGTCATGGTTGAGGCCACTATAAAAAAATTCAAGATGTAGGGTATATGGAGCTCTCCCGGTAAATAATTGAGATTGTCAAATATGTGAAAGGCCACTAAGGATTATCTGGTGTCTTTGAAAGGTGAATTAACCCTTATACTTGTTAATGTGTGGAATGTAAGGATGATTACGGGGTGTATTATGAATGTGTTTGAATATGGAGTTGTATGGTATAAATAAAGAAATAAGTGACATGTGCGATAAAGGTGTTGATGGTGATATGGGGAAAAATGCTCTTTTGTAAGTAAATATGTAGTTCCTTGATCAAAGTTTATCAATTTTGTGAAAGAGATCAGGTCCTCCATGGTGAAAAGGTAAGTATTTGTTTGCTGTAGGAGGGGTGAAATGTCTTGAAAAGGAGTAAATATCACTTAAAGGAATGCTTGAATGGAGTGGTAAATTGATTAAGTAATTTTCATGATTCATTTGCAAGGTATGAATTTTAGTTTTGTACCTTATAATATACTAGGGTGCCTAAATCATGGGGATTCATAAGTAGTTGAATAATGTTGTGTTTTAGCTTCTAGAGTTGTATGAAAATTTTCAAAAATGCACTAAAGGATCTGTTCATGGATTATGTTGGTACCCAAATTTGTTCTCATTTTTAGTCTGAGAAGCATCAAAGATATGGCATGAATCTTAAAGATAGATAGATCATGATGCATTCCATTTTGTAGCTGGGGATGTGATCTAACTAGCACTCATATTTGTGGAGAGATGGATAGCACTTAAATAGGACTTGATCTTGTCCTAACTATTTTAGGTTGTGCCTTTCAACCAAGATAAGAGGAAATACTTTGTAACCCTCAAATTTTGAAGGATATGAAGATATCCCTCAATTTGTGCAAATAGAATGAAAATGCCTTGGGAAAATATGATCAACACTCCAAATATGACTTTCACAAGTTGTCACTCCCAGATTATGGAGCTTTTTTCTATGCAAGGCAAGGGTTCATCAAGACATTGTATGATCCTTATTTTATTTGTGCATTTTTGTAAATGGATTGTATTCTTTTGTTGACACACAATGCAATGCGGGGGTAGTATGGGGTAGGATTAGTTATTCTGAATGAATTTTTGGGAGAGTTTATACAAGACTAACCAGAATATGCCAAATTATTTGAGGACCTTTGCAAGAAATTTTTAAGATCTAAATAGCAGAATGCTTTTTAAGGGTTTAACGTACTCCTTCACGAGAATATGTGCACCAAATGGAGGCCCAAATCTTCACTCTTCCACACAATCTTTGACAACCTGCCACAAAAGCTTGAAGCGAATGAACCAACAAAGAATCTAGAAACCTCTATTTTATCATGACCTAATTTGCACCCAAAGGTTTACAAACAATCTCTAAATTTAAGGAAGGTAAAATGATTTTAAATCTATTTATCTCTTTATCAAATGAAATCTCTTCGAATGTGAGATTGCAAATGCCACTAAACTATCCACAAGAAATGAGACCATGTATGATCAAGAGATTTTATACACAAAACTACAACATGAGCAAGAAACACAAATTGAAAACATTCTAGAACATAAGTGTATGCAAATGTTTCCAAGAGACAACACAAAATAATCCGAGAAATGATCAAATCTATCAAAAGGGGAGTGTCATAAGAATAATCTCGAGCTTTTTGATAGTTTTACAACAAACCAACTCAACATGATACAAATATGATGCAAAAAGGAATTAGAAATGGTTCTTAGGTGGTTTCTCGGAGAATGGGCTTCGCCCATATTTTTCCATGAAATTCTAAGTTTCTCTGACCATTTACATGTCAAAAAACATGCATTATATAACATTCTATTACATTTGATCCTTCTTTCCCAAGAAAAGAATATGCCAAGCATCAAGTTTGTTACAAAATCCCAACATGATTTGCAAATAGGGACGTTTAACATATTTGCAACAAAATTTGCCAGGTGTTTCAAAAAAGGTGAATCATTACAAATCCTTCATCATCATCCATTATGGAGGCATGTTTTTCATCCTCAAAGCATGTAGACCTCTTTAATTTCATCATTTCATCCTTATCCCTCCAAATTTTGATTCTGCAACTTCTTGATTTGATCTTTCACATTTTACACGGGATAGGGCATAATTTCACTTCAAAAACATCTCAAATCTGTAAATTGATCCTTAAAACCAATTGCATTGGTCCTTGCAGAAAACATCATGAATTTTCCAAAAATTCGATCAAAATTGATGCAAAATTCACATCTCCAAGCTTCCTAAAGCTCAAATGGTGGCCAAACTGAAAAATGCACAGTTGCCAGTAGATTTGCCTTTATCCCTTCAATCTAAGCCCTCCACGTGTCAAAATGTGATTGGGAATGGATTTGGGATCACTTTTTGAATTTTTAATATTTTTGGAAAAATGTAAAATTTTGACAATTTTCTCCGCCCCTCTGCCCTTTAAATTTGGTGCTGACATGTGTCCCAATGTGGGCCCCATTGGAATCGCAACTCAATTTTACACATTTCTACCTTTTTGGAAAAAGGAAAATTTTCAAAAAAATCTCCTCGGGCCCGCACCTCTGCCTCGAGTCTTAGACACGTGTCACCTTCTCTATCACTAAGGATCTACGAGGCTCATTTCACATTTTAACTCCCTTTTTCACTAAAGGAGATTTTCTCACTTTGCCTCTACGGACCCACTCCTCCGATTCTGTCCCTGCCACGTGTCTCCCTCTGCTTCATCGTAGAGCCACGCCTCAAATTTTCACTCTAGGTCATTTTACCAAAAAGGAAACATTTCCCTTTTTCCTCGGTGGCGCATACTTCTTCTACACCCGACCACGTGTCTCCCTTTGCTTCGTTGTGGACGCACGGCCCTTTCCTCAACCTTTATCCCATTTCACCAAAAGGGAAAAATTCTTCCAAGTCCTCCGCCACTCCGCCTTGCATACCGCCTACCACGTGTCCTCCTTTAGGGCTTGCGGGGCTACGGGGACAATTTTGATTTTTGCCAATAACCAAAAATGTTACGTTTTCTAAGAAACTCGTTGAATCTTAACCAATGAAAAATGGCCACATATGAGGGGAGGCTTGAGCTTTAATTGACAGGAAAAGGACACCCGTATGACCTTCAAAAAACACAGAATTTGCCAGGGATGCTCTAAACCAATTTTTCTTCATGGGTGAAGGATTTTTTGGTCAAAAAACAAATGGAAAGTGATTTTAGGAATTTTAGAACCCTAAAAAGTATTTTTGAGGGAAAATATGCATGAAACAAACAACTTTGAGCTCCAAAGGCCAGGAAAAGTGGAAAAAATGACATAGACCCATGGATTTGGAAAACTAGGGCACAAAACAAGGGTTACATGTATATTTCTTTCAAATTCGGGAAAAATAATAAGTTTGTGAGCATTTCAAGGCATTCAATTTGGAGGGAAAAGTTGCAGACCACCAAATTTGAGAGAAAAATGTCTTAGAGCACATAGAACAAAGGGGAAAGATGGCAATATAACAGAGGATCAAAATGGGCACCAACAGTTACAAACCCAAAAGGTGAAAATGCGAGTTAGAGGAAAATTACTGCTTAGATTCCTAAAATATCCCTAGAAAGTGATGTAAATCATGGATAAAGACAAGATGAGGTATATCGGTCGAGGGGAACCTTTTCCAGTCCGGAGGATTTTTTCATGTTATTGTTAGAGTGAAAGTGAAGACAAGTCAATCCGAGGGGAATATATTGAACAAGTAAGTCAAATTTATCCATTTTTGTCATTATGTTGTCCTTTTCATGTAGTTATTTCATTATATCCTTTTTAATAAAAGGAAAAGGGGGAGAGAGACATCATAAAAATGTTAAGAGTCATGTAGGTTTGTTGGTCATGTTTTTGCCATCAATGTTTCTAAATGATGGTTTCCATCAATGCCAAAGGGGGGATATTTTTGGCCATTTTGCGGTAGTGTTTAAATTGATCTAAACCCCCATTGATGGAAAAGGGTATCATGGTACTTGTATGTGTCCCCATATGATGTTTTCATATTTCAAACATGAAGGTTGATTGGTAGTGTCAAGACTTGGAGTGTTTTAGGAGGTCTCGTGTCATGGATTGCTAGGTAGAAAAGATGGTATGTAGACTCTTGTGCTATTTGGGGTATGTCATGAGGTCATACATGGTCCATATGATGTGTCGTGAGTATACATAAGTCTTAATTGAGTCAACATGATCAGATCGTGGTTGATTTTGTTCATTCCGACATGTTTCTATCCCTAAGGAAAGACAAATAAGGTAGAGATGTGATATTTAGACTAGGTCTTTATTTTTAGAGCATGATTGTAGTATGTTGGTAGTGTACCTAAGGTTTATGGTGAGTTTTAGGTTAGTATTCAGTGATACAGTGCTTCTATGAGGTCATTGGGAAGCAAACAGTTGAGAACAAACAATTTAACATGGGTAAGTCACTATGGATGGAGTTTTTTTGGATATATGAGCTATGTGGTAGTTATGGACAGGTAGATTATGTTGTAATGGTGCTTCATGCCAAGTTTTAGGTAATTTTGAAGAAGGAATTGCAAGTTATGCAAGTTTTGGAAAAATCGGGTAAGAAACAATGTGTTTTTGTGATAAAAGTTGACCTTTTGATGCTTGTTGTGAATTTTATGATTTGAATTGGGACCTAAGATATTAGGAATGGATTCCAAGGTTAGTTATTAAGCTTTAAATAAAAGAATGAGGTGTTTTTATTGTCGGGATTTTATGAACGATTGTTAAGAAGATAAAGTGGTTTAAAACCCTAGTTAAACCCTAGCTAGGAGAAGTTTGTAGAAAAGTACTTGTAGTAGCCCAATTTTGATTAATACCTAAAAATAGATGATTCTATATTGTATATGAATCTTCTAGATTTTAAAAATGTAGTATAGATCATGTGATAATATGTGGGCCCCACCGAGAAAATGCTTATTTTTAAAGAGTTTCGGTTTTAGATAAATTTATCCAAATAAAGTAATGAATAAATTGGCATTATGTGATGATTGGGATTTTTTCATGATTTCCATGGTGTTTTGAGGTCCAAAAGGTTGACTAGTCAAAGGCGCTTTGACTTCTCAAATAGTAGTGCTTAGTAAAATGAGCATAACTTGAGCTACATGTGGAGTTTGGAGGTGATTCAAGTTGTGTTGGAAATAAGATTAAAATATATTTCAAATGATATGAATTTTTACTTATGTTTAGGTTATTTGACATGATTTCTAGGGAATTCTTTGGACAAGAATATTTTTTTATTTCAAGACAACATGTGTTTTGGTGAAAGTTTGATGTTGTTTGAGGCATGAGATGGATTTTGTGATGCTTTCTATCACATGGAATATGAAGAGGGATGAATTTTTCATAAAATGAATCCATTTAGAGGTCTTTAATGTTTTATGAATGATTTTACGAGCTAATCTTTGGAAATATCATTTTTGGTAGGTTATTTTGTTGAAGGCAAAAGTAGATGTGCTTTTAAGTGAAGGATGTTTCATGACTTATAACTTTACTATAACCATTATAAAGGTTTAGAAATTTCCAAAGTTGTTACATGGAGTGGTTTTATTGTTATTGAAGTGATTTGGTGACCTTATGAAGTTTTACATTTGTATATATCTCCCTCAAGTTAATATAGTCAAGAACTCAAAGTGTTGACATGCAAAAATCCCACCCAAGGCGTAGGCTAGGGGTACACAACACAAAGTGTCAACATGCAAAAAATTAAGCCCAAGGTGCATGCTAGAGGCGCACAACACAAAGTGTTGACATGCGAAAAATTGTGCCCAAGGTGTAGGCTAGGGCGCATAGAACAAAGTCTCGACATCAACATTTTTAGCACCTATGGCGCACGTAAGAGTATGTCGACATAAGGATGGATGCGTCGAGGTGCATCTTTAGGAGGCACAACATTTTGAGCATTGACACCCCGATAGAAAGTAAATCTTGACCGAGATATTCAAATGGCCATAGATTTTCACAGGGAGCTCAGATTCACACAAGGTTGGACATTCTTGTTTTGCCCCTCCCTTCTTCTCTTTGGCAGGTGAATTTGTGGAGTTCAAACCTCCCATCTAAAACTGTAATGCAACTTTGCCTCTTGGCATTTTGTAGTGTATTGTGTCAATATTTGGAGCAAATAATGCATGTCTATGGATGATTCTCAACCCTCTCTGTGTTCATTTGCATCCTCTTGATCTTTCACTACAAATCTGGTTATCTGTGCATGATCTTGCATTGCATTTTAATGGTTTGTGTTTATTGGCAAGACAGGTGTTCTTCATTCCTCGGTGCATCACCTTTGTTAGTTTAAGTTTATTTTATGCATCTTCTTACCCTGTTTCCTTGGCAAGTTAGATTAGGTTTTTGAGTAAACCCTCTGCATTTTTATGTGTGCATCTGAATAGAGGAATAGGAACCGGCCTTCATCCGGAGAGCTTTCCCGATTCACAAGGTCCCACACTTGGGAAAAGCTCCATGTTATGCAATCACACTGAGAGTCTCAACCCATTGAGTTGCATATTTTTCAGGGGTGATGTGATTCGCCATGAACAGCAGTTTTGGCATGCCCAGTGGGACCAAGAGGTCATTCCACAAGATTTGAAGGAATTTTCAAGGAATTTGGACTTAGAAATTGCAAGTTTTACAATTTTAGATTTTTCACCTTCCAGGATGAACTCCAAAATCGATTTTCAAGGGCTTAACTTGCTCAAAACAAGTCAAAATTTCACCAGTTGATAGATCAAGGGATAATCTTCAAAAGGGTATTCTTATATTTTTGATATTTTGAATTTCAAAATTTCATAGTTTTTGTATTTCAGGTTTTCCCAGGTGTTGAGCATGTCCCAAGTTCTGACACAGTGTGTTTCAGGTTTTGTAAGTTGCCTTGCATGACCTGAGTTTTGCCTATACCTTTCGGGGATTAGTAGCTACACAACAAGACCCGATAACCGAATTGAAGAACTGTATCTTCTAGGTCCTTCAAAGTTTTAAATTATTTTTAAAATATTGTCATGTTTGGTGTGTAACTTGGTAGAATCCATCCTTTTGAGGCTCATTCTCTAACACATCCGACAACTCTAAAGGGATAGAATTTAGCGGTGTAGCACCAAAGGTTTCCTGTACATGAGAAGAATTCAAACCAGTCGATACTCGAAGAGAGGGATTATTTTCCACTTGCAGCTCCCTTCTCCCTTTCTTCTCTTTTGCGGTGAATTTGTGAAGTTCAAACCTCCCATCTAAAACTATAATGCAACTTTGCCTCTTGGCATTTTTGTAGTGTATTGTGTCAATCTTTGGAGCAAATAATGCATGTCATGGATGATTCTCAACCTTCTCTGTGTTCATTTACATCCTCTTGATCTTTCACTACAAATCAAGTTATCGATGCATGATCTTGCATTGCATTTTAATGGTTTGTGTTTATTGGCAAGATAGGTGTTCTTCATTCCTCGGTGCATCACCTTTGTTAGTTTAAGTTTATTTTATGCATCTTCTTACCATGTTTCCTTGGAAAGTTAGATTAGGTTTTTGAGTAAACCATCTACATTTTTATGTGTGCATCTAAACAGAGGAATAGGAACCGGCCTTCATCTAGAGAGCTTTCCCGATTCACAAGGTCCCACACTTGGGAAAAGCTCCATGTTATGCAATCGCACTGAGAGTCTCAACCCATCGAGTTGTAGATTTTTTAGGGGTGATGTGATTCACCATGAATAGTTTTGGCATGCCCAAGTGGGACCAAGAGGTCATTTCACAAGATTTGAAGGAATTTTCAAGGAATTTGGACTTAGAAATTGCAAGTTTTAAAATTTTAGATTTTCACCTTCCGGATGAACTCCAAAATTGATTTTCAAAGGCTTAGCTTGCTAAAAAAAAGTCAAAATTTCACCAGTTGATAGATCAAGGGATAATCTTCAAAAGGGTATTCTTATATTTTTGAGATTTTGACTTTCAAAATTTCATAGTTTTTTGTATTTCGGGTTTTCCCAGGTGTTGAGCATGTCCCAAGTTCCGACACGGTGTGTTTTAGGTTTTGTAAGTTGCCTTGCATGACCTAAGTTTTACCTATACCTTTCAGGATTAGTAGCTGCACAACAAGACCCGATAACCGAATTGAAGAACTATATCTTCTAGGTCCTTCAAAGTTTTAAATTATTTTTTAAATATTGTCAGGTTTGGTGTGTAACTTGGTAGAATCCAGCCTTTTGAGGCTCATTCTCTAACACATCTGGCAACTCTAAAGGGATAGAATTTAGTGGTGTGTACACTAAAGGTTTCCCGGTACATGAGAAGAATTCGAACCAGGTCTGATACTTGAGAAGAGGGGTTATTTTCCACTTGCAACTATCACCAGGCAGAGGAAGGAGAGGAAGAAGACCACAAAGATCACCATCTCCACCTAACAGGACTTTATCAACCCCTCCACCTGGTAGAACCTTTCATCTAATCAACAATGGTTCTCGGGCCAATCGAATGGCGCAAAAAAACCCTTTTGTCAACTTCACTGGCGAGACCCACTTGCCCTCAATGCACAAAATCCAGGTTCAATTGTAGCATCATTGAAGAACATTCCATTTTCACTAGAGAAAATCATACCACTCCTGGTGATCATGTCAAAGACATTGGTAACGTTTGTGCAATCCATGAGATAAATGAAATGGATGTTGCTGTCAAATTGCTGGCATCTTCGTTCAAAGGGAAGGCATTGCAATGGTTTAGGAGCTTTGGAGCTAGTTCTATCCAAAATTGGAATTAGTTATGCATAGTTCTCCATGAGCAGTTTGGAGAAAAGGGAGACAATTTGTCTCTACTAGAACATTTGACAACTATCAAGAGAGCCCCCATTGAGCAGCTGACTGACTTCAACTTCATATTTCAAAGGTCTTGGGATAGGATTCTAGTGGCCATTAGGCCAACAGCTGAAGGTACTTTTCTATACTATCTTAAGGCTTTGAATTCTGATATTTCTATGTTAATTCAATCTATGGGAGGCAAAACCTTACCTACTACTTATATAACATTTCCATTAGGGCTGAAAACTATCTTATTCAAGCCGGTAAGTTGGCTCTTATGCCTCCCATGCCCTTGTATCCAAACTTAGAAAATCCAAGCACTAGTCAAGCACCCACTTTGGCTCCCATTCCCAAGCTTAGAAATCAAAGTTCAAATGAAACTTCTACTCCATCATCTAGTGCTTCAAATGAACTCCAAGAGGTCATGAAACAATTGCAAAATTTGGGAAATGAGTTGGTTACACTCGAGAGGCAAAGACGCCCAAAGCTTTAGACCTTCTTATCAGCCTCAAGCTCAACCTAATAGGCAACCATACCAGCCCAATAGGCCACCCAATCAAGCTGTAAATCAAAGCCAAGGCCTCCCGCCAATAGATCATTTTAGCCCTATAACCCCAATGTTGCATCTACTTCTAAAGAATTAGTGCCATGCAAAACAACATAGCTCAAGAGTATGATTGGTGTTTCCCATGCAATGAACCTCATAACCAATCTATGTGCTTCAATGGTGCTTTGAACCAAGCCTTGATGGTGACAACTACTAGCGTATAGGGTGAAGTGAGTCAAGAAACAAATCAATATCAAGGGACATCTCAGCAAAACATAGCTCCAAATGATACTACACTTGTGAATTGGCAAGCTAAGGATTTTTGTGGCATGAATCAAACAATTTCTCAGAGTGTAGTAGCTAACACAAGATCAAAGAAGAGGAATATCGATGAAGGGAAATCATTGCCTCCAAGTGATCTATAACCTTTCATCACTCCATAAGGTGTTGGTAAGTAAAATATGGTTCCAAACACGCAAGGAAAACCCAAACCACCTTCTAAACCAACTCAAATGCCAGTTGTTGCTGCCCATGTGCAAGAAAGGAATGTGCAGCCTAAAGGACAAACAAAGAGATGTTTCATCCCCATTTAGCATCATTGATCAAATGAAGAAGACAAATGTGAATATATCAATGTGAGAATCTTTATCCATCCCAGGCCAAAGAGATCTTCTACAAGCTGCCATGAAGAATTGGTCAACTTTGAACTAGCAGGTCCATATGCAAGAGAATGTCCTCACAAATGCTGCTCATCCTAAAGGGAATCATGGAGGACAACAAGGTAAAGTTTTGAAACCCCCTCCATTCTATGTTTCATTAATCATTGGGGATAAACTAGTACACAATTGCATGATTGATTCTAGGGCAAGTAGTTCTATCATGCCCAAGCAAATAGCTGATCAGTTGGGTCTCCAATATGAAGTCATATCTAAAGGGGTAGTGTAATTGGATGAGACAGTAGTAGCAATGGTAGGAGTGATTAAAGGTTTGAATCTTACATTACATGCATGCCCCAACGTTACCATTTTGCAAGATGTGTCGGTGATAGATTTGCCACCATTCTTTGCCCTATGCTTATTAAGGGATTTCTCAACTAGAATTGGAGGCTACTTATCTGTGGTGGCCACACATGTTGTTTAAACAAGATATGGTACTAAGGTCACAATCAGATCCGAACCAATTGCAAAATTTCACATTGAGCCTCATACTCCAAGATAAATCAATGCTAACTATTCAAATTCAATCAAGAAGATTATCCAAGCATAGATGAAGCTGACACCAAAGTTGGAAGCATCCTAGATTTGACTCTTGATGAATGGGAAAGCAAGGTACATGCTTTTGATCCCTACCAAGAAGTAGAAGAATATGAGCTAGGAGTCTATTGCATACATGAAGAAAACCATCCTATTCCTAGCATCACCAAACTAGACCATAAGGATGACAATGAGGTATGGCAGTTATTTTTCGATGGATCAAGGAGTAGGCAAGGTGCTGGAGGTGGTGCAATGTTGGTTTCACCTCAAGGCATCAAATATTATTTAGCTTTCCGTTTCTAGTTTTCCTATTCAAACAACATAGCTGAATATGAGGCCTTGATTCATGGACTTCATTGGGCTAGGAAAAAGGGCATAAAGAACTTACAGGTGTTTGGAGATAGTGAGCTAATCATCAACCAAGTCAGGGGACAACATGCTATAAAGAATGACCTACTGAGGAACTACAAGAATAGGGTATGGGACCTCGTTGAGGATTTCAAAGCTTTCAACATCGTGTCCATACCCAGGAAGAAAAATGAAGCCGTAGATAGGCTCGCAGCAGTTGGAGCAACATTTGATGTGGTTGACAACATCAGAAGGGGAAAAACACAACCACATATGCATGTGATTGTGAGGCCAGCAGTTCCAGATAATAACACAAGCTGGTAGGTGTTTGAGAATGATCAACAGATCGTCAATTTTTTACAAGAAGAGGCTGAATTCTCAGCTAGGAATCAAGATAGACTAGAGCAGCAGTACAGGGATCAAGTAGTGCAGCTGCGGACAAACAAGCTTCCTAAGGGTTTAGTAACGTTGGATTCTATCTTCAACCCTAACGACCAATTCCGTAAGGAAAAGGCTAACATACAAGTCAAGAGAGAAGATTTAGAGCCAATTCTGAGTTGGGGAAGGAAAAACACTTCAAATTGGTAAAGTGGCCATTGAGCAGGAGAAATCAGATTTCATACAACTTTGCCAAGAATTTTCAGATGTCTTTGCTTGGAGCTATGAAGACTTGAGAGGATTCAATCCGAAGTTGGCACAACATACCATAGAATTGGATCTAGATGCTAAGCCCATCAGTAGAAGAAGAGACCAATTAACCCTCACATTGAGCCTCTAATGAAGAAAGAGCTAAACAAGCTAATAGAGGCAAGCATTATATTCCCGATCAAGCACTCAAGATAGGTTGCAAACTTGGTTCCAGTCCGAAGAAGAGAGGAGAAGAGGTTTTGTGTGGACTTCGAGAGAAATTAGGTTTTGTGTGGACTTCTAAGACCTCAACAGGGCATCTCTTAAAGACCATTACCCACTTCCTTCAATGGAACAAATATTGCAAGTGGTGTCTGGTTCAGAGAGATTCTCTCTCCTAGATGGCTACTCGGGGTATAATCGAGATAATGGTGAAATAAGATGACCAGGTTCAAGATGGATTTCACCACCAAATGGGGCACCTATGCCTACTGAAGATGCCATTTGGGCTATCAAATGTTGGAGCCACTTTCCAAAGGGCAATGGATATGGCATTCAAGGGATTGATCAATAAAATAGTTTTGATATATCTTGATGACATCACTATATTCTCAAAAAATGCAGCGGATCACCTCTTTCATTTGAGGCAGGTATTTCAGAGGTGTAGAAGATTTGGGGTATCATTGAATCCCAAAAAATGCATATTCTTGGCTCACAAAGGAAAAATTCTAGGCCATATTGTTTCAAAGGAGGGGTTGACGATTGACCCAGAAAGAGTTGAAGCAATTCGAGCGTTGCCATTGCCAAGTCACAAGAAGGCTCTTCAAAGCTTCTTAGGAAGGATCAATTTTATCCATAGGTTTGTTCCAAACTTTGTAGCTCTCGTAAATCCAATAATGCTGATGTTGAAGAAGAGCATGGCATTTAAGTGGACATCTGAAGGCAAGGCAAGTTTTGAGGCAATAAAAGAGGCTATATCTCAAGCTCTGACTCTCGTCAATCTAGACTTCTCCAAGGACTTCATGTTATATGCCTTCGGTGATGGAGACACAATTTTTGTAATCTTGGTATAGAAAAACAAAGAAGGGTTAAACAACCAGTTTTTTCTTTAGTCAAGGCTTGGAGGAATACAAAACTAGGTACTATTTCATTGAAAATCATGTCCTTGCAAAGTGATCGGAGCTTAAATAAATTAAAGCACCTAGTCTCAAACAACAAGATCTAATTATTGGTCTCTCATGTGGGAGTCAAGGAATTCCTTCTAAACAAGGATCTGAATGAGAAACGTGCAAGATGGATCACTCGTGTCATGTAATATGACATCAAAATTAAGATAAAAAAACTAGTACGTGGAAAAGGACTATGTGAATAGCTAGCTTTGAGTCAACAAGCCAAAGCGGTGATGAAAAAGAGACTATCTTGGTACTATAGGATGGTCAAGAATAGGAAAATGATGATGTGCTCGCTCCTTGTTGGACTCAAAATATGATACACTTCCTACAGGAAGGCCTATGCCCTCCATAAATGAGCAAAAAAAGAGTAGATACTTCAGATTACAAGCCATTCCATATGTGCTTGTTGATGGTGCTTTTTTTAAAAAGACATCAATGGAGTTCTATTGAGGTGCTTGGGGACAGTCAAATGGACAGGGTGTTACGAGGTTTTCACGATGGAGATTTTAGAGGACATTTCACCCCACGAGTAATGACTCTCAAGATAATGAACGCAGGGTATTATTGGCCGATAGTGTTCAGTGACTGCTATACATGGATAAGAAAGTGCAGGAAATGTGTGCTCTTCATGGGAAAAAAAAGACTAGCAGTGCTTCCATTGCACCCAATTTTGGTTGACCAACCATTTATGCAATGGGGATTGGACTTTGTCGGGGTCATCAACCCAAACTCAAGCCAAGGCCACAAGTGGATTCTCACGGCAACGAACTATTTCACCAAGTGGATGGAAGCAGTAGCGCTCAAAGAGGCAAATGAGTCTAACATACTAGAATTTTATGAAGGAATAGTGACCAGGTTTGGTGTGCCAGCCACTATCATATCAGATAATGCATTGGCATTCATAGGTTCCAAGATTACAAAATGGGCTGTCAAGAATGGAATCTATTTGAGCACCTCTTCAAATTATTACCCATAGGGTAATGGACAGGCAGAGTCCACAAACAAGAATTTGCTAAGGATCATCAGAAGGACTCTAGATGAAAACCAAAGAACATGGCATACCAAGCTAAAATCAGCGTTATGGGCTGACAGGATAACACCAAAGAGGTCTACAGGTAGTTCTCCTTACAAGTTGGTCTATGGGAAAGAGGCAGTATTGCCTATATCATTAGAATTGCCAACATTAGAGCTCATGAAGTAGTTGGAGTTATCTGAGTTCAAACCAATGGAGGCCAGGTATGCAGAGTTGATGGAATTGGAAGAAATAAGAGAGCATGCAGTTCAGATGATTGAAAAGGATCAGGCCTTAGTAAAAGATGGTTTGATAAGAAAGCAAGAGCAAGGACCTTCTAGGAAGGGGATCTAGTTCTGAAATGGGATGCAGATCGAGCAAAACCAGGAAGGCATTCCAAGTTTGATGCCATTTGGAGTGGCCCCTACATGGTCACAGGATGTAAAAGTAGTAATTCCTTCCAATTGTCTACATTGGATGGAGAAGAACTCCCGATTCCGGTTAACGGGATCTATCTTAAACATTATTACTAAAAGGAAAAGGTTTACCCTTGTAAATATTAGCCTAGATTTCAATTCCTCTAAGTGCGTATGCACATTGTCTTGTTGTAGTTAGGTTTCAATTTCCCTAAGTGCTTGGCACAGGTTTTGTTGCTCTTAGGTTGAATTTCTATAGTTCAGCATGCTCTTGGAGAAGGAGTTGCGATATCATGCCTCGGATCAGAGATCAAGTTGGTTTCAGGTTATTGCTTATGACTCCATGCCCAATGGATTGCTAAAAGGCCACCGATCTTCTACCTAGTAGAAGATGACCCCGTTGAGTCACCAAATTGTTGTATATATCTCCCCAGGGTTAATATAGTCAAGAATACAAAGTGTCAACATGCGAAAATTCACGCCCAAGGCATAGGCTAGGGGCACACAACACAAAGTGTCGACATGCAAAAATTCATGCCCAAGGCGTAGGCTAGGGGCGCACAACACAAAGTGTCAACATGAAAAAAATTATGCCCCAGACGCAGTGCTGGGGGCACATGGCACAAAAAGTGTCGACACCACATTTTCGGTCACTGTATGCGCGTAGGTAAGAGTATGTCGACATAAGGATGGATGCGCCGAGGTGCATCTTTAGGAGGCACAAAATTTTGAGCATTGACATCCCGAAAGAAAGCAAATCCTAACCCGATATTCAAATGGCCATAACTTTTCACAGGGAGCTCGGATTCACTCAAGGTTGGACATTCTTGTTTTGCCCCTCCTTCTTCTCTTTGGAAAGTGAATTTGTGGAGTTCAAACCTCCCATCTAAAACTATAATGCAACTTTTCCTCTTGGAATTTTGTAGTGTTTTGTGTCAATCTTTGGTACAAATAATGCATGTCTATGGATGATTCTCAACCCTCTCTATATTCATTTGCATCCTCTTGATCTTTCACTACAAATCTAGTTATTGGTGCATGATCTTACATTGCATTTTAATGGTTTGTTTTTATTGGCAAGACAGTGTTCTTCATTCGTAGGTACATCACATTTGTTAGTTTAAGTTTATTTTATGCATCTTCTTACCATGTTTCCTTGGCAAGTTAGATTAGGTTTTTGAGTAAACCCTATGCATTTTTATGTGTGCATCTAATAGAGGAATAGGAACTAGCCTTCATCCGGAGAGCTTTCCCTAATTCACAAGGTCCCACACTTGGGAAAAGCTCCATGTTATGCAATCACATTGAGAGTCTCAACCCACCGAGTTGTAAATTTTCGAGGGTGCTTTGTGATTCGCCATCAACAGTTTCTAGGGTGATGAAGGGTGTAGGAGAAACAACTATTTTGAGAATTGCAAAGTGAATTGGGCTCATAAAATAAAATAATTTGATTGGTTGAAAAAAATTAAGACCATGTTTTATGTTTAAATGACATATTAATCATAATTTATGAATATGGGAGCTTGAATAAGCATGGTTTTGAAATGAGGATAATTTTTGCCATCTTAATGCATGTGTTTTAGTGATTTTGGATCATGAATATAGGATTTATGCTAATCTAACCTACTTGGTTCAATTTTAGCTTTTGTGGAAAATTTATGGGATATTTTTAATTATGAATGTGTTTAATTTATCATGTGGTATTGACATAATTTTGTTTAGAAATAATAAATGCATATAAACATGATGTTTTAGCTCATTTGGTGAGCTAGTCTTACATGGGTGAAGAGTGTAACCCATAGGTGAGTGAATTACAGGTACAAGGGAATAATTTTATAGATTATCTGATGAGTTAAAGATTGAGGAATGATTGAGATCATGTGTGCAAGATATTAGAAGAAAGACAAAGTGGGAAGGAAGAGGATAGAGTAAAATTAAAGACCTTGGGTTTGACCTAAGGTTTGTGAGCTGAAATTGTGATATCCATCAAGTTGTGGTAGTAGAAAAAATATCTAACATATATAGGTGGTTGAGTTGGTGCTTGGTCATCTAAGTGAGTTGTATCCTCCTTGTGGAGTGGGTGATTCACTAAATTAGGGTCGGTTCTCCTTGTAGGGTTGGTACTCCTTGTGGGGGTTGGCTCCTCATTAAATCGGGTATTGGTGCTCCTTGTGAATTTTTTGCTTCACTAAAACTCTTTACTTTTTGTTATATAAGCATAGTTTCAGTGGGTTTTCTTCCCCATGATGGTTTCCCACTTATATATGGTGTTCATGTGTTGTGTATATTGTTACATACACTTATGGTTGAATTTTGGACATATTAATATGTTTTTATGGTTATGTATGATGAATGTATTGTTTGGTAAATGAAGTCAAAATTTTGTATGAATGATTCACTCCCGTCAGTCATTTATGCTTCCAACATCAATTGATACGTAGGTTTAAGTATATTATCTCCATGAATCATTTTAATCTAAAATTCATTCAAAATAATCAAGTCATCTCTATCAATGGTGTTACTGCATCTATTCCATGGTCACCATCTCCTCTCGCGGTTTCCACTACATCACCAAGTCCATCTTGTATGTCATGCCATTTAGAGCCTAAAGAAAAATCTACTCCTAGCTCACGTATTCACACACAGCCCACATGGTCTCATCACTCTACCATAGTCTAGTATATCAGTCTAGGAACATTTCTAGGACAACTTCTCCATCTAGATGTAGGTCATAACCTCGTCTTATTCCATGAAAGTTTCCATCGCCACCACATTTTTCTTCGTGCAGGTCTGCATCACCTACACATTTTGGTACACCACGGTTCCCACAAAATACTCATATGTTGCATGCATATAGAATTCAGTCTCCTGGACAACATTTATCACATATACCATAACTTTTAGAACATGATCACATACCCTCATCTTCATCATCATCGAGTGGAGGGTCTCTAACCTTCATTTTATCGATAGTGCATTCACCATTGCATGTTTGGGGAGCATCACACTTATTCTCTCCCCCTCTAGCATCAACACATGTCTTATCCATTAATCAAATCATCCATATACATTTTCACACAAC
This sequence comes from Taxus wallichiana var. yunnanensis, assembly GCA_018340775.1. Classification (NCBI taxonomy): domain Eukaryota; kingdom Viridiplantae; phylum Streptophyta; class Pinopsida; order Cupressales; family Taxaceae; genus Taxus; species Taxus wallichiana. Next base: position 301,347,487 of record CM031234.1, read on the forward strand.
TTATAACACAAACATATTAAACATCAATACCTATATTGTCATTACCTAATGACGCACTCTAGTCTCGTGGTCCATACTTGACTATTCAAGGCATCCATCACAAATGAACATTATCCCACTCATACACTCAACCATTCAACCTTTTTCTCATGTGAGAATCCTAGATTAGTTATATACAATTTAAGCTACATAATCACTTCTACTTGCATCATCTAGTGATATAATTCATATCCTACATCATCCCTTCCTCTTACATCCTTTAGTGATATATGCTTTAGGATAAATAATGACTGCTTCTTTTCATCTTGTGGTATACACTTCAAGATAAATCATCAAAAATTATTGCACCTAATCTCCATGTTGCATATCATCACTACACATTTGTTACATCACGCTACACATAACACATCATTCGAAACATTTCCCAATGATGCACTTTCGTTTACGGTTCATTCTTGACTATTTAGGGGGCATAAATAAATGAACCTCACTACATAAAATTCCATTCACTAGGGGGGCACAAATCTCCTATTATTTAGTCTACATTCCATTTCATCCATCCGTAATGTACCGTATATCCTGGTTGCATTTACTTTTTCTTGCATTTACTTTTACATGTTCACTTTATTACACATGCTAGATAGATATCTTATATGTCATTATCTTTTTCTTACACACATGCACATTCACTTGTTTTTCTAGTTGTGATCACATATTATATAGGTCCTTTAAACGTAGCATGAATGCTTAGAGTAGTACCTAGTACTGCGATCCCATAACAGCTCCTAAGAGCATCTAATTTAGTATACTATAGGTGCTATTGTTTCATTTCATACTTAGAATTTACATAATTAGATTATACACTCTATGACATACTTTTTATCTTTCTAACTTGCTAACGGGAGCTAAATCTGCAAAATTTATTTTTCAAGACTACATGTTTCCATGGTTTTCTATTATATTAATTTTCATTATTTACTTTTTTATGATCTTGTTTACGGGAATTTCCCTTTGTCTTGTTTGTACACTTGTCTTCTTATGGCCATGATGGCCTTGAATTTCTTGTGACATTTTGAGTGATGTCCCATGTTCACAACCCATTTTCATGGTCTACATTTTCTTCTTATATTTTTAGCTTACACATTTTTGTTTAGCTTACATGCATGTCGATTTTACTTTTACTAACACTTGTCTCCAAGCCATTTGTTTACATGTTCCTTGGTTTCTACCAAGCACATCACCTTTCCCATTGCAAAGAATAGTTTTAGCGGCTAGTCCTCCTTTGGGTTGCATTCTCCTTTAGTGACATTATATGCACCCAAAATATGGGGGAATCATATGGGTGAATCGGTGACCCATAAAAAGTATACACAACATAACACAATATCGGTATAATATGGTTTTTAGATTTCTTCCATGGCACAATGACCTTACTTGGATTTCCTGAGACTAGGGGCATATCACACAGTGATTTGGTTTAGCAAATTCTATAGAACTAATACAAAACAACTATTAAATGGCGAGATAGTCCTTAACACATGTGTTAGTACACACCATCGAAGTGGTGTTGTATACAATGAGAAGTAGTTAAATTTTAGAGGATGACACCAAATAATTTCTCCCTAAACTTTCTTTGATTAAATTTTCATGAGATCTCCCAAAAACTCGTGTGCATCAACATCATCTACATGATCCTTTCTACACTCTTTTCTCATCACAGATCAGGTGCACATATTCCTTTTTTCACATTTTCAACATTTTCTTTTACATAAATCCTTATATACTTTTTATACATATACATGTGAATTTGACTAATTGATTGTATTCTATTTTGTAAGTCCATCCATACGGGAAGAATGTATTCAATATCAACAATAACATCACACAAATTGACACCAAAATATGCAAAACATCTACATTCACACACACTCTTCTACCATAGGTTCATTTTCATCATCTTTTACACGTTTGCATCTTTAGTGTCCACACTTTATCTAAACCCTCAACACAAATTTTACATCGATCTACATGGATATTAGGTATGCATATCGATCTACTTTATGTTACCAATATTTCCAGTCACCAACATAAATTGGATGTAAATGTAGACATAAAATCATGCACTTTGGGCAATTATCTAGTCTCGATCACATACTACTATTTACATTATTCCTAAGTAAGAAAAGTACTATTTAATCGATGTATTTGGCCACATTTCTTTCCTTCTTGTCACTTTTCTTGGTATTTTACCTATAATTTCTCAATCTATCCTTTCATTCTTCGAGAAATTTTCATCCCGGACATCACCGCCTGAGATCAGGATGCTAGCTCTAGGAGCTCTTGTTCAACTGGGTGCCCCATTCCTCTTTGTAATTTGGTTACACTTTAGGGATCCTTTCTAGCCATTTGAGCACCTTATCTTTTTAGTAGTGGGAATTTTCAAGGCTAATTAAAAAATTCAAGAAAAGGAATCATATAAATATAAAGTTATGGGATTATAATAAAGGACCAAGCACTAAGAATCTACTATATCGCCTAAGATTACACCCATGAAAGATATCTCGTAGTTCCATTTGTATCAATCTAGATCCATCTCAAGGGACAAAGGATTGTTCATCTACATAAAAATTCATAGGAGAGGAGTCTATTGTTTGAATGCACACATTATTTACATTCTACATCTAGTTACTTGATTGTTACTCACAAAGTGCTACACGCATAAGAGCATCGTAGGGAACAATTCTAGACACACACACATAATTACATTGGGTTTGAGATATCATGCAAAGATCAGTAGTAAGTTCATAATTTTGGAAGGCGAGGATAGTTTGAATCATCATTTTTCATCTTTCTTTTTAGGATTTTATGTCTATTTAACAGATTTGGAGGTTTTTTCTTCATTACAGTTTATAGTAACCTCAAGGTGATCTTACAATGATATACATGTGACAAAGGGTGAGTAAGTGCTAACCTATTGCTACAACTCGTGAGGAGGTTTTATGAGAATATACACTCCCAGGTGTCTAAAAAAATACCATGGCACCCAAAGGTGCCCCTATCCCTCTCTAGGCACCCTAGTCTAGTCAAATATGTCAGATCTACATTATTCTAGGCTTCTATATGACGGTCCTCCATCTTTTTTCATCCAGTCTCCATTGTGACACAATCCACGTAACCTCTTCAAATCATATAAGGATCTCCTAACCATATTTGTAATTAGGGTTTCATATTTTTATTGCTTAGTTTCTTGGGTATTATTTAGTTATTTCAATATTCATTTATTTACTGTAAACTTGCATTAGATTAGGCTATTATTTTACATTTTAGTTTAATCATCACTTGATAAAGAGTTGTAGAAAAATGTAGCAATGTAGTAGAATGTGTGGATGGAAAATAAACTTCCCCTTACTATACAATGCATGTATAAAATTCACGCCCTTTCCCTTGATTGATTTCTAAATGGATGCTTTGAAGTGCTTAAGGTGCCTTTTGAATGTAAGCTTAGGTGATATTAGTAATGCTTAGTGCTTTTTCCCTTACTTTGAACATGCGACTATAGATTTATATGATTCCCTTGTTTGAATTTCATAATTGATAACTGGAAGGCTTACCCATAAGTGAAAGAGATTCAAAAAAGATAGAAGAGGCCCAAAAAGAGCAAGTAAGGTGGAAAAGGGTTGGGGCACCAAAGGGGTAGGGGTGCCTAGGTGCTCATCTCTTGGTGGGTGCTCATGTCTAGATCCATAAAAGATAAATAACTAAAATACCGGCAAGGATGTAGGGTATGTAAGACCGAATCAAAAACATGAAAAATAGAAAAGAGGCCAATGAAATTCTTCAATTACTAGTTTTCTTTCTTAGGATTCATATCAATGCAAGTATGTATTTAGGACCTAGTAATGCACCCAAGTGCATGACTTTTTTCTACAATACTATAATAGAACTAATTAAATTAATTTTAGTAGTGGGTTATAGGAAAATAGAGGATTTAGTATTATTTGTGGTTTTTATAAAGTGTCTACATTTACCATCTTTAATGTGTTATTACAAAGTAATAACATTTTAAATATAATATAAATGTGTAGATCGGTGAAAAGATGATAGATAAGTGTTCTAGACTACTTGATTTTCCCTAGTGAAGCATTTGGATACACCAAAGGATATAGATTGTGCCAAGGAGTGCCACATCGAGGTAATGGGTGATGTGAAAAAGTGGCGGACAATTTATTGATAGGAATAATAAGAGACTTCCGTGTGAGAGATGGGAAAAAATACGCTGAGAAAATGAGAAACAAAGGGTCAAAATCAAAAATTAGGGGTTATCGATGTGAATTAGGTTGTATAATAAGGGTTAAATAGAAGGGTGAGTGTGTATGAAATTGAGTTCATGAGATTATTAACATTGCTCATAGCTTGAGAAGAAAAACTTTTTGTTTGTTGCACAATAGAGTTAACACCAACATTATTAGAGAACCATGATGATTAACCCATTATGTGCATAAACAAACAAACAAAAACACATGCACATGCACATGCACATGCACATGCACATGCACGTACATGCACATGCACACACACATTCACACACACCCACATGCACATTCACACACACACACACACACACGCACACACACACACACACACACACGCACGCACGCGCGCACACGCACACACACACACACACACAGCACATGCCCACACACACACACACATGCCCACACATGCACACACACGCACATGCACATGCACACACCACACTCACACACATACACACACATGCACACGCACGAGGGTGCACCCATAATAAATAGAAAAATAAAAATAAAACTAATATAAAAATAAATAAATATACCATGGATATAAATGAATCATGATAACAAATAATAAAATTGTAATGGGTGAAACAATCATCTAATAAAAGTAAAAATGCAATAAAAATTTACATAAAGACATTAAAATTTGTCCCTAAATGTGTTCCACAATTATAATTGATTGATTTGATTTACCCCAAAGCAGGGGTAAGATGATTCATGATTGATATGGTCATTTTCATCAAGGAAGGATATAAAGAGAGATAATACTACTCTAAGAGAGGATACAAGCAATGGATGTGCATTAGGATGTTTTGATTGATTCATTTGTGCATAGGATCTTTGGAAAAACACACTAAGATAGAGTCCAAGTTTAATTTTGATTAGTATTTTTTTGGAATATTAGGTTTTTTGTTTTGGAATTTTTCATTTTTTTGGATTGGAATATATTTTTTTAGAAATATCTAATTTTTGGGGATTTTGAAAATATATTGAAGTGTGTTTTTAGATTTTTTTAATTATTTAGATTTTTGGGATTTTAGATTAGGTATTGATTTAGGGGAATTATTTGTGGTGGTTATCATGGATCCATTCATATCTCACATAAGAGCTAAGAGATAGAGAGGGAAGATAAAAGATATAATAAGTGGTAAATGTTGTAAGTATGTAAAATATAGGACAATAGAAGACATGAGAGGTGATAGGATAGGATAGAAAAGAGAAATATGAGAACTCTTTTTCAATAATATTAAATATGTCATGAAATTGACATAAATTATTATAGATGATATAACGTTAGGATGTATTACTCCACCCTTGACTCCACCTAACTAGTAAGATGCAAGGGCTCAACAAAAAAATCCAAGAAGGACATAAGACACATGAGATATAATCATAACCTATAATACCTTGTAGAGTGTAAAAATAATCATCACCTAATGAAATATAGTTTTTCAAAGGTGTTTCCCTCATGGTAGTAAACTAATCTCTCGTGCCTGGTCATGTTTCAAGTGGCTCCTACATCAATTTACCAAGCATCGCTAGATGACATGGATGGTTCACTAGGAATGGGCTGCTTATATGAAGTCCTCATTATCTAAATGATCTTCTTGCTCGAGATAAATTTACTTGCTAACGAGGTTTCCTTTGATAGTTCCCATTATTCTTCACTTGCTTTTTATATGACTTTCCCTTATGAGACTATTGATTTTGAGATCCATAACGCTTCATGAACCTTTCTTGTATGTGTTGAACCAACAATATTTCAACTCATGTCCTCTTTTGAAAATAGAAAATTTATTATTTTATTTGTCCCCATGGTGATGTTGTTTTTGGGACTTTTGAAAAGAATGAGCTTTACATTTTCCCTTCCGATGAGAAGATTATGATTGTTCCTCTTCATCATATTTTTTGTACATTAATTCTTCTTTTTACAGTAGATTCACTAACTTTTAAAAAGCAATTGTATGATCTAACAATTCTAGTGTCATCACAAAAATGTGGTGAGAGGAAGGAAGAGGTATTAGAAAAATGGGCATGAGAGTTGTATCAGTAACCTCCTCTCCTAGGGCTAGAAGTGAAGCCCTCAATTTTGTAACTCTTCACAAGAAAGCTTCCACTTTTCCGTTTGTCTTGAATTTTAGTGTATGAAAATGAATCTACAAATTTAAAACTGTGTTCTTGTTTTTGTCATCATACATGGTGGATAACTTATCCCACACTTATTTGGTTGTTTTGGCATCTCAAATGTGGGGTTGCACATTGTCGGACAATATGAGCAAGATTATCACTTTGGCCTTTTCATTTACCATTTCAATCTGTCTTTTTGGGTTACATCATTTGGTGATCTAGTTAAAGAACCATTTACAACAAGCCAAATCTCAAACTTGATTTGAGTTCATATTTTGATCTTCCATGTGGTGTAATTATTATCATGCAACAACTACGAGTTACTTAAAAATACTTTCAAAGCATTGTTTCCCATAGTTGATGGTTAGACAATTTCTACATATATGGCTTGTAAGCACAAAACAATGCAATATTGCACTTGAAAATTATGAATTTACAATAATTCAGCCAATTGTGTGGAAAAATGGAAAGGAAGGATTTGTTTTAGTGAGGTCCTTGTGGCCTTTAGAGCTTAAAATGACTTATAAACTAAAAATAGTTAAAAACAACTAAAAATGATTTTTTTGATATAGTTACCTCTACAAAAGTGGCTTTGAATCACTTTTTAAGGAAATTGGGATAAATTAAAATTTTACCCAAAATAGAATTTTCCTCACTAAAAATAGAGGGGGTTTAGCTTTATCTTGTGCCTTTACTAACAATATTTTCTTTTAAATGTGGAGGTTCTATTAAACTTGCCTCCAAATTTTAATATATTATAACAAAGGATTTTCTCAATTGCATGGAACATAATCCCACTTTCCCTCTAAATATTTTAACTAACCAATTGAGCGCTATAAACACATCGAATGTAATTTGAGGAATATGTATTTAACCAAATGTTAAAATTGACCAACCTTTTGAAAGGTTGACATGGAAGAAATTGGAAAGACCACATGGCCAAAGACAGAGGGGTTCATATTCGGTTATTCCACAAAAAAAGGATAAGAGAGCTTTGTTATCTCCTTTTGCAATAATTTTTATTATTTTTAGTGTAACGACCCAAAATTTCACACACAAACAACACAAGTAAAATACAGGGATAACTTTTTTTTTGATTGACACATAACACGACACAACATGCCACCACCAAGGTCACAACTTACTCATGCGGATAACTCAATACAAGGATGACCAAAAGGTAGCACGGAAATGTTCACACCCACTAAGGATAATTAACTTTTCTTTTAGACAAGACAACATAGGAAACCACCACATAACACACTTACAAATAGGGCAAGCCACAATGAGAAAATTATTGAAGGTTATTTATTTTAAAAACCACTTTCGATCCTTAACTTCAATTTTATAAGACTCTAGATATGATTCGTAAATGCAATACCTCTTACAATACTAAGTTTCTTACTTTTACTCTGAAGAGAAATTTACTCTAAGTCTTCTCTATTATGGCCTTTATTTGCTTAATTTGTTTATCAAGAAAAAGGAGTAATTTAATTCCACAAGGCCATCTATTCACACTAACGCTACTATGACTCGTTCTTGCCCATAAGACAACATGGGTTTACGTTCAACACACTTAAGAGAAGAAAAACAAAGTGCCTTGGAAAAAGGTTAGAGGGAGAAGGTCGAGTTGAAATCATCTTTAGGACCTCATTAGTTATTGCCAATATTTAATTGAAGCTAGAGATCTTAACCAGAATTATCAACGATTTTACTTAGGCTTCACTGAATGAGTATTACCAAAGAGAAAAATTTACCTTCCAAATGGTGGTGAGATAGATTGTGTGATTTCCAAATTGTTTTCTCCGGCTTATTAAATCTTATCATCTTCTAACAACTAACAATTCATTTCACCTTAGGATCATTTTACAAATTTCACCATAAAAGGGATAATGTTCACTAGAGGAGCTAGGGGTATCATGTTATATAATTTTACTTGCAATGATAGTCTCACCTTTGATTACTTAAAGAATTACTTGCTCTCAAGTTGGTGACCCCTACGTTACTTTATTTGAATACAAATTTTAGTTTAACTTCCATAAGTATTAAACAACCCATGTTAGTTTACTTATGACACATTATTACTAAGTCATAGCAAGATTTAACTCAACATTTATTCTCAAGGGTAAAGTTGTAGCAACACTCATTTACAAGAACAAAACAAGGTTACATCAACTCTTAAAATACTGATAATCCAACAAAGTCACTCAACAAGCAGAAACCAAATTTTCTTATAATTTCAATAATAGTAAAACAATCCAAGGTTTCCAAAGTTCAGATGACAAAGTCCACAATACATTATACTAAGACATTGATCCTCTTCTAAACTTTCCACTAGATGTTATCAATAGTTGAACAATGTAAAAAGGTTTCGAGAAAAGAAATTCTCAACTGAGGTTGATGAAAAAATCTACAATTCTCTCCTCATCTACTCGCAAAATCCATCTCGCAAAAATTTTTCTACAAGAGTCAGTTATGAACCGAGCAAGATAAGGCTACACAAAACCACCATAAATGTTATCTAACAATACCATGAAAGGAAGAACTTTATTACAAGAATTTGGGTCAAACCTCTAAACACTATCAACACTTCAAGTTATAATAAGTCTCCACCATGCCAATCAAGGAAGAAGACCATGTACTTCAGTTAGGAGTAAAAACAACGAAAGTATAACAATCGTATGAGAATGGCCCTTGGCCCTATAAGGAGAAATAACCAATCCAACAAAATAGGATTCCCTTGAAGTAAATAATTAAATAACAATCACAAGATTGAGATTTGATATATAGACCAAGTCATCTAAAAATTTATCAAAGGTACCAAACGCATAGGCTAAAATATTATATTTCTAAAAGAACAAGAGTTGATCGGCCCAAGAAAGGGAAACCACGGGTTTCAAGAATTAACACAAAAAGCCATGTATAAATGAGTTTCAAACCTGAAATCATATAGAGTATCCACACAACATAAGTTTCCACACAACATAAGTTTTGAAGCAAAGGCAAAAGTATACTAATTTTGACCATTAACTCCAAGAGATTTCCCAATTATTCAAGAAGGGCCAATGCCTTATAGGCTAGTAAAACACATGAGAGAAGAAGGTAGTTTCACAAACAAGAGTATATGAGAATTTTATCAACAAATTTTATAACCCTAAAGATTTACAAACCTCCACATCAATTTTAAAGTTCGGTTAAATTAAAATAAATTTCCTATTTCCCAAAACAACAATATTTTTAAGGCAACCCTTGGTAACATAAACAACCATTCAAACATAGGTAACACATAAACTACTAAATTACGTTATCAAAAAAACTCCTTCTGCTATAACTCCATAATACTATCGATTGCAAGAAAGTTTTCCCAAGGTTAACAACGTTCAAGACAATTTTCATCACAAAACATTAAGGTACATATGTGCATAGAAACTGTCCAATCCTAATTAACAACACAATCATAATAAATGGGAGGAAACACAAGTTAGAAGACTAGATTATTTCACCAACAATCTTCTCGAGAGGGAAAAAGACCAAAATAATTCTAGTAATAGTGGGGGTACTAGATTTACACAATTAAGACCTCGAACTTAGCTAATTTGAAAAAAACTAGTTATGATTCAAGTTGAAGAGTACAATCAAAGTACCTCCTAAGAATGGATTTAAAACCTAGGAACAAGACTGAAGCTACATAGGAGTCTAAACACGTGAGGTTGAAACATGTTGCATGCAAACTTATTCATTCTAAAAGTTTTAATACCAAATTTCTAACCCGAAATAGTCCAAACATTGATTACACTAATCCTACAACCTTTATCAAGTGGGCTTTCATTAACATATATGTCAAAAACAAACTGGGTGAAAGGAAGGAGCTTCATAGTTATTGCACACTTACCTTAATGTGGGCTTTTGCTATTTATAGATTGGAACAACATAATAACTTGAAACTCTATCGTTAATATATATATATATATATATATATATATATATATATATATATATATAAAGGAAGATCGGTCAAAGAAAAAAAACACCCAAAGGGGAGAACACATGCATGATTTCAACTAACACACATGCAATGATAACAGCTAAAACAAGAAGAAAGCAAGTAGAAAGGAGAGACCTCCTGAAAAGACGTCCAAAAGACAACCAATTGGGGAAATGGTGGTTCAATTTCATGATAAAATAAATATAGCAATAGTAGAAAAGAGTAGAGTTATCTTGCCTTCTCCTCTAGCTTCGATGAGGCATCCAAACTCCCCAAGATCCAGCAACAACAACCCTCTAATTGAATCTTTGTCCGTAGCATGCAAGGTGCCAACATTCCTCTAAATCCCGAACTCCACTGGACACCTCTTCTTACAATCTCTAATGCCATCCTTCCTGGAGCAAGATGGACAGAACCATTTCCCTTTAGGAATCCTGACCAGAATGGGGCAGACACAATACATATGATAACCATTACCACACCCATCATAGAGTAGGAGGAGCCTCTCCTCTCCATACCCTTCTCCGCATTTCTTACAAACAATATGTTCATAAATCTTCCTCCTCCTCCCCTGTTTCTCACCACCATTGGACACAGTAACAGACTTGTAGCTCTCGTAAATCTCCACAATGCTCCTCTTCTTTACACAATTTTCTTCCTCCTCGAGCTACTGTTTTCACATTCCATGATCACCATCATTATCCACTCTGAAAATTTGAGGTGGCAATTGTGGAGACTTCCCACCAATTGTTTTAATGTATTTTAACGAAAAATAAAGGTGCAGTCTGGTGCGAATACATGATAAACAACAGATCTTTATTTATTATCCAAAATTTTGTGCCATCTTTGCAAAATGTCATAAATATATAGTGCTTGTCTAAAAGAGCAAAAAAATATATTCCAGCTGTTGCTTGGATCAACACCAGACTACAAAACAACTTTTTCCACGCGGCCAGTAGGGAAGGCGTCCAAAGGTTCTACGCATTCAGAAATCTTCCCACCGCATTTTCCAAATGTCCACCAACACCAGGCATGAGCAGGCTTCATTGCAGCCAGGGAAGGTGAATAAAACAAAAGAAAAAGGAACATGACAAAGGGGGCAGGTGCGCAACAAAAGAAGACAAAATTTTCCAACGTTTTCCACCACTCCACAAGCAGTCTACCCCAAGAAGATCTCATGCCACCAGAGTAGAAAGTTGTAGGAAGACAACAAGGACATGGAAGGTTACAAGACAAAATTATTAAAAGAAGAGAAGTGCGGCCAGCAGAGGTAGAGCCATTTGGAGATGGCCACGCAACAAGGGAAAAAGAACAAATCTGAGCGAAGATAACACACAACCCAACAAATGTGCGGCCAGGAGGGAAGAGGCGTCTCATTCCAGCAAAAAGGTCAAATCATGATTTAATTAAAGCTGAAAAGGAAACAAATAGGCGGCCCAATGATAAATTTACACTTCTCCACCAAACAAGTCAGGCATAATCAACAAAGAAAGAAACAATAGGGAAGGACAAGGGCTAGAAATTCCTCCATGCCAAGCATAGCATAATTACATATCCACAAAATGAAATAAATTTAATTAGTCACAATTTCATTTTAAAATTCCGTTAGATCAACAAAATTGATGGCAGTATCACCGCTAAGTCTAGGGAACTCGACAAAACTCACATATTTTAGTTAATAATAATTCTTAGTAATTGAAAATGTGCAATCCTATTGGTCATCCTATTTATCCGACAATATACATAATACATTTACGTGAACAAAACATCTTTTATTTATCTCTGCAAAGAAATCCATGTCTCCACGCCAAGTATGAGGATAAATTGATAATAAAAATTTACCAGTTGGTGGATGAGAAACATCAAATAAACAATAACTCGCAATAAGGCATGCGCATGGCCCGAAAAGGCTTAATTAATTCAAAAATGAAATTTTATTATCTATATACACATAAGAATATCAGTCACCCAACCATAGAGGCCCGTCTCCTTTCTCCTTTTAATGAGGCCAGATCACCCTACGGCCTTGGGCACATAGAGCCCCATCACCGACAACCCAAGTGACATAATAACTCGTGGTCCAACAACCCACGAGTTATCTATAACTCCTTGGGGTGTACCCCCATACAACGAAGCGGGTCCATGGGCCCAACCATTCCATGGTGCATCCCATGACCCTATTCCACACATCACGACAATAGAACCAGCATAACAATCCGATCAAAATGCCAAGTGGCAAAGTACAAGCCTTGGGCAAGGCGGTAACATCTTTAAAATTTAAAAGAAGATTCAAAACCAAGAAAACAACTGACCAAATGGCCTTAGTTAGTGCAAAAATCTGAGTGTTAGTACCACAAACCAAAGAAATGCCCAAAATGTAAAGCATGGCAATCAAGAAAATGGTTGGTCCTTGCAAAAGTAAAGTAAAAGGTTCAATTTACGAATAAAATACACACATAAGAATAACACATTACTATGACTACGTGGCCTTATCTGGCCACCAAAGGGGTACTCAACGAGTTGCTAGCACTCGGAACATCAAGCCTCACTTCGTAAAAATACATATCAATAATAAAACTGTCATCATCTCAATCGAAATCATCTCACCAAAACTTCGAAAAGGCTCAACATAGTCAAAATCACATAGGTAAAGTCCATACGACAACTATATCAGGAGAGAGAAATAAAGTACATGTCACCATCTACTAGCCTAAGGTGTCCGTGAAACACAATATGCATGACACCTGTTGGGCAAGTGCCACACATACCAAATGAACAAAAGTGGGTTTTCAGCCTATGTAAAGCTCCACTTCCTATCTCGTACTCAACTCGAGTGACTGGTCAACGGTACACATTTTCTCACTCCAAACATACACAGTTTACCGATTTCCCTCAGGGTCGGTTAGTGTAAGGTTCACAACATAACATATAACTACATCACTAACACCATGGTGGTACACACATAGCTACCATAACATCTCATGTATGGTATGTATACAGGGTAGATCACAATCATACATTCACTGGGTGCAATACATCACTTTACCACATTCTGCACCCAAAGTGCAATCACTATACGATAGGGTTCATACACTCACCGTATGACCCTAAATCACGACATGAATCATTACATATCACACAAATCATACATATGATGGACATAGTAACAATCACAACATAACATTCATTTGCTACATACAAGGTGATACACACATTTCTTCAAAACATGGTAAAACATCATGATACAACTTAATTCACTTTACATCAATCCAGTCATACACATATCGACACACCCACATATCACAATATGCCACAATGCTCCAACACCCCGTCATCCACATTAGAATACTTTTCACACATCACAAGTAGTAATTCACACGTGAACTCTTCATAGAATCCACAAGAAGGAGAGAGAACACTCCCATCCTCAGCACATCAACATGATAACAAATACGCACTAAGTGACATACACATCATGTGCGTTCACAATATCACAATTACAACACGGATCACATCACGCTTAAAGCACATTACTCTTCCAATATCAACCACCATCATGCAATACCATCACCATCATGTAACATCATCATACTCCAATCTGGCCCATAGGTTCGAGAGCATGAACCTCGCTTTGATACCAAATGTAACAACCCAAAATTTCACACACAAACAACATAGTAAAATACAGATAATTTTTTTTTTGATTGACACATAACACGACACAACATGCCACCACCAAGGTCACAACTAACTCCATGGATAACTCAATACAAGGATGACCACAAAGGTAGCATGGAAATGTTCACACCCACCAAGGATAATTCACTTTTCTTTTTGACAAGACAACATAGGAAACCACCACATAACACACTTACAGATAGGGCAAGCCACAATGAGAAAATTATTGAAGGTTATTTATTTTTATAAAACCTCTTTCGATCCTTAACTTCAGTTTTCTAAGACTCTAGATATGATTCGTACAATACCTCTTACAACGCTAAGTTTCTTACTTTTACTCTGAAGAGAAATTTGCTCTAAGTCTTCTCTATTATGGCCTTTATTTGCTTAATTCGTTTATCAAGAAAAAGGAGTAATTTAATTCCACAAGGCCATCTATTCACACTAACGCTACTATGACTCGTTCTTGCCCATAAGACAACATGGGTTTACGTTCAACACACTTAAGAGAAGAAAAACAAAGTGCCTTGGAAAAATATTAGAGAGAGAATGTCGAGTTGAAATCATCTTTAGGACCTAATTAGTTATTGCCAATATTTAATTGAAGCTAGAGATGTTAACTTGGAATTATCAACGATTTTACTTAGGCTTCACTGAATGAGTATTACCAAAGAGAAAAATTTACCTTCCAAATGGCGGTGAGATAGATTGTGTGATTTCCAAATTGTTTTCTCTAGCTTATTAAATCTTATCATCTTCTAACAACTAACAATTCATTTCACCTTAGGATCGTTTTACAAATTTCACCATAAAAGGGATAATGTTCACTAGAGGAGCTAGGGGTATCATGTTATATAATTTTACTTGCAATGATAGTCTCACCTTTGATTACTTAAAGAATTACTTGCTCTCAAGTTGGTGACCCCTACGTTACTTTATTTGAATACAACTTTTAGTTTAACTTCCATAAGTATTAAACAACCCATGTTAGTTTACTTATGACACATTATTACTAAGTCATAGCAAGATTTAACTCAACATTTATTCTCAAGGGTAAAGTTGTAGCAACACTCATTTACAAGAACAAAACAAGGTTACATCAACTCTTAAAATACTGATAATCCAACAAAGTCACTCAACAAGCAGTAACCAAATTTTCTTATAATTTCAATGATAGTCAAACAATCCAAGGTTTCCAAAGTTCAGATGACAAAGTCCACAATACATTATACTAAGACATTGATCCTCTTCTAAACTTTCCACTGGACGTTATCAATAGTTGAACAACATAAAAAGGTTTCGAGCAAAAGAACTTCTCAACTGAGGTTGATGAAAAAATCTACAAGTCTATCCCTCATCTACTCACAAAATCCATCTGCAACAAATTTTCTACAAGAGTCAGTTCGCGAGAACTGAGCAAGATAAGGCTACACAAAACCACCATAACTATTATCTAACAATACCATGAAAGGAAGCACTTTATTACAAGAATTTGGGTCAAACCTCTAAACACTATCAACACTTCAAGTTATAATAAGTCTCCACCATGCCAATCAAGGAAGAAGACCATGTACTTCAGTTAGGAGTAAAAACAATGAAAGTATAACAATCGTATGAGAATGGCCCTTGGCCCTATAAGGAGAAATAACCAATCTAACAAAATAGGATTCCCATCAAGTAAATAATTAAATAACAATCACAAGATTGAGATTTGATATATAGACCAACCATCTAAAAATTTATCAAAGGTACCAAACGCATAGGCTAAAATATTATATTTCTAAAAGAACAAGAGTTGATCGGCCAAGAAAGGGAAACCACGGTTTCAAGAATTAACACAAAAAGCCATGTATAAATTTGTTTCAAACTTGAAATCACACACACAACATAAGTATCCACACAACATAAGTTTTGAAGCGAAGGAAAAGTATACTAATTTTGACCATTAACTCCAAGAGATTTCCCAATTATTCAAGAAGGGCCAATGCCTTATAGGCTAGTAGCAAACACGCGAGAGAAGAAGGGAGTTCCACAAACAAGAGTATACGAAAATGTCATCAACAAATTTTATAACCCTAAATCTTTACAAACCTCCACATCAATTTTAAAGTTCGGTTAAATTAAAATAAATTTCCTATTTCCCAAAACAATAATATTTTTAAGGCAACCCTTGGTAACATAAACAACCATTCAAACATAGGTAACACATAAACTACTAAATTCCGTTATCAAAACAACTCCTTTTGCTATAACTCCATAATACTATCGATTGCAAGAAAATTTTCCCCAAGGTTAACAACGTTCAAGACAATTTTCATCACAAAACATTAAGGTACATATGTGCATAGAAATTGTCCAATCCTAATTAACAACACAGTCATAATAAATGGGAGGAAACACAAGTTAGAAGACTAGATTATTTCACCAACAATCTTCCGAGAGGGAAAAAGACCAAAATAATTCTAGTAATAGTGGGGGTACTAGATTTGCACAATTAAGACCTCGAACTTAGCTAATCTGAAAAAACTAGTTACGATTCAAGTTGAAGGGGACAGTAAAAGTACCTCCTAAGAATGGCTTTGCAACCTAGGAACAAGACTGAAGCTATGCGGAGTGTAAACACACGAGGTTGAAACGCATTACATACATGCAAACTTATTCATTCTAAAAGTTTTAATACCAAATTTCTAACCCGAAATAGTCCAAGCATTGATTACACTAATCATACAACCTTTCTTTCTTGATTGTAAAAGGGTTATCAAGTGGGCTTGAGAGATCATTAACAATATATGTCAAAAGAAAAAGAAAGACAAACTTGGGTGAAAGGAAGGAGCTTCATAGTTATTACACACTTACTTTAACGACTGCTAATTACTAGCTAGAACAACATAATATTTTGAAACTCTATCGTAGAGAAGATTATATATATATAAAGGAAGATCGGTCACTCGAGCAAGAAAAGCATAACACCCAAAGGGGAGAACACATGCATGCTTTCCACTAACATACAAGCAATGATAACAGCTAAAACAAGAAGAAAGCAAGTAGAAAGGAGAGACCTCCTGAAAAGACATCCAAAAGACAACCAATTCAAGGAAATGGTGGTTCGATTTCACGATAAAATAAATATAGCAACAGTAGAAAAGTGTAGAGTTATCTTTCCTTCTCCTCCAGCTTCGATGAGGCATCCAAACTCCCCAAGATCTAGCAACAACAACCCTCTAATTGAATCTTCGTCCGCAGCATGCAAGGTGCCAACATTCCTCTAAATCCTAAACTCCACTGGACACCTCTTCTTACAATCTCTAATGCCATCCTTCCTGGAGCAAGATGGACAGAACCATTTCCCTTTAGGAGTCCTGACCAAAATGGGACAGACATAATACATATGATAACCATTACCGCACCCATCACAGAGTAGGAGGAGCCTCTCCTCTCCATACCCTTCTTTGCATTTCTTACAAACAATATGTTCATAAATCTTCCTCCTCCTCCCCTGTTTCTCACCACCATTAGACATAGTAACAAACTTGCAGCTCTCGTAAATCTCCACAATGTTCCTCTTCTTTACACAATTTTCTTCCTCCTCGAGCTACTATTTTCACATTCCATGATCACCATCATTATCCACTCTAAAAATTTGAGGTGGCAATTGCGGAGACTTCCCACCAATTGTTTTAATGTATTTTAACAGAAAATAAAGGTGCAGTCTGGTGTGAATACATGATAAACAATAGATCTTTATTTATTATCCAAAATTTTGTGCCATCTTTGCAAAATGTCAGAAATATACAGTGCTTGTCTAAAAGAGAAAAACAAATATATTCCAGTTGTTGCTTGGATCAACACCAGACTACAAAACAAATTTCTCCACGTGGCCAACAGGGAAGGCATCCAAAGGTTCTGCGCATTCAGAAATCTTCCCACCACATTTTCCAAACGTCCACCAGCACTAGGCATGAGCAGGCTTCATTGCGGCCAGGGAAGGTGAATAAAACAAAAGAAAAAGGAACATGACAAAGGGGGTAGGCGCGTAGCAAAAGAAGACAGAATTTTCCAATGTTTTTCCACCACTCCACAAGCAGTCCACCCCAAGAAGATCTCACGCCACCCGAAAGAAAGTTGCATGAAGACAACAAGGATATGGAAGGTTACAAGCAAAATTATTAAAAGAAGAGAAGTTCGGCCAAAGAGAGTAGAGCCATTTGGAGATGGCCACACAACAAGGGAAAAAGAACAAATCGAAAGCGAGAAGATAACACAAAACCCAACAAATGTGCGGTCAGGAGGGAAGAGGTGTCTCATTCCAGCAAAAAAAGTCAAATCATGATTTAATTAAAGCTGACAAGGAAACAAATAGAAGTTAATTTACACTTTCTCCACCAAACAAGTTAGGCATAATCAGCAAAGAAAGAAACAATAGGGAAGGACAAGGGCCAGAAATTCCTCCACGCCAAGCATAGCATAATTACATATCCACAAAATGAAATAAATTTAATTAGTCACAATTTCATTTTAAAATTCCGTTAGATCGACAAAATTGATGGCAGTATACAACTGCTAAGTCTAGGGAACCGACAAAACTCACATATTTTAGTTAATAATAATTCTTAGTAATTGAAAATGTGCAATCCTATTGGTCAGCCTATTTATCCGACAATATACATAATACATTTACGTGAACAAAACATCTTTTATTTATCTCTGCAAAGAAATCCATGTCTCCATGCCAAGTATGAGGATAAATTGATAATAAAAATTTACCAGTTGGTGGATGAGAAACATCAAATAAACAATAACTCACAATAAGGCATGCGTACAACACTTGAAAGGCTTAATTAATTCAAAAATAAAATTTTATTATCTATATACACATAAGAATATAACTGATACCCATTCCTTTATTATTCATTATTATTATGTTTTAAAATGTCGTGACACCTAAACGGGGTTCGAAAAAAAAAAAACGTTTAGGACCTAACACGATAGCGACAAAACTAAAAATAATAATTTAATCGAGGGGTCGAGCACGAGAGTGATCAATACTATGGCAAAATATCTTGTAGGCAATTAACAACAATCAATAGGAGGTTCGATAAAGCCAGAACAAGATTTTCCTTTAATAGGATAATCGTGAGGGATGCTATGGGGACAACAACCAAAACATCGACACCGACGCAAGCAGGCAAGCTCAACAAGACGAAGACACCAATGTTTCAATGGAAACACAATGGCGTTCAGCCCTTAGAAGCACGGTCATCACAGAACAACAGAGCAATGATGAATGGGGCATTACATTTATCTTTCTATTGAGTCTTTGTTTTAGCCGCCGTTATTGGTGTTTTGTGTTTGTTTTTGTTTTTTTTTGTCTAGCGCTTTGAATAGCTTGTCCACCACCGTGTGTAGGTCGATTTATGTTTTTTTTTCTTCACCACTTTGTATGTTTTCGTGTTCCTCACTTGGAGGGAGGATCTAACTCAACAATGGCTCGGTCTTGAGCGATCGATGAGTCATTCGTCAAAGGAACATGATTTTGTTTGCTTGGTCAATAGTGAAACTGAAAATAGTAATAAAACGTTACTCTAAATCGATGTAGTTAGATCTTTTAAATTTTCCAGAGGATCTTGGTGAGGATCAACCTTGCACATATCGACATTGTGAATGTAATCTTAGAAAAATATAATTCATAGAATAACACTCTTTCGAATTGCCTAATTATAATGATTGAACCCTAAACTCACAAGATATGTTGGTATGAATCCACAATGTAAATCACTTTCAAACTTAGTATAGACTCCTCCTCCAGATTATAAAAAAACTTCTATCTTTAGCAAGTTGACTAAGAATGATAGCTAGATTTAGTTAGGAAACCTAAATCACAAGTTGAAAAACACAAGCTCCAAAGTTGAGGGAAAGTACCGTTTAGTTCCAAAACTATAACCTCCTCAGTGCAGGATCAAATGTTTAACAACAATTAAGAGAAGACTACAAATCACTTTGGAATAAGTTAGAGGAAGAAGATCAAATTGGATTCATCTTTAATATTTCATTAGTTATTAACTAGGATTTTACTATGGCTAAGAATATATCTAGAATGATTAAATATTTCACTTAGGATTCACTTGACGAGTTTGACATGAGTATACAAATTACTTTTTAATGGGTGAGATATATGGATTGGTTTTTAATCAGTCTCCTCCTACTTATTATGACCTTATTATCTTCCAAAATCTAATCATTGATTTCACCTTAAGATCATTTAAGAATTCACCATAAAAGGATAATGTTCATTAGTTTAGCTAGGGGTAGCAAGGTATAAAATTTTTCTTTACAAAAGATAGTTTCCTCTTTGATCACTTAAGGACTCAAATGTTATCAAGTAGATCACATCTACATTAATTTATTCACACACACACACACACACACACACACATATTATTACTTTAAAAAGGATTACCTAACCATTTTACTATGCTTAGAATTGCATTGTTACTATGTCCTAGAAGGGTTTACAACAATTATTTTTATCTCAAGAGAAAAGTTTACCATTACTCTTTTGTGAAAAATTTACATGGTCACATCAATTCTTTCGAGCACTATGCACAAAGCAAAGGGATAAAACAATTCTATGGAACTATGACTAGGGGTAAGAAGGTAACAATATTTATCAAGAAATGATATACTATTGTTAAAATTCCTATAATACATTAAAATCACTAAAAACCATACGGTGATCAATTTTATATTTTCCACGATAAGAAATACAAGTTTTAGTTTTAGTTGTTAATGAAAACATTACTCCACAACACATAGTACTAAGGCACTTTGGTCTCCTTCTAAAATTTCCATAGAACCCATTCCAGAGTTTTACAACATAATAAACATTCGTACAAAAGAACTTCATAACCAAAATTGATGAAATTTTCTACAGGCTTTTCCCTCATCTACTCACAAAAGCCATCTGCAACAAATTATTAACCTAAGTCAGTTCATGAGAACTGAGAAAGATAAGACTACACATAGCAACAATAAGCTACTATCTAACAATATCATGAAAGGAAACATTCTATTTCAAGAAATGGGTCGAAGCTATAAACACTAACAACTCCTTAAGTTATAATAAAATTTCCATCATGCCAATCTAAGGAGAAATTATTATACTTCAGTTAAGAACATTGTCTCAAAATCCACGAAAGTTTAACCACCAAATGAGTAAAACCGTAGGCCTAAAGAGTTAGAACTAAAATGTCGAGTGAAAAAGAGAGTTCATTATACAAGTTAGCATTCTAAACATCCATCCAAGTTTTGTAACATTATGGAATTACAAACCTCCTCAATAAGTCTATAGTTTTTGTTTAAATAAAGTGGATCATGCCTTTCCAAAGCACTAGTTCATTTTTAAGAAACCATCATTACCATAATCAAACCACTCTTGAAAAAAATGCATTTACCTAAATCAACAAATGTCATTATCTTTACACAACTTCAGTCATAAATAGACAACGAATCAATAAATAAATACTCCCAAATGTTTCTAACGGTCTTAACAGCTTCTATCATGAGTCAACAAGATATCAAAATACATACGTCATCCAAATGTCAATAAAATTAGTGAGATGCAAAAATATATAAATACCACCAAAATTCAACACGAGTTAGAATTAAGCCATAGTAGTTCTGAAAATGAAAGTGTACTATCCAAAAATACACACATGTAACTTTAAATCTCGGTGAAAAATATTTTGTTGCGGTTAAACCATCATAAGGAACGGTCAATGTGCCCCTTAAGGAAAAACCTTAAACGTCTTGGTCCTACACCGATGATCATCAAGCAATTGGGTATATGTCTAGTACCATAATCAATCCTATAGTAATATCCATGGTGCAAAATAACTAAATAATTGGGTACCTTCACCACGATACTCCCTTCATACTTAAAACTAACCATTGTAGTCAACCAAACATATAGTTTAGTAAACCCGTGTGATAGTTCGAAGGGACCACTCACTTAGTCTAAGAAGTGAGAATATGGAGGTCCAACATGCGACAACAAGGAATCAACTTACATTATTTGATTTTTTTCCATAACCCAAAAGGATGATTAAATGTCCATAAAAAATATAGTTTCTCCCAACCCAGATCGTGTACAATCTATTGGTTGTCCGCTACAAGATAGGTCATCATAACCCATGTGAACTGTGCTCACATACCCGTAAACGGAAAGTAAAACCACACCGGCCTAGATTCCAACAAAACCAGATTATTCAAGGAATAACTAAGAAGGGGGTTTATAAACCTTAGAATATCTTAACAACTCACATACCCGTAAGATGCACTCTCTGATAGAATAAATACTTGAGTAACCGGATCTAGAATTCACGAGACACGGGAAACAACTCAATTTTCCGTTAAGAAAATAAAATTTAATGATAATAAGTTCAGGGAACTTTCAAAGTGTGGATTCTTGCCTATACTTTGAAAACCACCTCATAGTTTTATGCCCAAAGATCATCAATACGAAAGAATGGAAGAATTAAGGAGATGAGAGAGGAAGAACATAACAATACCTTTAGGAAATATAGATATCAATACAGAGTATAAACCTTATATAGCAGAGTATAACCTTATATGTATTGAACCAGGAGATGCAGAGTAGAATCATTCACTTTCATAACCAATATAATTCCAAAGACACAAAGTTCCAAAAATCATATAAACAAGAACACAAAGTTTCTTATCATAAAAGATGGATGATTCCCAAATTTCAGACAAGGAAAGAAGGAAAATAGAGAGGAAGAAAGGGAAAAACTTATGTATTGATTACTTTGAATCTATTACCTCTACAGAGTATCAGGATCCAACCCTAACAATGGCATGGAGAAGCCATTAAATAGCTTCCAAGAATGGTTACATTCGGTTACAAAAATGATGAAAATGATTCAAGAAACCGATGTCTAAACTTCTCCAATGCCTCAGCTCATTTCCATGCCTGGGTGGAAAAACCAGATGCATTGAATCGTAGCTGTTCATCTACCTTTGCAAACTTTGAATTTGAGTCATCCACGTGGGAGAGATTTAAATGAAGCGGGCTTAGGACACCTTTTTATTTTGTGCCTTTTAGAGAAATGGCACTTTGGAACATTTTGGCCCGCCCACCCACTTTTGATATGGGCTTGACATGTGGCTTTACTTGAGTGGTGATGGAGTCATGACTCACTTTTATAATTTTACCTCTTTTCAATGTGGGCTCAAAAACTCAAATTACTCCACCGACCCACCTCCCCGCTTTTTGAATTTTGATGTGGGCTCAACATTTGACTTTATCCTTGGCATGGGCAGGGCACAGGTCACTTTATAACTTTAAGCTCTTTATGGAAACAAATCCCAAATTCCCAAATCACTCTCGATGGCCCACTTTGTTTGCTTTTACTTTTCAAAGCATCAAAACAAAAAAAGGGCCCACCTTTCCACCTTCACTTGAAACATGACCACGTGTCCCTTTGCGGGCCATAGTTCAGTATTTTTTTGTTTTTGACTAAGTCCCTTTTGTTTGGCGGGGCCATATGTCTAACCCTAGACACTGTGGAGGCTCAACACACATTTGGGACCTACCTCCAGATTTTTCCTTTGAAGTTACACTAAGATGACACATGTGGAGGCTTCCACAAACTCTTCTATACTTAGCCAATTCAATAGCCGGCTC
Organism: Taxus wallichiana var. yunnanensis; assembly: GCA_018340775.1. Classification (NCBI taxonomy): domain Eukaryota; kingdom Viridiplantae; phylum Streptophyta; class Pinopsida; order Cupressales; family Taxaceae; genus Taxus; species Taxus wallichiana. Next base: position 301,371,293 of record CM031234.1, read on the forward strand.
TACCCTTCTTTGACTCTGACCACATGGCGAGCCCGCACACACTTGGGGACCCACTCTTGATTCTTCCTTTGAAGTTGCACAGCAAAGAGACATGTGGAGACTCCACCATTGATTCTTTTATACTTAGCCGATTGGGCCTACTTCCACTTGACTTCTGTTGAACCCTAGACACATGGAGAGTTGGTGCTCATTTGAGTTTCCACTTTGGATTCACCCCCTGAAAGAGCACCGAGCTGAACATGTGGCTCCTTCCACCGGTCCTAGACTCTTCAACAACCAACTCTTTGTCTCTCCTTTGACTCTGACCATGTGGTGAGTTGGCACTCATTTGGAGATTGTCCCTTTGGTCTCACTTCTGAAGTTGCACTCGTTGAGGCACATGGAGGCTTCCACCGACCCTCTCTATACTTAGTTGATTAAATGGTCGGCTCTATCCCTTTTTTTGGACCTGGGACACGTGGAGGGCTGGCACAAGTTTGGGAACCACCCCCAGCTTTGACCCTTGAAGTTATGCCGATGAGACATGTGGCGCCATCCACTGAACCTTCCATACTTAGCCGATTCAGGCTTGTTCTATCTTCATTTCGGACCTGGGACACGTGGAAATCCTGCTTATTTGAGGATTGTCCCTTGGGCCCCCTCTTGAGTTGCACACTTTTGGATGCATGGAGGCTTCCTTTACTTGAAACATGGCCATATAGGATCCATCCAATCAGAGATGTCCACGTACTACCCATGGATGTTGGGGAAAAATTGATAGGAAGATACACCCATCATTCACGACTATGGAAAAATAAAAATGAAAGGAAAACCCCACCTTTATGCCCCGAATTTCAAATTATTCTCCATGGAATGAAAAACTACAAACAATACCAGGCTCGACGTGATCCATAACCAAAGAGAAGGATTGACAATGACATCCGAATGAAGGAAAATATTTTTCAAGAAAAAGCATGGATTACTCCAAGGTACCGACTCAAAATTTTCAAAACTTGACTTCAAAAGAGGGGAATTTTGAGGGTGACAACAACTGGCTCTTTCTGGGGATGACTTGACAGAGGAATGAGGCAAGATCAAGAACCATAGAAAAACTCTGGGAAAGTAGACTAGTGCCTTATCCATTGGGAAAATAGAGTCAAAGGAAAAACCAATACAGAAGAAAAAACACACATGAAAGGAAACAAACCAAAAAGGAAAGACAAAACAAAACACAAAGGAATGACCAAAACCAAAACATTGTACACAATATACAAAAGGACTGCCTAGTCACCTAGGACTTGAACAACTTCAAATACTACCCACTATAAGGAAGTGGGAGAGGAGATCCATCCATATAATCCAAATAGAAAGAATTTTCTCCAGCAAAGTGCTTGATTTTGAAAGGACCAAGCCAAAGAGAATCAAACTTACCATGGCTTCCTCGAGGTTCATGTCTTTTGTCCCACAACAAAACAATGTCTCCCACTTGAAAATATTTGGGTCTAGCCTTCTTGTCAAACAAAGCTTTCACCCTCAGTTGATGAGATGAGATTCTATCAAAAACCTACAACCTATCTTCATCCAACTTCTGAGATACATGATCCTCTTGTCCAAGGAACTAGTAAAACTTGAATCTTCAATAGCCTTCATTAAGTGCAAGGCTAGTAATTCCACTATTACTAGTAATTGAGCTTCAACACCATACACCACTTGAAATGGAGACATCCCAATTGCTCTTTTGGGTGTAATTCTATCTACCCAGAGAGCATCATAAAGTTTCTTGTGCCAATTCCTCTGAGAGTCATTGACAAGCTTCCAAACGATGGTTACCAAATTCTTATTTGTTGATTCTTCTTGTCCATTCCCTTAGGGGTAGTAGTCTGAAGAATGAGCAAGGGAAATTCCATAACCATAGCAGAAATCCATCATCTCAGAAGAAGAAAAATTTGAAGCATTATCAGTCACAATCTTGTTTGGTACCCCAAACCTTATCAATATGTTCTCTTTAATGAAATTACACACCACCTCAGAAGTAGTGCTTTTGACTGAATAGCCTCTACCCACTTTGTGAAGTAGTCTATAGTAGTTAGCACATGTGAGTATGTCTAGCACTAGGAAGGTGGGTTAAGAGTTCCAATGAAATCCAATCCCCACTATTGAAAAGGCTCATCAATCACTACTAGTTTTAGTGGCAAAGCAACCAACTTAGGTCTCCCAACAAAAGTCTGACAGCTTCACACTTACCTACCCATTTTGATGCATCTCTAAACAATGTAGGCCAATAGTACCCAACATGAAGGATTTTATGGGTAGTGACAAGAAAGAGAAATTCCTCCACAAAGCTTGATCATGAAAAGATGAGAACAACTTCTTTTGTTGCTCTTTGTCCACACACTTCAAGAATCTTCCATCTATGCCTCGCTTGAACAAAGCATTCTCCCATAATACATATTGTGTAGACCTTAGCTTAATAGCCCTCTTTTCCTTGGCACTCAAGTGGATGGACACTCTCCATAAGTAAGAAAATGTGCAATATCAACATACCATTCATCTGTTGAACTGAGGAAGAGGACAACAGAACATCAACTACTTCTTTGGACAATTCTGCATCATCTCCTTCAACAATAAGCTCACATAAGCCTTTACCCCAGACTAGCTTAGTTGGCTTGATATCAAGGTCATATTCTTGGAATTTTTCTACCCAATTTCCTCTCTTAGTTCCAAACTCCTGTTGTGTAAGAATAGACTTGATGGTTGTATCAGGTACAAGCACAACAGAGTGAGAATTAAGAATATAAAAATGAAACTACTTGACAACTTTGACCACTACAAAAGCATGTTTCTCCATCATAGTATATTTCAATTCATGAGATTTTAGAACATAGCTCATGAAGGCAATTGGAAGTTCATGATCCTCAGAATTTTTCTGAGTTAGCACAACAGCCAAGGTATTCTCTGTAGCATAGCAATAGATGATAAAATCCTTGCTGAAATCAAGGACATGCTAAGATGGGAGTTTTAGCAATGGCTTTCTTGATACCTTCAAATGCTTCCTTACCCTCGAATTCCAACCAAATTTTTTTCTTTCCTTTCATCATGTGAGCAATGCTCATAGTCAATTCTACAAAATCAGAATGAATCTCCTCAGGAAGTTTATCTTACCAAAGAAAGAGTGAACACCCTTTTTTGCTTGTGGGAAGAGGAATCTGCTGGATTGCTTGAACTCTTTCTAGATCTATCTTGATTCCTTCTTTGGAGACAATATGCCCCAAAAACTTGCCTTTAGTGACACAAAAGACAAACTTCTTTGGATTGAGAGAAACTCCATGTTCTCTACATTTCTGGAGGACTGCTTCAAGATGTTGAAAGTGATCTGCCCTTGTTTTGGAGAAAATAGTCAAATCATCAAGGTACACAACAACACACTTTCCCTTTAGACTTCCAAAATCCAAGTCCATTTCCCTAAAAGGTGGCACCAACATTGATAAGACCAAAAGGCATTCTCTTGTAGGAAAAGGTGCCCCAAGGAGTAGTGAAAGTAGTTTTGTGTTGATCTGGGGTACTGACTTCCACTTGATTGTATCCAGAGAATCCATCAAGCATAGAAAACATCTCAGAGCCTATGACAGCTTGCAAAACTTGATCCATCATGGGGAGAGGATAGTTGTCCTTCAGAGAGGCCTGATTCAAATTCCTAAAATCCACACAGATGTGAATCTCACCATTCTTCTTCCTAACAGCACAATGTTGGCAATCCATGTTGAATGATGTATAGGGAAGATGATCTTTTCCTTTAGTAACTTCTGGATCTCTTGAAAAATAGTGCCAACCTTGGGATTGTATTTCCTTTGTTTCTTTGAACGGTTTGATCCCAGGTTTTAGAGGGATAAAGTGTTGCATCTCCTTTGGCTGGAAAGCCTTGAGATCATCATACGAATAGGAAAGAACATCAACATACCTTTTTAGTAGATTTACTACCTTCTTCTTCTCCTCTTGAGTGCAACATTTTCCAATGTTCACCATCTTGGGTTCATCAAGACTCCCAATATTAATCTTTTCACATTCAAGAAGACTCGAGCTCCTTGGGAAGCTTTAGACTTAATGTACCTATCATGCTTATCAAACAAATCTTCCAAACTCACCATCCCTTTAGGGATCTTGTTACCTTTCAATTTGATGCAGCCATCTTGATCCATCTCTTCCTTGATATCTCCTTCATTAGAGGATACACACTCTCTAGGAAAGGTCTCACTTCCTTCAAAATACAACTGGTCAAAATTATCCTTAAGCTCCAAGAATGAGAGCAAGTGTTGATCATCATTGAAAACCTACCAATTATTTGCATTATCTGGTACATTGGGCCTATGAATCATTTCAATGGTAAATTTCTCCTGAGAGAAATCTGGGTGAGGAATCAACAAAGATCCTAAGACAACTAGAGAATCAGCTCTAGTGTTCCTTTCTCTTGGCACAACTTCAATGGAGAAAGCATCAAGAAACTCAATGGAATCCTAGACAAGATTTCTATAATGTTTCAATCTCCTATTCTTCACTTGAAAAAATCCCTCTAACTTGTTTCACAATCAAGCTCTACATCATCACCACGAGCACAAAGATTCTTCACTCCCATTTCTTTTTCCATGTTCAATCCAAGTATGAGTGCCTCATATTCAGTTGTATTGTTTGTATTTTCAAAACAAAGCTTGAAAGAAAAAGGATGAATGTTCCCTTCTAGAGAGGTCAACACCACTCCAGCTCTAGAACCAGCTGAAGAGAAACTTCCATCAAACTCCAGAGTCCAAATGCCATTGGGATCATGAATCACTCCCTTAGGAAGTTTTTCCTCATCTTGTGACATGATCATGTAGTTACCATGCCCTATATCTTCATAGAGTATCATGCTTTTGGATCATCAGTATTTTGCACAATGTATTCAGTTTGTTTCTCAGGTAGTAGCTTCTTCATTTTTCCATTGACCGATCAAAGCATGTGACCAATCCATTTGAATTTCACCTCCTACCTCCTTACAAAAATTTCTACTCAGCAACATCCCATATGAGGGAGGAATATCAGCTACCAAAATAGTGGCTAAGACCCTTTTCTCTGGAAAAGAAGCAAAAAGCTACTTGTGCATCTTTAATTCTTCCAACCAAAGGCACTTTCCTACTCTCCATGGAATAACAGAACCAAAGGCACATGTTAGAGTCAGGCCCAAAGCATGAGCTACTTTTAGGGCATTACATTGTCTGATGCTCCTTGAGTCTATAACACAATTACTGAGTTTATGGCCAGCTATGAGAAGAGTCACATAGAATGGTTCAATTTTCTCATTAGGGGAAGTGACTGCAGCCACAAGGCTTGATTGAGGTGAGGAAGAGGGAGTGGGAAAAAGACCTTTAGAAGTACTAGATGAGGCTTTGGATTTGGAATTGACAAAGTTTACCATTTTAGCAAAAAATATTTTGGATGGGTTTGGTAAAACTCTTGCCTCTAAAATTTGGATTTTGGTCTTTTTGAGGTGATCAATGATATCAAAAGATCCAGAGGTAGATGGGGCATCATTGCTAGGAACTTGAGAGACTTTTGATCTATCAGTTTTAGGATTTGAAGGACAAGAAGTTTTGGAAATAGAAGTAGAAGAGGAGGATTAGCATTACTCACCTTTTGTGTGGAGGCAAGTGGGAATAGGAGCTCCTCTTCTTACAACCACTAGAATAGTTATAGGAAACTCCTTGGACTTCTTAGTAGGCTGCACCACTTTTTCTTTTTTTTTTGTTTTTTTTCTCCCGAGTCATAACAACATATGACTCACTATTCATCTCTACCACTCTTTCATCATATTCATCTTCATCATCCATACCTTCAGTGGTGAGGAAATGAACTTGAGATCCACCAAGCTCCTCCAGTTCTTCATCAACCTCTTCTTCTAGTTCTTCATAGAGTTCATTAAACTCCTCATCATCAGGTTCTTCAACTTCACAAGTTGCATTGACTGGAACCTTGATGGGTGGGCCTTCAATAGCCAATCTGGTCTAAGAAGAAGGTAGATGGTTCCTGGGCTGAAAATTCTTCCTTGGAACATCTTGGTAAGGAGTATGTTGAGCCAATTGTTTCTTGATAGCAATGAGATCATTTGCAAGCTTCTTGTACTAACTATCGAATTGGCTCTAGGGGAAGAGGAAGAAGAAGAAGCTTTAGATTTGGAGGATTCTCTTTTCAGTTTACTAGACATGATTAAATCATCCTCAACACTGATAGCCAAATGCTTGATCAACATCCAGAGTTGCAAGGTTAGCTCTCCTTAGTGCATAACTCACTTCGGGTAACTAGGCATTGAGGAAGAAGCACTTTTGGATTTGATCCACTGGATGAGTGTTCTATGGAATTTTATGAATTAGCTTGTTGAATTTAGCCACAAAATCCCTCATGGGCTCAAATGGTTCCTTCTTGATATGAGAAATTTGAGCTAATAGAGCATGCACATCTTCAACAGGTTTGAAATGTTGCTCAAACTGAGTTTCATGGTATTCCAATTAGTGATCGTCCCAACAGAAGATGATAAAACCAATCAACAACATTGTCCTACAATGTCTCCACAAAAATCTTGACAGAGACATCTTCATGTTCAACCCCAAGAATCCCACATGCAATAATGAAGGCTGCAATGTGTTCATCTGGATGAACCTTCCCATCACCCCAGAACTTGGGAAAACTTTTCCTGTTACCCCTAGGTAACTCATGCAATGGCTGAGGAAGAGCAAGAGGCCCAACCTATTGTCCCCAAGGCAAAGGGGCTGCCATCTTTGGAAAAATTGACTAAAGGGGAACTAAAACACCAACAAGTATCAAAGCACAAGATTAGGACTGAGATGTTCTTGAGGAATGCTATCCTTGGAATTTTGTTTTTAACAGGAGGTGTGCTTGTAGAATGAGTTCCTCTGTTCCTTCTTGCTGAAGAGAGAAGTTTTGTTTCTCCAGAAGTTGAAAATGGGAATCCTCAACCCCGAGAGATTTCTTCCCATGTGTATACCATAGAGTCACTAGACCAAAAATGATCTTGAAGTTGTTCTTTTAGAAAGGGATCCATTTGAAATGAAATCCCCAATAGTCACCAAAAATATTGTTGGGTTTTTAAATGGAACTTTAACAAACCACAGTCAGGGGACAACAAGTCCCTCCTCTTTAATGGGAGAGGTTCCCTTATTGAAAGCAAGCAAAAAACTTATATACAAATGTACAACTTTCAAAGTGTGGATTCTTGATACTTTGAAATGTTTTATGCCCAAAGATCATCAATACGAAAGAATGGAAGAATTAAGGAGATGAGAGAGGAAGAACATAACAATACCTTCAAGAAATATAGATAGCAGAGTATAACCTTATACGTATTGAACTAGGGAGATGTAGAGTAGAATCATTCACTTTCATAACCAATATAATTCCACAGACACAAAGTTCCAGAAATCATATAAACAAGAACACAAAGTTTCTTATCATAAAAGATGGATGATTCAAAATTTTTAGACAAGGAAAGAAGGAATAGCAGAGGAAGAAAGGGAAAAACTTTTATATTGATTACTTCAAATCTATTACCTCTATAGAGTATCAAGATCCAACCCTAACAATGGTGTGGAGAAGCCATTAAATAGCTTCCAAGAATGGTTACATTCGGTTAAAAATGATGAAAACTGATTCAAGAAACCGACTGTTTGAACTTCTCCAATGCCTCGGCCATTTCCATGCCTGGCAAAAAAACTAGACACATTGAATCACAAACATTTCATCCTACCTTTGCAAACTTTGAATTTGAGTCATCCACATGGGAGAGATTTAAACTAAGTGGCAGGCCTGAGGACACCTTTTGTATTTTGTGCCTTTTAGAGAAATGGCACTTCGGAACATTTTGGCCCACCCACCCACTTTTGATATGGCTTGACACGTGGCTTTACTTGAGTGGCGACGAAGTCATGGCTCACTTTTATAATTTTACCTCTTTTCAACGTGGGCTCAAAACTCAAATTGCTCACCGATCGACCCACCTCCTTTTGACTTTTGATGTGGGCTCAACATTTGACTTTATCCTTTGCATGGGCGGGGCATGGTCACTTTATAACTTTAAGCTCTTTATGGAAACAAAGCCCAAATTCCCAAATCACTCGACATCCCACTTTCTTCACGCTTTTTGATTTTCAAACATCAAAAAAAAAAAAAGGGCCCACCTTTTCACCTTTGCTTGAAACATGACCACGTGTCCTTTTGCATGGGCCAGTCCTGTGCATTCATTTTTTTTTTTTTTCACTAAGTCCCTTTTGTTTGGCTGGGCCATATATCTTACCCTGGACATGTGGAGGCTCAACACACATTGGGACCTACCTCCAGATTTTTCTTTTGAAGTTGTGCCAGAGACACACGTGGAGGCTTCTACAAACTCTTCTATACTTAGCCAATTCAACGAATGACTCTACCCCTTCTTTGACTCTGACCACGTGTGGCAGCCCATGCACACTTGGGGACCCACTCTTGATTCTTCCTTTGAAGTTGTGCCAAAGAGACATGTGAGACTTCCACCGGTTCTTTATACTTAGCTGATTCGGGCCTCTTTACCCACTTGACTTCTGTTGAACCCTAGACACATGGAGAGCTAGCACTCATTTGAGTTTCCACTTTGGATTCTCCCCCTAAAAGAGTGCCAAGCCGACACATGTGGCTCTTTCCACCGGTCTTGACTCTTCAATGGTTGACTCTGTCTCTCCTTTAACTTTGACCACGTGGCGAGCTAGAGCTCATTTGGAGACTATCCCTTTGGTCTCACTTCTAAAGTTGTGTCGTTGAGGCACGTGGAGGCTTCCACTTCGACCCTCTTATACTTAGTCAATTAAATGGCCAATCTCTGTCCCTTTTTTGGACCTGGGACACATGGAGGGCTGGTGCAAATTTTGGGAACCACCCTTGGCTTTGACCCTTGAAGTTGTGTCGATGAGACATGTGGCACCATCCACTGAACCTTCCATACTTAGCCGATTCAGGCTTGTTCTATCTTCATTTTAGACCTAGGACACGTGGAAAGCCTACGTTTATTTGAGGACTATTCCTTGGGCCCTGCCCTTGGAGAATTCCGCTACCACTTGAAACATGGCCATACAGGATCTAATCGGAGATTCCACGTACTACTACATGGATGTTGGGGAAAAATTGAGAATGATACGCACCGTCTATTCACGATGTTGGAAAAAAAAAATGAAAGGGAAAACCCCACCTTTACGCCCGAATTTAAAATTATTCTTCATGGAATGAAAAAAATAAAATACCAAGCTTGAAAACGTGATCCATAGCCAAAGAGAAGGATTGATAATGACATCCGAATTTTAAAAATATTTTTCATGAAAGAAAAACTCAAACAATACCACTCAAAATTTTTAAAACTTGACTTCAAAAGAGGGAAATTTTGAGGGTGAAAACAACAGAGAGATTTAAAATCCATGAGTTACATCTATCCGAAGAAAAATTGTCTCAAAGCTCGACCTTTAAAAGAACATTTCAAACTACTAAAGTCATGGGCCAAACATGGCATAAATGAAAAACAAGGGAAACAAAACAGTGTCCAAACATGAAAAAAAAAAAAAAAGTGCTTGAAATGCCCAACACAAGGCCCCCAAAAAATAATAAAATATTTCTTCCTACAATCCCATGCCAAGCATGCCAATTAAATGGCCATAAGGAAGATAAAAGGGAGGTAGGCATCCCACTTCCAAGGTATCTCCACGCATCTAGATGCCAAAAACTAGGAGGGAAGGAAACCGATAATTCTATGCCAAACAGAAAAATAAATTTACATAAAGAATGACACATTGGTGGGAGAAATATCAAATGATTAAAACAAGAATGTCTCGCATGCCCGATCGACCAATGGGGAAAAAAAGTGGTTCAAGTTTTGAAGGCACAAACCGGAAAATGACCAATCCATGGCATCGCAACAGGGGACCCTCTTCATTTACGTGAATCGAGGCCCACACTATGGAAACGATAAAGACACATTAAAATAGATTAAATATAATTATTAATGATATTGATAACAATCAACAATAAAATAATGAAATAATCACCATTTGGAAATTAAAATATTATTATTATTATTATTATAACTTAAATCAATTATTAACCATATTAATATTGACTGATTGTCGATCTCGACAAAAATAATAATAACCAAAGATCATCAATTCATAATAATAATTATTATATGGATATTTCTTTTAACCGGAAATGGCCTAACAACACTAAATTGTCATTATAGAAACCTATAGAATTTGAGAACACAATTTTCCCTTAATATAAAAACAAATCGCAAAGGATGCTACAAGGTCTAAAACTAGAGGCATCGACAATGACATGAGAAGGAAATACAGAGAGGAAGGATGCTAATGCTTCTCTCGTGACAAGGTAAAAGTTCAACTAACACTCGATGGGAGCACACACAACCATTCAATGCTTAACAACATGGTCACTTAAGCAAGAATTGGGGTAAACATCAAATGAGGAATTACATTCTCATCCCCTTAAGAAAGCATCATCCTTGATGCGACATAACACTGAAGGAAGGAAAGGTGGTAAACATCAAGGAACAGATAAAATGAAAGTCCATCCTATGGTTAAAATTTTAGTTGTTAAAGCAACGCTTTACTGGGGGTAGCCTTAGAAACATTTTGGTAGAATGTTTAACTTTTAAAGTTCTGTGAAGATTGGTAGTTCCCTCTTATTCATTATTTAATTAGTCTCTTTCTATTTACATTATTCCTAATTCAAGTTCTTTAAAATTTCATTGTTGTAGAATTTTAGTTTATTCATTCTTGTGGGTGCCCAACATGAATGTTATCACAACACCCTACCAGGGTCATACATAACACTAATGATTCACAAGAATAATTTTACATAATTTCATGATGGTACCACACCACAAGAGCTTAACCAAATTATGAAAGAGAACAAGAACGACCCACATAACATAGTACTTGTCACACATCTATGACCAACATATAGTACTCGAACAAAAGTGTAGTACAACAACCAGAAACTTCCACATATGAAGATTTCACATAGCTTACAACAATAAATGTAGATACATAGTGTTAACAAGGGCATCAAAGCCATATCCAACTAACATGAGTAACACATACATCATAGAACCACTCCCAAATCATCACAACAACTCAACATATCTCTCGAAGCATCAATCACACACAAAAATCTCTTATGCCTCCCTCAGTCTCTTATTCCTCCCTAAAATATCTTATGCCTCCCTCAAGAAGTAATAATTTTTTTTTCCTTTTCACTCCCCAAAGAGGCTTGTTTCTCCTGTATAGCCCTAGGTGTATAAAGTCTAGACACCCCTAACCCAAGTGACATAATAACACATGGTTGGAAAACTTGCTAGTTATATGGAACTCCTTAGGGCGTACGCCCATAAAACTAAGTGGGTCCATAGGTTCAACCATTCCATGGTGCATCCCATGACCCTATTCCACACATTATGACAATAAAATAAAAATAACAATCCGATTCAAATGCCAAGTGGAAAAATACAAGCCTCGTCTTTAATTTGTAAGAGTTTAAATTTAAAATAAGATCCATTCAAAGAAAAATAAATGGCCAAATAGCCATAGTTAGTGAAAAAAACCTGCAAGTTAGTACAACAAACAAAGAAAATGCCCAAAATATAAAACATGGCAATAAAGAAAACTACCGGTCCCTGCAAAGATAAAAATAAAAAGTTTAATTTATAAATAAAATACATATATAAGAATAGCACATTACGATGACTATGTGGCCTTATCCGGCCACCAAGGGTACTCAATGAGTTGCTGGCACTCAAAACATCAAGCCTCAACTCATAAAATAACATATCAATAATACAATTGTCATCATCTCTATCTGAATCATCCCACCACCACTTCAACAAGGCTAAACATAGTCATAGCTTCACTTAGGTTGAATCCATATGAAAACCAAAAGGAGAGAGGAAAAGGATTAAAGGTTTTCATCTACTGAGCCTAAGGTTGGCTCAAGTTATTGGCCCATGGTGCACATTCCCTCACTCCAAACATACACTTTTACTAATTTCCCTCAGTTTCTATTAGCGTAAGGTTCACAAAATAACATGTAACTACATCACTAACACAATGGTGGTTCGAACACATTAACCATAACATCTTTTACATGGTACAAATACATGGTATATCACATACATTACATTCATGGTTTACAACACACCACATTACCACATTCTATACTCGAAGTGTAATCATTATACGATATGGATCATATACTCACCATATGTCCCTAAATCATGACATGAATCATTACATATTACATGAATTATAATTATGATGAGCACAATTACAACATACAGTCAACTTCCATATAACATGGGGATACACACATTTCTACACAAATGATAATGACATCATTATGAAATCTAGTTCACAATACACGAACCTTTCATACAACACATCAACACAACTACACATCACAAATTCTTAAAAATTCTCCAACACTCCATAATCGAGTATCAAATACCTTCCACACACACAACAATAAGTTACATCACACTCTAATTCTTATTGAATTCATGGAAAGGAGAAAGAATTCCTTCATCCCCAACACATCACCATGCCAAAATTACACACCAAGTGACATACACAACATGTGCACTCACACATAGCACAATTATGACATAGTTCACATCATGCTTATATCACATTACTCTTCCAATATCCACCACCATCATGCAATACCATCACCACTCTAATCTTCCCTAGAGGTTTAAGAGCATGAACCTCCACTCTTATAAAACACACACAAATACAACACCAAAAAATTGGATAACTTTTTTTTTATTTCTTGGAGTTTACACGACAACACAGGTGACTAGAAAGGGCTACAACCAACTCTCAATAATCTTGACACAATGTTGACCACATAGGCAACAAGGAAACATACAACACCCATCATGAACAATTCACTTTTCTCTTCGACAAGGCACAACATAAAATTCCAACCACAATACACAATTATAGTTAAGGACATCCCATGGTGTAAAATATTTTAAGGTTATGTATTTACTAAAAACGTCTTTCAAGACTTGACTTTATGATCTAGAAGATTCATGTTTTGATTCGAGCAATTCTTCTTACAAAAGTGAACTTATTTCTTTTATACTATTGACTAATTATCTTAAGATCAAGTTTTCTGAAGGAGGATCATCTATAAAATGTCAAAACATGCTTAATTTGTTTGATTTATAAAGGACATTTTCCATTTCTCACAAGGTTATTTATTCATACTCAAGCTACTGAATCTTGTTTCCTACCTCCATTGCACAAGGTGATGAGTGCAAGATCTAGTTGAGGGAAAGTACCATTAATTTTTCTAACTATAACTTCCTTGTGCAAGGATCAAATGTTTAACAACAATTAAGACAAGATTACAAAGTGGTTTGGAAGAAGTTAGAGGAAGAAGATCAAATTTTGATTCATATTTAAGATCTCATTAGTTATTAACTAGAATTTTATTGGGGCTAAGAATATATCTAGAATGATTAAAGGTTTCACGTAGGCTTCACTTGATGAGTTTGACATAAGCATAAAATTACATTTTCAATGGTTGAGATAGATTGAATGATTTCTAATCAGTATCCTCCTACTTATTATGACCTTATTATCTTCAAAAATCTAATCATTGATTTCACCTTAAGATTGTTTAAGGACTCACCATAAAAGGATAATGTTCATTAGTTTAGCTAGGGGTAGCAAGGTATATAAATTTTCTTTACAAAATATAGTTTCCTCTTTGATCACTTAAGGACTCAAATGTTATCAAGTAGATCACATCTACATTAATTTATTCATATATGTATATATAATTTTTATTTTTTTATAACTTTTATAAGGATTACCCAACCATTTTATTATTCTTAGAATTGTATTGTTATTATGTCCTAGAAGGGTTTACAACACAAAATTTTATCTCAAGAGAAAATTTTACCATTACTCTTTTTGTGAAAACTTTACATGGTTACATCAATTCTTTCCAACACGACGTAAAAACCAAAGGGACAAAACAATTCTATGGAACTATGACTAGGGGGAAATAAGGTAACAATATTTATCAAGCAACGCTATACTCTTCTTAAAATTCCTATAATACATTAAAATCAGTCAAAAACATATGATGATCAATTTTATATTTTCCACAATAGGAAATACAAGTTTTAGTTTCAGCTATTTATGACAACCGTAATCCACAACACATATTACTAAGGCACTTTGGTCTCCTTCTAAAATTTCCACATAACCCATTCCATAGTTTTACAACATAATAAGCATTTGTACAAAATAACTTCATAACAAAAACTAATGCAATTTTGTAAAAGTATTTCCATCATCTACTCGCAACATCCATTTGCAACAAATTATTAACCTGAATCATTTCAAGAGAACTGAGCAAGATAAGACTACACATGGAAAAAGTAAGCTACTATCTAACAATATCATGAATGGAAACATTCTATTTCAAGAAATGGGTCGAAACTTTAAACACTAACAACTCCTTAAGTTATAATAAAATTTCCATTATGCCAATCTAAGGATAAAGTATTATACTTCGATTAAGAACATTGTCTCAAAATCCACAAAATTTTAACCACCAAACATGTAAAACCATAGGCCTAAAGAGTTAGAAATAAAATGTCAACTGAAAAGAGTAGCATTCTAAACATCCATCCAAGTTTTGTAACACTATGGAATTAAAAACCTCCTCAATAAGTCTATATTTTTGGTTTGAAGTAAAGTGGATCACCCTTTCCGAGAACAAGTTCATTTTAAAGCAACCCTCATTACCATGATCAAACCACTCTTGAAAGAAAAAGCATTTACATAAATCACCAAATGCCATTATCTTAACAACAACTTCAGTCATAAATCAACAATGCATATGAATAAATAAATACCCCCAAATGTCCCTAATGGTCTTAACATTCATATCGTGAGTCACCAAGATATCAAAATACATACATCAATAAAAGCGGTGAGATGAAAAAATATATAAATACCACCAAAATTAATCATGAGTTATAATTAAGCCATGGTAGTTCTTACAATGAAAGAGTAGTATCCAAATATACATACATGAACTTTAAATCTCGGTGACAAAAAATTCATTGTGGTTCAAGCATCATAAGGATTAGTCAATGTGTCCCTTAAGGAAAAACCTTAAACATCTTGGTCCTACACCGATGATCATCAGAAATTAGGTATATGTCTAGTACCATAATCAATCCTATAGTACTATCCATGGTGCAAAATAACTAAATAACTAGGTACCTTCACCATGATACTCCATTCATACTTAAAAATAACCATTGTAGTTAACCACACATATAGAACTTAGTAAACTAGCGGGATAATTTGAAGGGACAACTCACTTAGTCTAAGAAGTGAGAACATGGAGGTCCAACAGACCTCGAAAAATTCACCACTCAAGATTGGGTGACAACAAGGAATCAAATGACATTACGTTATTTGTTGTCATAACCCAAAAGGATGATTAAATGTCCATAAAAACTATAGTCTCTCCCAACCAAGATCGGGTACAATCTAGTGGTTGTCCACTAAAGTAAGGTTTTCATAACCCATGTGAACGGTGATCACATACTCGTAAATGTAAAGTCAAATCACACTAGCCTAGAATCCAACTAAACTAGTTTATTAAGGAATTACTTGAGAAGGGGGGTTTATAAACCTTAGAAGATGTACACAACTCGCATACCTAGAAGAGGCATTGTCGATAGAATAACTACTTGAGTAACCGGACCTAGAAGTCACAAAAATAGGAACAACTCAATTTTCCATGAATAAAATCATATCTAATGATATTATGTTCTAATGGAAAGAAATAGTTTTAAAGGTATAGCAGGCTTACTTTCACAACAGAAAAACACTAGTTGTAAACAACATGAAAAATTGATACTCAATCCTTAAATGCGAGATAATAATGGTAGAAGGTCGATCATTTAAGCATGAACATGTAACATCCAGAGAAGAGGGATACGTCTATGTTTTCAACTTTAACACTAACACTATTATAGATAAAACAAGAAGATTTCAAGAGGAAAGCAAATATTTCCCCACAGGCATCCTAGCCCACAACAAAAGTAGTAGAGACAAAAAAATTAGGGAAGAGAAGGTTTTATTTCATGATGTTTTTAAATGTAAGAAATTATAGCAATGGGTAAGTTTATCTTTCCTGGTTTCCAGCTTCAACAAGGTACACAACCACCTCATAGACCTATAGCAACAAACCTCTCGTTGAATATTTTTCTACATACATGTTGGGTGATAAAAATCCACTCACTCCCACATTGGCATAGGCAGGGAGTTCCAAAATCCATGAGTTGCATCTCGTATGAATAAAAGGGGTCTCAAAGTTTGATAAGATTGTAGTATATACACAAAAACAAGAACTCCAAAGAAAAAAATGCATTGATAGGAGGAAAGCTAGACCCCACAAGCTTTTAAACATACTCCCAAATGACCTACGTCAAAATGGGATGGTTAGAGTAGGGCAAGAACATCCATTGAAGCACAAAGGAAATGGACTTTTTTATTAGTTAAAGAAGCATGAGATTTAAAAACAACATGCAAAAAAAATGTTGAGGTATAACACGAGGAAAGTAAACCGCTTGAGAAAACACCTCAAAGAGATTTGGTCTTAAGGGAACGCCATCATTGTAGGATATATACAAATAAGGATCTACAAAAATGGCTTCCTAAGCTCACCATATCTAACAAACACGTAATCAGTCCCATCCTTCAAAATAAAATTTCCAACATTATGAGGGTCATCAATCCACACCATTAATAATGTCAATGCTGGGTTGGCATCCGAAGGATGTATGCATTAAGAGAAGAAAATATTGGAAAGTAACTCCTTTAAACACAAACCAAACTTACATAAAATAAATCACAGTTGTAGAAATAAATTTTGCATGAAATAAATCACACTTGCATAAAGGAAATCAAACTTACAGTAACTTAAACACACTTGCATAAATTGAAATTACTGAATTAGAAATAAACATAATTGAATGAAACACCTGCAGGTTCACAACAGACTGAATTTTCACAATACAAAGATAAAAACAATACAACAAAATGAATTAAAGAAAAATGAATAAACATAAACATAAATACACAGATCCATATTCCTTGGAATGAGTGGCTAGCTCATTCCTTGGAAGAGAATTTAAATCATACTTCTGAGATCTTAAAACTATAGAATATTTGAGAGGAAAGAATATATCTTTATCTCTTGGGAGAAAAGTGTTACACATCCGAGTGTGGAAGGTTACATTTATAAATTATACATCCAACGAAATCCTTATTTTTGGAGATACAATCTGATCTTACCTTTATTCTAATCCTAACAATTAATATCTCCATCTCCACAAAATATAGAGAGAGATATTATTGCAGTCAAAGTCTTATCTCACTTATTTTAGGAAGATTTGCTCCCAAATCTTCCCCTTGCTTTCTGTAACGAGAATAATAATGATTTTATTCCTCTACATTATTGGAAGGAGGATTTTCCTCAAAATATGATTTTGACTAAATATCTTTCTAAAATTTTCCATTTCACTTTGTTGTTTTTATTTGTGGAACTTTTGGCGCTTGTCTTATACGTTTTTCCTCAATCTGCATTTCACTAAAAGTTAAATTTATCTTCATTAGTAAAACTCATTGCAAATCTCAATGCAGTTTTTGTTAAACAAATTGTTATGAACAAAAACATCACTCATATTTTATGTTTGACTTTTTCTGCTTTCTATTTATGGAACTTTTAACGCTCGATTGTACACTTTTCCTCTAATTGCAGCTCACTAAAAGTTAGATATATTTTTATTGGTAATACCTACAAAAAAATTGCATGTGATTTTTGTTAATCACATTGCTTATGAACAAAAAACTCTCTCAGATTTTCCATTGGATTCTCTAATCTTTCACAATTTCTCAAAAATTGTCAAAATCTGTTAGTTCTGAACTAAACCTACGAGTTCTAGAAATAACTCGTGAGTCCCAAAACTAAGCCCGGAAGTTCCAGAACTAACTCTGTGAGTTCCGAACTAAGCCTTTGAGTTCAAACTAACTTAAAACAACTATAACGTTTGCATACGATCTCAATTGAGGTGATTATTTTTTTGAACTAGAATAATTTTTCAAGAGGAATCTAAATATGAAATCAAATTTTAGTTTAGATATACCATCCATGATCAATTCCAATTTTCTCAATACTAGAATTATCTTTCCTTTATGGCCTGCATACACAAGACTTTTCATCTTTTCCCAAATAATCAATAGGATTAGTCAACAAAATAGATAACAAAATATTTCTAAAGAATGAACAAGATATATATCTTATATTCTATCTTAAGAAAACTATAAATTCCTCTATTACATTTAAATCTACTTTCAAAGGAAACTGTGAAGGAAAAATAATGGTAATATATGACCAATTTATGGCCTCATCACAACTACCCAAATCATGGGCCAAGCATGGAATAAATGAAAAACAAGGGAAAAAAGTTCTTTAGCATGCCCAAAGACAAGGCCCCCAAAAATAATAAAATAATGCTTCCTATAATCCCATGCCAAGCATGCCAATTAAATGAACATAAGGAACATAAAAGGGAGGTAGGCATCCCACTTCTAAAGCATCTCCATGCATCCACTTGCCAGAAAACTAGGAGGGAAGGAAACTAATAATCCTACACCAAACAAGAAGAATAAATTGCTATAAAGAATGGCAACTTGGTGGGAAAAATATCAAATTCTCCTTTAATTTAAATGGTTAAAACAAGCATGTATGCAGGCTTGATCGACCAACAGAGAAAAACTAGTGGTTGAAGTTTCGAAGGAAAACACTGGACAATGATTAACCATGGTGTCATAACAGGGGATCCTCTTCATTTGTGTGAACCGAGGCTCACACTACGAAAACGATCAAGACACAATAAAATAGCTTAAAGATAATTAATAATGATATTGATAACAATCGACAATAAAATAATGAAATAATCATCATTCGGAAATTAAAATATTATTATTATTGTTATTGTTATTTTTATAGCTTAAAATAATTATTAACCATATTAATATTGACCGACAATCAAGCTCGAAAAATAATAATAATAACCAAAGATCAAAAATTCATAATAATAATTATTATATGGATATTACTTTTAACTGGACACGCCCTAACAACACCAAATCGTCATTCAAGCCACCTATAGAATTCGAGAACACAATTTTCCCTTAATAGAAAACAAAATCTCAAAGGATGCTACAAGGTCCACAACTAGAGGCATCAACAATGAAATGAGAAGGCAAGATGGAGAGGAAGGATGCTAATCCTTCTCTGCGATAAGGTCAAAGTCAACTAATGGTCAATGGGAGCACACACACAATTAAATGCTTAATAATAGGGTCACCGAAGCAAGAAGTGGGGTAAACGTCGAACAAGGCATTACAAAAATCCTATTAGGGTATGTATATATATTGATTTTTTTAAATTTCTGAATCATATTTGTTCTAGCAACACTTTTTCCTAAAGCACAGGGAGGCACTAGTGAAAAAAACATATTTCTAAACACCGGAACTATAAATGGAGGTTGTGGGGATGCAAGGTGGGTCCAGGAGGTTGTTGGAGGAAGCACATGATCTCTCGAAGCAATAAAATTTCCAAAACCTCTTAACTCAGCCACAACCACTCTCTGACCTCATATGTTTCTTACATAGGCTCCTCAAATCCTTTCTCTAAAACCAAATGCCGAGGACCTAAACAGGAGGATTCTAGTGTATAGTTTTAACAATATGAAATAATAAGATTACATATAGGTTATAGTAGAATGAAATAGCTACAATATCTATAGATATTGCACAACCACATACAAATAAATCATATGTTGTAAATATACAAAACAACACATCTGTGTACATAAAAATAAAAAATAAATGGTTTTAATAATACACAACCATATAACAATAAGACAACTAGTTACCATAGTAATATAAATATTTAGCAATAGTAAATGTAACAACCTATTAGCTATGGTAAACATGAAATATAATGCATAAATTAACTATAAAAGGTTTTACCTAAAATTAGAGAGAGGGATTACTCAGTAAAATGTTTATTTCCCATCGCACACTTCTAGATAGGAACATAGGTAAAAATATTTTAAATGGGGTGCACAATTATAGGTATGAGGTGCAAAACATTGTAACATGATCCTATATTAACCTAAATCATATAATGATAGGAAATAAATAGATTAAGATTGTGAAAATGTGATTGTATGATGGGAATATTTGCCAAAGGAGTGAAAAGTTAAAGACTATTTTGGGATGAGTTAAGTGAATGAAATGTACAAGTGGACTATCCTAATGTAAGGGGTACCCACGAGATACATGGTTCTTATGAATAGAACCTCTTTAGGTGGATAACATTCATGTGTTCATCAAGTGTTTTTCTAGTTGATGTTCCCAACTTTTATGCTCCTAACCCAAATTTAGCAGTGATTACATATGGCCCTAACTAGTTGGGCTAAAATTTAAATTTATTTTCTCTATCCTTGGTTAATTTTTTTATTTTCTTTGAGAATTAGATCATTGATATCAAAGTAGATAGGTTTTATATTGTTATTATATCTTAGTGGAGATGGTTTAGAGTGTTAATCCTTTTCTCACAATAAGTTATAGTTCGTTAAGTCGTGATTGTCTATATTCATCTTCATTAATTAAACCATGAAGGGATATTCTAAAGGATGTGAGTAAGATCTCAAGGGTAAAAAAATTCACAACCCTAAATAAGAGGGAATGGTGTGGCTCATGTACGAATGTGATAAGCCCAAAGGGTGGGTTATATTTGAGTATGTGAGTTTCATCCATGTTCAATGACTATATTTTTCATGATACTCTTTAACATTTTGGTATTTTATTCATCTTGAGCATTACCTTAAGGGTTATATGGAGTGGACCACTTAAGGTAGATATGGAAATGTTTAGAAAGATATTTGAAAATTTTATTTTTAAAGGACTTTCCATTGTCAGTGAAAATGGAGGATGTGATACCAAAGTGGAAAATAAGGTTATTAAATACAAATTTGGAGATTTGAATGATGGTGATGTAGGTGAGAGGCATAATATATACCCATTTATTTAAATACTTAGTAGTTGTTACAATTAATTTATGTCCATAAGATGATGTATGACTAATTTTCACAATAACCTCAAGCCCCCATTAAGAGAAAGGCCAAGGTGTCATGATTGGTTGTAAATCATGAGAAGGTGCATGAATTAGATTACCATGTTTTTGACAAGCTAGAAACCTTTTGAAAAATGGAATGTGTCATTTTCCATGGTGGGCCAATAGTAACTTACGCGTAATATTTTACTGGCCAATGCCATTCCATTTGTGTCCACAACGTAAATTCCTTCATGCACTTCAACTAAGGTGTGAGATGCCTCCTCTTGATTGAGACATCTGAGTAAAGTTCCATCGTAACCTCTTTGATACAAGGTGTTGGTGAGGATAGTATAACAAAAAAACATTTCACTAATTCACATTTTTATGGGATTTTATATTTGAGGGAATGTCTTATCATGAATGCAATTATATACATCATGGTACCAAGAGATATCAAGACCGACTATTTCAAATACCATGGTAGTATCGGAAAATCATAACTAGGATCTAAAATATGCTCTACAAGAAAGTGTGTTTGTGTTTGATTGGTTGTGATGTCAAGAAGGGATTTTATAGCTCCATAACATCCATGGTTTTGTAATGAGCTCGAGGTACTTGGATCAAAAGTGACTATATCAAAAACATCCATTAAAACCACAATTTAATTAAATTTGTACATATTCCAGTCCAAATTAAAAACCAAAATTATATGTATTAGTTTTACTCATATCAAATATTGGAGTTTAAATATACTATTATTAGATTCCAAATTAGAGAGATTTTGGAATTAGATATCGTCTTTTTGGATTTCAATTTTAGTATTTATGGATTTTAGCTTGAATAAAAATAGTAAATACTATTTTTTATAGTATAACATTTCTTGAGTGTTATTTATTTACATGTTGTCCTACATCTATGAATTTTTATACATAATAAACAAGTTAATATATTAAAGGAATAAATTTAATGGTTATATTAGTACATTACACATATTATTTTGATTTTTTCTTATTCCAAATATTATTAAAATTGGTAGATGCCCATTATATTATAGAAAATATTCATAAAATAGTCATATTCACATTCTCTTATTATAAAATGTATAATATTTACAATACCTATTGAAAATTTTCAGAGCTAAGGGAAGAATATTGTATAGAGTTGGAAGTATGAATGGTTTGGATCTAGAAGTATAAGTGGTCCAGAGATAAAAGTGTGAATGGTTTGGAGATGTAATTATAAATGGTTTGGAGATGGAATTATGGATGGTCCGGGTTGAAAGTATGGATAGTTTAGCGTTGGAAGAATGAATGGTATGGAGATAGAAGTATAAATGGTTCAAAGATGGAAGTACAAATGGTTCGAGAGCTATGAGTATGGATGATCCAAAGTTGGAAGTATGAATGGTATGGAGTGGCCTTTAAGGAAGAATATACACATCCCATAGCTCGGTCATAGAATAAGAATAATGTTAAAGTAAGATAATCATAAAATGTGAATTTATTTTACAGATGTATTTCCAATTGACTATTCAAATAATCAACTTCTAACTAAAAATGGAAATTTAAAATGAATTTCAACTGACTATAATGCTTAAACAACTTAATTGTATTTGTAAAACATTGTAACGATATCAACTAAAATCAATCAAACTCGCTAATTGTGTATTTGTATGTTTTCAAAGAACAAAACATATTTTGTGTCCCCACATGATTTAACCATGTGGATAAATGTGTAAATAGTTTTTATCGAATGGATTGTGTCGCAATATGTCCATTTGGTAGGAAATTCAAGGAAAAGGGACTCTTGCCCATCATAAACAAAGCATGTTTTTTCACCTATGAAAAATGTGTTATTTTATCCATACATCTGAATGTACATGTCTAGAACCTTTTATGTTAATTATATAAACCAAAAAAAAAAAAAACCCTTATTTGATATTAGAAAATTATTGTTGATTTCACATTGCTTTATGCCCTAAAAATGAATTTCATATTTCGTAACCAACCAAAATATTAAATGAAGAAATTTTGATCTCTTGAGTGCATGTATGTAAACCAATATCGAATATCAAAATGTTGTCATACTATCCTTAACAATGTAGGGATAAATGTTTGACATAAGTATCTCGTAGGATGGATATGTAAAACCTAGTTGGATGTTAGGTGATCTAAATTCAATTATTCCTGGAAATCCAAATAGCAATATTTCTAACCATAAAACCAATAACTTCCTTCCATTTGGAATAAGATCTGAAAATCAACTAATACAAAACAATTCTTTTTCTAAATAAAATGATCTTTTAATACTTAGCAGATGGAGAATGGAGGAGGAGGAAGAGGACATTTTGAAAAGTATGGTAGGGAAACCAATGGATGATGAATACCACCTGGAACAAAATAATTTATCGTAGAAGAAGGAGACAGTGGGGGCCATGCACATGATTCTAACAAGGAGAATGATATAGAAATAAGAGGCCTAGATTCATGGTCAAGGATGGTAAAGAATTGATCCTTATCAAATGTCCCAAAATTTTCATGCATGTGACAAAGGAAGCTTCGGGATGCATCCGGAGTTACTTGAATCAATTTTAAATAGCACCTCAAAGAATATGGATAAGAATTTTATGGGTAAGATGGTTGGGGAAGACCAAATATTGATCTTCTTAGTAGATGGGCTAAGTTTAAGTGGAATCCAAAAGGACACATGAAGGTAAGTGATTTACCGGATGAGTTTTTAATCTTTAACTTTATTATTTATGAAGGAATGTTCAAAGTTTTGGATAATGGACCCTAGTTTTGTGGGAAATTAGGCATGTACCTAAGAAAATGGGAACCAAATTTTAACTTGAAGAAAGAAAATCTGAATCAGCTCCTATTTGGGTTCATTTACCTAGTATCCCCTTGGAGTTTGGCATGAGGACATCATAAAAGGAATATCAAAATATCTAGGTAATATTGTTCTCATAGACAATACTACTATCAATATGACTAGATTAGTGTGTGTTAGGTTCTGCATCTACTTAAGTAATGATATTCCCAACAACATCAAGATGAATTCTAAACTGGGTTTTAGGGAATAGAAAATAAAACTAGAGAGCCATCTGGAAAAATGTACAAAATTTAATGGATGGGGACACTCGACTCAAAAATTTAAATTAAAGATATCTTAGACGTATATGAAAGTGAAAACAAATGAATGAAATGAGGATAAAGGGAAAGGAATCATGTTTTCTCAAGAACCACACATAAGGATATAGACCTCTACGTATCAGTGACAGGGAGGAGGTCCTAAAAACTCCCCCAAACAACCTCTGGAGAAGGATGAGGATGGATTCATACTGGTGGTTAATAAGAAGAGAAACAAGTACCTTTGAATGTCTGATTCCAAGATTTTGGAGAAGAAGAATGAGAAGTTAGAAAATTTTACTACAAGAAAATTGGAGCCTTTTTTTCCAAATTAAAAGGTTCTCAAAACACACAACAAGAAGGAAAATATTGGAAAACCCATTTTGGAGAATAGATTCAATGAAGAACAGGGAACTCCGATAAGGTTTTAATGGAGTAAAATTTCATGAGAAGATCCAACTCCCAAAGAGAAAAAGGGAAGAGTTCCAAAAATATGATATATTGAGAGTTAGCAAAACAATTGGAGAATATATAAATTGAACAACAAAGGAAATAAAAAATGTTAAAAAAATAATCCAAAAGGAATTAGAAGAAAATAAATTTGAATGGAGTCGAGAACAAACAACATCGCCATTGTTGAAGGGTGAGTCCTCTAAAGGAATTCCCTCAAAATCTGGTAAAATGGAAGGCATTGGGGGATAATCCCATAAACATTGAGAAACCTAGCAAAAATTACTCATATTGAAAAAATTGAATCAATGAAGAGGAATGTGCACAAAGAGATAGATTAGGGAAACATACCAATTTGGATCAAAAGGTCTTTAGGAAAAATAAGCCCAATCTTAGAAAATGAACTTCATCTCATGGAATGGAAGGGGGCTTAATAACCTAGAAAAATGGAGAATCCTTAAATATTTGGTGGAAATTCATAATTTAGATGTTTTAGTTGTGTAAGAAACTAAAATGAAGGAAGAGAATTTTCTAAGTAACTGTAAGTATTTTTGGAAAAACTCGAGGATTTTTTGTTATTTCACAGGGTGCCTTAAGAGGTATAATGGTTGTATGGAATCCAACTATTTTTAAAGTCACACTCTTGTTAAAAAGGGGAAATCATATGGTGATCATGCTTGAGAAATTTGGGAAATGGAAAAATATGGGTTCTCTCAAATATATATGCTCCAAATTCTCATAAAGAAAGGAAGAAATTATGGCAGCATCTTCTAAATTTCAAAAATATCATTTCAAGATCAGATTGGTTAGTGCTTGGTGATTTTAATTCCTAGCTTCCCCCTTGGAGAAAAAGGGAGGATCTTTGGAGTATACGGTTGGGATGAAAGACTTCAATGATTTCCTCACAAACTCAAACTTAATGGATATAGATCTAAAGGGAAGTAAATACATATGGACAAATAGAAGAGAGAGGTCTCACTTATTCAACTTAGATTTGATAGGGTTCGGATATGGAAGAGTGGTTTAAAAATTATATTTCTATCTTCTCCCTCCAAAGTTTTATGTTTGTGGAGCCTATTTTCATGTTAGAGTGTGGTACACCTTCTATGTGTTACACTTGGGTATTTTTATGGCGGTCCCACTCACCGCCGAGGCGGGTCGGGGGTTTGGGGTAAGCCCCAAGCAAATTTTCATGGGTGGTTTATTAACCCATGGGTAATGGGTAACCGTTATGGGCTGTTTTTGGGCCCATGTTTTTTCGTACCCATTGTTTTGTAAAACCGCCTCTTCGGTTTCCCATAGGTTTATGGGACAGTTTTGTTTTTCCCCATTGTTTTGATACCCACGGTTTTGTAAAATTGCTTAAGAAGTTGTCTATTTATATGGTCTTATGCATATGATAGATGTACAAGCAAATGTATTGCAGATGTGTTTTGAATTTGGGTGTGAATTATGTAGAGTTTGTTGAGCATATCTCCAAACGGATATGGGTATTTAATTGAGAGAGTGGAGGTTTGTAATAAAATATGAGCAAGTGATTCTTGGTGGACGTAGCCCAAATTGGGTGAACCATATTAAATCTTGTCTCTCTGTGTTGTGTTATTTATTCTACGGTTTTATTTGAGATCTCGTAATATTTTCGCATATTAATTTCTCTTATTACGATTCTCGTAAGGGATTATTCCGCATATTTTATCTCCTATTTCCTAACACAAAGTATAGGATCAGATCATAACCCAATTATTTTGATGATAAAAGAACCCACTAGAAGAAAAATACCCTTTCACTTCGAAATAAATGTTTCTCCAAAGTGAAGAGTTAAAATACCTCATCAAGGAATGGTGGGGATTAAATGTCCAAGGTACTTCTATGTTTAGGTTGTCCAAAACATTAGAGCATGTTAAAATGAATCTTAAGAAATGGAAAAAAGGATTTTTGGGAACATTTTCTAGAAGAAATATGAATTGAAAAGGGATATTCTTAATATGCAGATGAAGAGCAAAATGAATATCTCACAAATAGAGATGGAAGACTATTAAAAATAAAGACTCTTAATTTTTAAATATCATAGCATCCTGGATAAGGAAGAAACCTTTTGGAGGAAAAAATTGAGAATAATGTGGCTCAAAGAGGGTGACAAAATTAGTGGATTCATTCACTTGAGAAATCTCAAAAGAATGATTGTTAATAGAATTAAAAAAATTATTAACATGGAGGGGCATATCTTGGAAGAAAAGGAAGAGATAAAATATGAAGCTATATCCTTTTTTAAGAACATGTTGAATAAATAAAGAAATTAAAATCAAGAAAAGGTTAATGAATTTCTTAATTGCATTCCTTCCCTTATGTCTGAGAATGATAACCAGATTCTCTCTATGACTCCTTCAATGGAAGAGGTGGAATTTGTTAGCATAGTCTACGTAGTATTTTATTATTAGGCTAGTTGTTATTATTTATTCCATTATTAGATCTTATTGTTAGTAACAACTCCATCCATTCTAGGGAGTAACTCCATCCATTCTAGGGAGTATTGTTTATACACAAAGCTATAAATATTGTACATGATTCTAATTAAATAAGACTTAGAGATATTCAATCTATATTTATTCTCCTCAATCAGATCCTCACAATATGGTATCAGAGAAATCATAAACTTTGACCTGGTGCATTTGAGGGAGATACATTTTATCTACAACAAATAAATCTACCTAGAATGTTGCTATTGGAAGAGTGACATCGAGCCGAACCTGCTGCGTGGAGAGAAGACCATTCTTAGCGTGGACATATTTTTATTGTTGAACTGTGTGAAGCCTTTTATATGTTATTAGTGACATGCAAAGAGCCCACACATGGAGACTGGTTCCCCAGGTGTGAAACGTGTGGCTGAAGTAAAATACAACAACCTGAAATTGGGGATTTAATTATTTGTTTTTTCTTCTGCAAATCAAACGTGGAGGGAGATTGAATAGTTTTTTTTTCTTCTACAATATAAACACCTCTGCAAACCTCCAACGAACTCTGCAAATAGCACACGTGGAGGTAGATATGCATTGGATTTGTGTTTGTTAGACTGTTGCGTGGTGGAGGAAGAGCTGCACATGGAGATTTACTAGGTTACATGCATTTTTTGAGAAATCCACCTTTCAATCCTATATTCAAACTACATGAAGATGTTTTTTGTTGGGTGGATGTGTGATGTGAAACTGCGTGAATGTGAAAGCTACGAGCATGTACTCTCATCCTTAGATCCCATCATATGAATTCTTGAGTTGGCACAAGAGCTTAGTGCTCTAGAGCTCACAAACAATTGGAGAAAACAAAGAAATTGCAGCCAAGCTCATTTGCACTAGAAAATATGATTCTTTGGCTAAATTAAAAAAATAGAGAGCCAGTGTTGTCTGATGAAGCCTCAAAGAAGGCACGTGGGATTCACATCAGTATTAGCAATACCCTACATATAGACTTATTCCTGCATTCTCTCCAAAGATTTTGTGGATAATAATTTTGGCTACAAAGTATTTGAACCTACGTGGGTTGAGACTCTAGTTCCCGTGTGGAAAATTAAACTTGTTATTTGCTGCTACATGGAGTCTCTTAAATCCATGCCAAATGACAAGCATGAATGACATGATCAAGATTGCTAAAAGCCAAAACATTGACTCGCACACCAAAGAACACCATCCTAAAGCTCATGAAAGCTCGGGTTCTACTTTTCACTACTCAATGAGCTACACAACACCGAAAACCTTATCTTCATGAACTGGTTTATAAAGGAATCTTGGAGTATTTCCTTTTTTACATCAGTTGTCAAGAAAAGTGAGTTCAAGAACAACTAGAAGCTGAGTACGATGGCGATTGTAAGGATAAAGATGAACACCCCACAAAGTGTCACCGTCACTTAACACACAAGTATTGTGATCACCTATGAGCTGGTACTTCTCATCAGTGAGTAAAATTGTAATATCTCTTGGAATCAATAAATAAATAATTTTTATTTCATTTTTTACAATGTCTGCACCAAAAAAATTTTGTCTTGGATTCTCAGTTACTTAAAGGGAAAAATTTACGGCCTGGAAAATAAAGATGAGGACAATCCTTTAGTTTAAAGGATTATGGGGCATTATCACTAGGTATATGACATTTCCCATAGCCCCTGATGAACTAATGAAGTATGAGATTACTAGTGCCAAAGCCTTAATGCTGAGAATTCTCAATTTTAGTTACGATGTGAAACCACATGTTCAAAATGTGGAAAGACCAAAGGAGGCTCTGGGACAAGTTGGAAAAATTTATGAAGCAAAAATCGACTAAGATTCTCCATCTTTAGTTAAAGTTGCAAACCCTCTCTATGGGGTTAGATGAGAACATTGAGGAGTTCTTACGTCATTTGGATAAACTCGATCAAAGTTATTAGTGCTTGGTGAAATGGTGGATGAAAAAATTCTTGTGTCAATTACCTTGAGAGCACTCCTTCTCAATTCCAAGTGTTCACTATGACATTGAATGTATCCAAACAAACTGTGGCATTCAAAGAACTCGTGAACTTCCTGTAGTAGGAAGGGGCCATCAATTCAGTCTAAGAGGAGGCTCAGGATAAAGCCTGTTCTCAAAGCCATACCATGGCTACAAGAATCGAGATGGGTCCCCTAGAGAATCCAACTCAAGCAAAACTAAATCAACAATAGAAAGATCAAAATCCAAAGAGGTGGTGTCACATTTGTAGAACCAACACTAATCACTGTTGGTAAAATGGCTTGAAATAGGGGTCTTTGAGTCAAACAAGCACATTCAAGCGCGATGATTTTGAAAAATCAAAACCATGTCCTTGCCATAGAAAGAATAAGGGACATCTCGCAGCCCAATATGATGATGAATCTAATTAGGAGTCATCATAAGGAGATAATTTTGGTAAGAACCTTGTACTAGTATGTTAGACTTCACAACCCACAAAGAGAGTTTGGCTGATAGACTCAGGTGCCAACAAGCATATGTCAGGTGACAAGAATCTATTTGATTCACTAAATAAACATCCAATTGGAGATCACATTCGTATAGCTGATAATAAAGATTACATTGCAAAAGGAATAGGCCAAGTCACCATTCCTCTCTCACCACAAAAATTTACACTTACAAAGATACTATATGTTCCTGGCTTGACTAGAAACCTCTTGTCAATGACTCAACTCTTGAATCATCATCTAAAGGTAGAATTTCTTGTTCAAAATGGCATCAAATCATTTTTGATCTCATGAAAAGGTACGGTTATTGCTAGATCATTTCTAAAACATAAGTTATTTGATTTAGATATTGTTTCATCTTCTACAATAGCTTTATCTACATCAACAATTGAATCTAATGGACTCTAGAATTTTAGATATGGAAACTTGTTAGCTAGTTCATTGCATCAGATGAGTTCAAAAGAAATGGTCCATGGACTACCCAAATTGTCCAGTTCCTTGCCTATTTTCCCTAGCTATCTTGTAGGAAAACAACACAGGGATCCATTTCAGGTGAGCACCTTCCATGCCAAGAAACGTCTAGAGGTAGTTCATACCGATATGAATGGCCTGCTGCCTACTTCATTTTCAGGATACAAGTACTTCCAACTATTCATGGATGACCACTCTCACAAGATGTGGGTGTTTTTCCTGAAGAAGAAAAGTGAGGCTCTTCAACATTTCTAGAATTTCTATCACCATGTTGTTAAAGAGACAAGAAAACCACTTCTTCTACTCTCGCTCAAATCGAGGGGGATCTCATTAAAGAAGTTCTTGGCCTTCCTCAAATAATAAGGAATTAACTTAACTTGAATACTCCCTACACACCCCAAAAAAATGACATTGTTGAGTGACGTAATTACACAGTTATGGAGATGAATCACTGCATGCTATCAACAACAAAGTTGGAGGATTGATAATGGGTTGAAGCATTATAGACAACTATTTATCTTCTCAACATAGAACCCGATAAATATTCTAAAAATAAAATGCCATAAGAGGTATGGAGTGTTAGAAAGCCATCAATTTCTCATTTATGAGTATTTGGTTATACAACATACATGTATTTCCCACTCGGAAGAGAAAAAGGTTGAACCGAAAACATTCTTGTGCATACTACATGGCTATAACACTACCTAAAAATCATACCAACTCATGGATCCCGAGAAAAGAAGATATATGAGAGTCGGGATGTGGTTTGTGATGAGTCATCCTTTGACTTAGTAGTGACAATGATTAAACCATTACCAACCACCTCACCCCCGACTATTCTCTCGAATCCAATGATCAGCTAGAGGAGACTACTCAGAGGAAAGATGTGTTGTCAAGGGAGCTATATGTTGACCTTGGAGAAGTGGATAATGTTACTTGGCATCCATCCTCAAGTAAACGCAACAGTTCTTCACAAAATCAGCCAATTTCTCGTTCGCAGTGGGTACAAAACACCATAAAAACTCTCATTTGCAAAAACTTCTAGATACTTCATCCAGAGTCAAAATGAGAAGTCAAACAAGAAATGAGGTAAAATTTGCACTCATGAGTTCAATGATTAGTAGCTCTAATCTTGATAATGTTCATGAAGCATTCAGTCAACCTCATGGAATGGAGCCATGGATATATAATATGACTCACTCATGCAAAATCAGACATGGGACCTTATTTATCTTCCTACGGAAAGAAACCCATAGGTTGTAAATGTGTTTTTAAGAAAAAAATATAAGGCATATGGATCCATTAACAAACATAAAACATGACTTGTATCAAAAGGATATACATAGAAAGATGGCATCGACTATGAAGAAACCTTTGCACCCACTTCTAAGATCAATACCATCATATTAGTGTTCTTAGTTGCAGCACATAAAGGATGGAGACTTAAGAAGATGGACATCAAGAGTGATTTCATAAATGGTAATCTCAAAGAAGAAGTGTACATGACCCAACCTAAAGGATTTGTTGATGAAGAGCATCCTAATAATGTATTTCGTCTCATCAAATCACTTTGTATGGACTAAAAAAGCTTCATTGGCATGGTATATCAAGATTTATGATCACCTTTTATAGCATGGGTTCACGTGTAGTCCCTCATATTTAAATTTGTATATAAATAAGGTAGGTAAAGAAATTGTCATCTTTGTTGTGTATCTGGATGATCTTTCGATTAGTGGTAGCTCAAAAGATTAGGTTGATATTGTGAATAATTATCTCAAAAGAACCTTTGACATGAAAGATTTGGGGCTACTACATTACTATCTTGGCTTGGAGATATGGCAAAAGGAACATCACGTTTTTGTCTCCCGAGATAAAGTAATCCAAGACACTCTTGGAAAAGTACAATATTTCCAATTGTAAACCTATATCCACTCCCATGGAAAAATGATTGCAAATGTCAAGATTCCAGGACTCACCTCAACTAGATGCTACAATGTATAGGAAATTGGTTGGAGGGCTCATCTATTTAACATATGCCGACTAAATTTATGCTATCTTTGTCACCTATCTTTCCAAATTCATGCAAGAACCAAATAAATGTGAGCTGGACTACAACAAAGCATGTATTGATATATGTCCGAGGAACAGTTGATTATGGTTAGGAATATAAGAAGAATGATCAATTCTTAAGGGATATGTTTACTCGAGACCACACCAGTTCTATTGATGACAAGAATTCAACCACAAGATACATATTTCATCTCGGATCTGGACCTATCTCATGGATAAACAAGAAGCAAATATTATTTCTATCTCATCCACAAAGGCATAATATCATGTCATACGAGGAGCTATGTGTGAAGCCATATGGTTACATCACATTTTGGATGATATAGGAATTCTTCAAAAATAATCACCTATTCTCTATTAGGACAATCAGAGTGTGTTAAAGCTCATGTAGAATCCAATTTTTCATGAACAAACAAAGCATACTTAGATTGAATGTCATTTCATTCGAGAGCACATCTTGAACCATCACATTCAGCTCCAATGTTATCCTATAGAAGCACAAGTTGCTAATATTCTCACAAAATCTCTTGGAAAATTGAAATTTGAACTTTTCAGGGGTCACATTTGCAAGAATAATGTAATAAGGGGGAATGTTAGCATAGTCTACATATTATTTTATTATTAGGCTAGTTATTATTTATTCCATTATTCACTCTTATTGTTAGTAACAAATCCATCGATTTCAGGATTATTGTTTGTACACATCCCTATGAATATTGTACTTGCTTATGATTAAATAAGACTAAGTAAGAGATATTCAATCTCTATTTATTCTCCTCAATTATCTCCTCACATAATTTGTGGTCAAACATCTTAGTCCGGATAAGGCACCCGATCTGGCTG
Source organism: Taxus wallichiana var. yunnanensis (assembly GCA_018340775.1). Classification (NCBI taxonomy): domain Eukaryota; kingdom Viridiplantae; phylum Streptophyta; class Pinopsida; order Cupressales; family Taxaceae; genus Taxus; species Taxus wallichiana. Next base: position 301,404,489 of record CM031234.1, read on the forward strand.
GTTTTTAGGCTTTATTCTATTAACACTTTTGGGAAATTATTAAAAATATGTTTATAAGGTAGTGGATGAATTCTTCAACAACAAATAAATACTAAGGATACGATCTCTAATGTTTTGGCCCTTGTACCAAAGAGTGGGAGTTCTATGGAATTTAAATACTTTCGTCTCTTATAAGTTTGTGTAACACTTCCTATAAAATATGTACCAATATTATTTTCCGAGGTTACAAATACTCCTTCCTTCCATTATATCATAACAACAAGGGGGTTTCATTATGGGCAAAAAATACAAGATGAAATTATTACTATCAAAGAGACTATTCATACTTCTAAACTCAGCAAAAAGGCAACAATGGTCATTAAAATGGATATGAAAAAGGCATATGATATGGTTTTGTGGAGATTCCTAGATAAAATTCTAAGGAAATTTGACTTTCATAGTTCATTTAGGAACTTGGTCAATTCTTAAACATTGGGTGCATGGTTTTCTATCCTTCTAAATGGGGTCCATTTTGGGTTTTTCCTGAGTACACAAGGTTTGAGGAAAGGGGATCCACTCTCTCCTTTTCTATTTATTTTAATGGTTGAAGCTCTTAGTATAAGATTAAATGAGGAATCCTAGAACAAAACTATTAAAGGTTTATCTGCAGCTATAGGAGTGGAAAATGTTTCCCATCAAAACTTTGTTGATGAAACCATATTGGTGGGTAAAGCCTTGGTTCTAAAAGAAAATTCATTCAAGAGGATGTTAGATGATTACATGGAGGTCTCAGAGAAACAAGTAAATTATAGAAAAATATCCATCTATTTTCTAAATACTCCAGATTGCAGGGGTAAGAGAATTGCTAATGTGTTGGACTATGACATTAAATCTCTACCTTCCTACTTGGGCATGCCTTTTGGGGAAAAGAGACCCAAAAGTGGTGAATGGAATTTCTTAATTGAAAGGTTTGAAATAAAATTGGTAGGTTGGAAAAATAACCTCATAACACAAGCAAGAAAAGTTACCCTTTTAAAAAAATCCCTTCAAAGTCTCCTGATGTATGTGATGTCTCCTTATCATCTTGCTTTGAGAGTTATGGAAAAACTTGAAAGTATCTGAAAGAGCTTTCCTTAGAGTGACATAGAAATTAAATATTATATCCCCTTGGTAGCTTGGAAAAGAGTGTGTAAACCAAAGAAGCTAGGGGGGCTAGGGCCTTATAGATTGGATAAAAATGAACAAATATTTACTAGCCCAAATTGGTTGGAGGTTGATTAGTGAAGAAGGGGTTTGGGAAAAAATTCTAAAAAGGAAATATTGGAAGGATGCTAATGATGAGAGATGGATTTTCAAATTAGCTTCTTTTAATGGATCAAGCATTTAGAAGGCAATAAATTGGGCTAAGGAAACCTTGACAATAAGGTGTAGGTGGAAAATTAGAGATGTCACTAAAAATTTGTTTTGGAAAGATAAATGGGTAGGAAAATTTAAGTTAGAAGACAAATTCTCAATAATATCTTAGTTGTTGGAAGAAAAATATGGGACTTTGGTTTGCAATTATATGAGGGAAGATGTAAGTTCTCGGACACGGAAGCATTTGGAAATGGAAGGGAAGGACGTAAATATGTAAATTAAAATCTTAAATGAATTTCTTCACATTCGGTTTCTATGAGTAAAAACGAACAAGATAGAATTGTTTGGGACAAAGAAGAAAATAGTAAGTTTTTAGTCAAATCTACATATGCTCAATTTTTTAAGAAGATGTGAGTGTTGAAGATATAGTAGTAGGTTAAATATGGAACACAATAATTATACCTAAGGTCAATATTTTTAGTTGGCTCACCATGATAAATAAGATATTAACAATGGAAAACCTTACAAAAAGAGGCTTTCACATGGTCAATAAATGTGTGTTATGTGAAAAGGAAATAGAGATGGTTAATCACATGTTTACAGATTGTAATTTATCCTTTCAAGCATTTTACCCTATCTTTTCTTTATTTTTAGTCAATCGGTAAGCCCGAATGAGGTCATAATAGCTTGAGTACAATGGTTATGTCCTTTCAAAATCCAAGGCCTTAAAAATATTTGGATCATGAATCTAGGAAGTTTTTCATAGGAGGTTTGGAAAGAACGAAATAGAGGATTTTCAAAGGGAAGAGAATCCCACATAAGCTTATTTCTTAGAATACATACAAGAAGTTAAAAAATAAATTATATCCTTAAAAATAAGTGGAAATTAAGGAGGGAGAAAAACATATCTTCAGTAATTGAAACCTCACATGTGGGGAACTGATAAGAAAAAGTAACCCTAGAGAAGAACTCAAATGGAGAAGAGTTCAAGAAGGGTTTATAAAGATAAATTTTTATGGCGTAGCCAAAGGGAACCCTAGGAAAGTGGGTGGAGATGGTATTTTGTGTGATTGCAATGGAAATTTTGTGCTTTCTTACTTCTTCAACTTGGGTACCCAAACTAATCATGTGGCTAAGGATACGGTGATGTGTTGGGGTGTCAAGCTATTGTAAGATAATGGTTTCATATTTTTATAGTTGAAGGTGACTCTTTGAACATAATCTCAAGTATATTAAGTAGTAATTATATATCTTTGTGGAAGGGGACTCTTTATATATCATTTCTTGTTTGAAAGGAAAATCTCAACCTTCTATTTCTGTCGAGGACTTCATAAATAAAACTAAGCTTTTAGTATCCTCTTTTGAGGCCATATCCTTTCATCATGTGTATCGTGAAGGAAACTCTCTAGTGGATTTTATGGCCAATTTGGGGGTGAATGCTAGGGGTCTTAAGGTGGTAGAGGATCCTAATATGATGCAAGCCAAATTTAATGAAATCATGAAAAGGAAGGTATAACTAATAATACTCCAAATGAGGAGGAATTAATTCTTCAGACTCGTGACATCTCTTTTTCATGATTCCTGAACTCGTGCAAAATCTCCTTTCTAATCCTCGAAGGGGTAGGCCAGATCTTTTTGTTTTTTGGAAGTGGGATGATAAGATCGGGGAAGGTAACTATTTTTAGAACAGAAAGAAGAATAGGGTTAGAAGCATGGGGTGACTTAATAAGAACTGAACCTAGCAAGAGGTAGGAGATGTCCATGGAAGTTTGAGACCCTACTCGAAAAGGTGGGTATGATACCCTTTTTCAATATCTTTGATGGATATGATGAAAACTGAGTGAAGCTATGGAAAAAACAAGGAAAGAAGACCATGTTTGGGTCAGAAACTTCTCCTTTACCATTTCCCCTAAGCTTATTGCCAAAGTCTCGTGTTTAGCTCTGGAAGGCAGATGCATCTACAAACCTAATCGAACTATAACATGGAGATTGAATGCTTTATGTAAGGTAAGGGAGTGCATATCTCTCTTCATAATGGTTATGCTCGGGGAAATTTGTCCCATCCTTTTGATGAAATTGCTTAGTTGTTTATGTCCTACATTACCTTAGAAGGATGGTATAAAGTGATATATGGTTACCACTTCCCTATGTTGAACCATGTCCGTAATGTTAAGCCCTATAATTTCCCTTTCTTCCTATGAATCTTGCCCTTGTGAAATCTATTGGCATGGTCGAGAAAGGTACCTTCCCCTTACCTTTGCACTAGGGCCTCATTAAATCCCTTCTTAGGCTAGGAACTCCCCTTTTGGGGAAAAATGATAAATTTGGGGCTTTTTCTGCTGAATTTTCGGTGCCCAAGGAGGAAATTTTTAGTGAGGATCTATTTGGAAAATGAGTGGATAAAAGAACCAGATCTAACCTGAGTCATGGAGTCATGAATAAACGTAGCGGTAGAGAGGAGGCTCCTAAGTCGGTTGAGGAAGTGGAGATCTTAGATTCAGGTGATAACCAAGAAGGGAACTCAAAATTTTTGGTTTCCAGTAAGGATAAGGAAGCTGTTGAAGGGGATAATAGTGGAGGCGGTGAGTGAGAAATCTCCAGAAACTTCGGAAGATAGGTGTTCCATGAACTCGAGGAGGCCATTGAGATCCTACATGCTCTTAAACCGCCCAAAATAAATTGTTTACTTTTGCCCAGGACTCATTGTCAAGTCTCATACTTTCATGTAGGAATTTGAGCATTGCAGGCTTGATACAGATATTAATAGACATAGGATTAGTATGGTTTCCATGGACTTGAAGGATCTGACTGATAAAGTGGAAAAGTTATCTTCTTTGGTCCTTAGTGAACAACTCAAGAATGCCAATGAGAGAATCCTGGAGATGGCTAAGGATATGTTAGAAGATGAAATAAGTTGTTTTCCATATTCATGATGTCCAACTCCTCAATGTTAAAATCACCATCCACCATCTCAAGATATTAGCTCAGATGATTCATTCCATGGAACTTGCTAAGGAAAGAGAAAAAGAAGGAAAAGGCCCCAAAGTGGAAATCCCTGAGCCTAACTATAAGTATTGGAAAGCTACCATCGACTCCCTTGTCAAAGAATGGAATAGCTGTATGAACTCAGTGGGGGACTTGATAAAATATTGATGAAGAAAATGGGATATTGGTTTTACATTGTTAGTTCTATGTTGTCTTGTTGTTAGTTTCTTGGTTGTTAGTTATTTCACTATTTATCTGTTGTTTGGATACTTTCCTTTATGGTTGTATCTCTTTGTTGTTTGTTTTGTGATACTTTGGGTTTTTGGTTGGGCTTCAATGGTAATCACTTGGCCTCTTTGTAAGGAATTGGTAACATTTTGTATGGGGTAGGGTCCCCTTAACCCTTTTTTTTAGCTCTAATAAAATAAAATTATATCTCTTTATCTATAGAGGATTTTATTAAAAAAACCAAAAAGAGACTCACCTCGTTCAACTCCATATCTTTTCAACACATATACCATGATGGAAATGGTGTGGAAAATATTTTTGATAACAAGGGGGTGGTCATTGGTGACTTAAATGTGGTGGAAAATTTGGCAAGTTTGGATGAACAAACTATAAGAATTATTGAAAGGGAATCTCACCCCTAATCTTTGTTTCTTTCATGATTTCAAGGAATAACATGATTACTACTATGACTAATGATGTGGAAAAGATGGAGAATGAGACAATGATGAAAATATATTCCCAGCTCGTGACAAATATAGTCTATAATTACTTCAATAATGTGAAATATAGGGCCACACTTCTAATTTATGGAGTCTTAGAATTCACAAGCCTGATTTGGGGATAACTTTGATTTGGTGTCTTTGTTTGGAGCTCAAAGAAAAAAAAGGAAGAAGGAGAGGTTGTTGCGAGAAAATTAGGGGAGATTTGGTGAGAACTTAACCTTCCACTTTTCTTAAATCTCATAGGAAGCCTTTGTGTTGTTAGAAAAGGAAGAGTTGTTAAATTTTTAAAAATATTTGAGGGCACGATGAAGGATTGAGTACCTAGGTCACCAAAAACTAGAATGAATGCAAATTTTTTGTGGATAGTTGTGATTTCATAATTTCACACAAGCTTATCTCAAATGTGACTAGTCTTTCTTGGAGGAAAGATGTGATTTCAAGCCCAAAACAGATTACAACTTAGAGGTGGAGGATTTTATGCAAGATAGGGGTCTTCTCTAGAAAATTTTTAATTGTTTTGATAGAGAGGATTTACGTCCCCTGTATGATTAAATTGAACTTTTGTTAATGTCCAATATTATTCTCAAAGGTTGGTTAAGGGTTATGTATGGGTACCATTTCCTCATGGCTCAACCACATTTGTAATGGTCGATGTTATAATTTCCTAAATTTATTTAAAATTCTCTGGTTAAATATATTGAGATGGTTAGGAAAGGTACTTTCCTTCTTCCACTCCATCAGGGCCTCCTTAAAGTTGTGGTTAAGACAGACACCCTCAAAATTGGAAAAAGTAAGAAAATGTGTTAAAATTGAGAACCCAAGCCCGAGGGATGAAGGTAGATCATTGCTTTAAAAGGATGAGGTAAAATTTGGTGAAGGAAAACATAGGTAAGAAAAGGAAAGAAGAGGTTGATATTGGTATGCATTTGAATATTTAAGTTAGTTCAGGTTTAGAGAAATAGGAACGAGGATTTAGAACAAGGAGATAGTGGCAAAAATGTGCATGTGGTGACTATGGAAAATGTTGTCAGCAAAGAGATCACGAAGCTAGATAACCCTCACAAAAAGATGGAAAAGGATGATATCTCGGAAACCCAAAATTCGTAGTACTTGAAGAATCTATTATGAGCCTCAAAGCCCTAAAGAATGCCCAAAAGTTTATTCTCTTCTTAGGAAAAAATGGTCTAGAGCAATAGTTTTTTTAAAGACTTCAAGGACTATAGATTAGATAATGACATTAATAGACACAAAATTATCTTGGTTACTATGTATCTTAGGAGCTACATGATAAGTTTGACAAGTTAACTACCATTGTTGTTAGTGAAAATATGAAAAATGCCAATGAGAGATGTATGGCAATGGAGCAACACATCCTGCAAATGAAATAATCTCTCATGCACATCAAATAATTCCATATATTGAATATGAAAATCTCAATCCAACACCTCAAAATTATGGGGGAATTAGTTCAAGCAATGTAAAGGGAAAAATATTTGGAGAAGGTCGATATCAAGATAGTGAGGGAGATGATTGAACCTGGTTATGAGCTATGGAGGGTCACCATAGATAGCCTTGTTAAGGAGTGGAATGAATTCATGAAGAAAGTAGGAGAAATGAGAAGGGAATGAATTTTGTTTTTTGTTGGGTATGGGCCTCTTATGGTTGTTTTTTGTTTCGACTAGCAGTTATGTTTGTTGATGTTATTTCCATCTCATGTTAGTTTTGTTTAAGCTCATTTTTAGTTTCTCTATGTTTCAGTCCTAACTGGATTCAATGTGTATTCCCTTGGCCTTCTCTTATGATTTCTTGAACTATCATTTTTGTATAGGGGTATGGTCCCCTTATCCCTTTTTACCACTTATAAAAAAATTATTTTCTATATAAATTTATTTTCCATAGTTTTGAAATTATTTGGCTATACTCTAACAATAAAGTTTTAATAAGAAAATATTCTTACTGAGAAATTTGCACACTTCTATTTTATATTATTTATAGTATAAAGTCATCTTTATATGTAGTATCCTCATGTAATATTTTCATAATTTTTAGGGCATGAATGTTAAAATTTAATGTATTTAAAAAAATTAATCTAATTTAAGTTAAAATACCAATAACAATCTAAGTATCAAATATTAATCAAATCACATAGAAAATGGTCAAAGGAATATTATAATTATTACAAATGTAAATTTATATATTGACTTTTTCTATTGTTGTCTAAGACAAAATATATTTCTTTAAGGCTTCTCTTACATCATGTGTATCACCTATTAAGGATAGTTGTGTAAACAACATTTCCATAATCCATTTACCACTTCTAAATTCTCTATCTAAAGTCACCTTTGGAGACACAAAAAAATTCTCCTCAGGATCTCCTTTGTTGATTACATTTATTATAGCCATTGTTTCATAGTTGTAATGAATATTTGGATCTCTCCAAATTCTATCCAAATTTTTTATAAATATTTATTCTTTTCTTTTATAGTGCTCCAAACCCCAACGACACAATGGATTAGCCTCCGCTTTACATGTTCTTAGTAGTTTCCTTACATTTTTCTACTTTGACATCTGTATATAGTGCGAGACCAAAATTTTATTTGAAACCGTGTAAATGCAACTAATAAAAATTGAACAATAGATCCTCTTGGATTAATGTGCTCGTTGTTTAATGAGAATTTTTTTTCCTTTTAGAAAATTTCCTTTGACCTAACAATCTATCTAATTCAAGAAAAAGAAAATGTTTCTTTCGAGGCACTGTAAAAAATAATATTGAGATACATTATTACATTATATTTATTTAGAATAAAATAAGAGTATTTCACTAAGAATATATTTTTACCTATATCCTTACATATTTCCATTATTTGAATATTGTCTTGAGCTATAGATTCTGCACAACGTAAGAATTTTAATTAATAAAATTTTAACAAATTGATTCCAATCAACGTTAAAAAGTATTAAATTTTATAAAAATTAAAAATAGTACTTGATACCTTTCCACAAATTTTTGTCATAAATTGTGGTGTAGGGTTTGATGCAACTTTTGTATTCACCACCTTCAGTTGGAGGTCTTACTTGTGGAATGTCTTGTTTGTTGGAATTGTAAATGTCACCCTCATGAATAACATTTGACCCATATTGATTTACTTTATTTTTACACTTTTTTAAGAACCACTCACATATGTTTGTAGCGGTTCAATATTCTTTCCATGAAATATATATGTCGGATTGAAAATAAAACTTTTTCAAGACTAAAAAAGTGTCCATTCTCAAGTATATATTAAAGGAAGCTTCAAAATTGTTTATAATTGGTATCTCTCCTTTCAGAGAAATTTTGAATGAGTAGAATCTGCATTTTATATGAAAAGTACAAATGTAACCTTTATTCTTCCTCCATATTTTCTTGAATAAGGATGTGACAATTCTAACAAGTCCCATTAGAAAATATATAGAACGTATAGATGTTACAAGTTTAATTTATGTAGAATGGGCATCTTCCCATTTTAAATATTCTCAATTAGTGAGGATCTTATATTTCCTCTCTTTTTTATTTATGAGAATAGATATAATGAGCATACATCCATTCAACTCAAACAATCAATATATTTAAAGGAAAAATATAGGTTACAATTAATAATTTTGATCTAATTTTAATATTCTACTCATTCCAAATATTATTAGAATGGGAAGATTCCCAAACTGGTACAAACAATAATCTTAGAATGGACATATGCTCATTCTATTATTATTAAATGTACAATATTTTTAATTAATTATTCAACGAGTTATGAGTCAATAGAAAAAAATCTTCCATAGCTTGAAGTTTGAATGGTCTAGAGTTGGAAGTATGGATGGTCTAGAGATGGGAGTATGGATGGTCCAAAGCTGGAAGGATGGATGGTTCGGAGTTGATAGTATGGATGATCTAGAGATGGGAGTATGAATGGTCTAGATTTAGAAGTATGAATTTTTGGAGCTAAAATTATGAATGGTCCGAGTTAGAAGTATGAATTTTCCAAAGATGGAAGTACGAATGGGACAGAGCTGGAAATATAAATGGTTTGGGGGTCAATGGGTGAATGGTCGGATCTGGGAATGTATATGGTTCAAAGCTCAAAAGGTGAATGGTTGGGAGTGGGAATATAAATGAACATACTATATCAAGTAATTTATTTTGAATCGTAAACTATATATAAATTAAATATTATTAAGAATATATAAAAATCAATTTTTAATTACATAAAATAGGTTAATATGAAAATTAAAATAACAAATGTTTCATAAAGGCTAATCATGTGGAGGTATAGTTAGATATTTATAATATTGTTTCAACATTGGCTCTGCTTTGTATTTTTACTTAATAGATATAAAGGATGTCCTATGAACATTTTTTTGTCTTTATTGCATTTATACCACTATAAAATATTAAAATGGGGTTGAATCCGTGTTATATTTATTAATCATGTTATCCCAAAAACACACAGATCTCTCGTGTTTAAATGGATGTTATAGAATGATAACCCCAATATCAATAGGTCTAGCAGGTATCCAAGGGGCTCATCATGTTACCAATCAATATTTACTTCCATATTGTCATCAAAAAAATTCATTTTAAATATGTACACCATTAATGTTAAAAATTATTGACAACCCTCTTAGCCCAAGATCTTCATTCAAAACCCCGTATCAACCTTCTAAAATGGCTGCATTTATTTTTAGTTTTTTTCATGTAGATGCTTATAGAATTCTTAAAATAAATATATTTGTAATGCGGTTAAAATAAATATGCATACACAATTCATGGTACTTGAACCGATGTAGTGAGAAGTTTGATTATATTTTTTTGAGATTTTACTCAAAAGATTATAAAAAATCATAAATAATAACTTCTACATTAAGTGGTAGAAATAGGTTTTATAAACCTCCCAATGTTCTTCTTAGCAAAAAGAATAAGAACATTGAAAAGTAAATTCATATGTATCTGGTTCTCTTTGTTGTAAATTTCTATTCAAAAATATACATATCATTCGAGGAGATCAATAGTATTATTCGAATAATTTTCTCATCTCCTTGACTCCATTCCATTTATTGAGTAGCTTTCCTTTTATTTTTCTTATCAAATCCAAACTCGTGTTAGAGTTGAAAAAAAAGTCTCATGAATTTCAAGTTTCTTAATCATATTTATTAAAGTACATTGCATAAGAGCAATTTGTTCTAAACTAAGGTTTGCATATAAGATATAATTTTTACTCTTGTGGATCTATTCTCCTTTTCCATTTTGCAATAGTATTCAAAAACTATTACGTTCACACTAATTTCTATTTTGAACAAAACTTCACCATTGATACATTTATCTACAAGAATATCTAATTCTTCACTTTTCCAACTTTGTTTCCTCCTGAAAAGGCCTCTTATAAGTTGGTATAATGAATTTATCTTGAAGTAAAATTTAGTAGCTTTATTTGGAAAACACAAAAATCCACCATTAGTATACAAATGAAAAATAATACCAATTTATCCCAAATTTCATCTATAATAACAAGGAATGGAAGCTTATCACTCAATCTTTCTACCCTTTTAATCTCGAAATATGTAGAAATTACCTCTCGAATGATTGCATGTTAACATAAAAAAATAAAAAAATTTGCTCACATGTTATACAAGAAGATATAAACTTATAATAATTTCATTTTTATGTGTATTAAATGAAGTACAAAATATAAATACCTTTCAATTTTCTAACTTTTAATAGACAAAACTAGCACATTGTGGTCTCTTTTCTAGGATCCACCTTGAATTGGTTGTGTACAAACTATAAATAAGGATTGTGTGAAACCATGTTTTATTAGCCATATTCAATACATTTATAAATGATGATTATTTTTGTGATTTTGTTTTTTAATATATAATATGAGATGACATTTTATTTATTTTTACATGAAAAATTCAAATTCGGATTGGCTAAGATAATTTTCTTAGCTACAATAGTGTGTTACCCATCAATAATGTAAAACTCAATTTCATTATCCTCTATTTCATGATAAAATTCAATCTCAATAATATCTCCATTTTATTTTTTAAGGGAAGCAATATTGCATCCCATTGAAGAGGTACATGGTTACATAACATAGAGTTTACAAGATGACTAACACTTTACGAGTCAAGTATATGATATTGGTATAGTGGAGGAGCTTGATGACATCACCAAAAATAAATCTTGAATGATTTTTCATTAAATAAAAAAAATTATTCTCTTGAGATGTTGTAAATTTAATTTTTAAAAATTTACTTTTTACTAGCTTTAATAGATATTTCTCCTTTGCAGATCCCTTAAGCTTATGGATGTGTGATACTGAAGTATCTTTTTCCAACTTAGAAAATTTTGTATTCTCAACATTGTAAAATTTTTGGAATGTAAGTTTTTTCCCTATTATTTATACATATTTAGGAAGTGGGAAAAAAATTAAGTAAATGTATAGTTGTTGTCACGAGACTTGAAAATGTCAAAAATTTAAAAATTTAAAGCCTTGGGCAATTTTTTGCATTTTTTGGCCACCCCTATCCCATGTTAAACCAGTATGAAGAAGTATATTTTAAGAGTTAAACAATTTTTATGTTGTTTTCACTCAAATCGAATGAATTAGATTATTGAGGAACATCAAAAATTGTTCTCTTATTCCTCATGTTCCTCATTTTGTCATCTTGAACATTTTACTAAATTTCATTGGCCCCATTGGCCATATCGGACACCCGATTGAACCTCTCACCATGTTCATTGATTCCTTCTATTCGCCCATTTGTTTCCTTCACTATTGCAATAACCAACATGGAAAAATTGGGAGAAATTTCATTCATTAACTCCCACTTCATCCTACCCTCTCTCCATCATCGGCCAGAGTGACTATTGTGATACATAAGTGCACCATTATAAGTGTTCCTCTCTTCCTTTTGTTGCATGAAAAATTGATTCACCCACTTTAAATTTTAAAATTCTGAGGGGAAATTAGGGATTTGAAAATATTGTTCCCATGGGAAATTTTTAATCCGATCCACTATTTAAAAGGATTGAGTGGGAAGTTAGTGGGAAAAATGGATGACATTAGCAATATAAACTCCCCACCACTCTATTTTCTCCCTCACATTCGTGAATCACCTTTTTTTTCATTCCATGTTCTTCCTTCTCTCCTACATTACGTAATAACTAATTTTCTTGTTTCTCCTTCATCTTTAAGACAAATTTGAAAAATCAAGTTGCATTAGGAATATTGGGAGGTTTCTTTTTCATTCATCCATCCGTGAGTAGTATTATCTCTATTTTTTATAATTTCAAATTGAATTTATTTTGGTTCCCTTCTTCTAAATTCTTTTAAAAATCCTTCATAAAATCTATTTGTGTTCAAACTAGTGTCCAAATGTAATCAATATGAAGTTCCAGTGTGTTGGCTATGAGCCCATTTCCTCCTCGAGACCCGAGTCCATAAAATAGGAGATAGTGATGTAAAAAATATGGATTTAAATAACTTTTGGGAAAAAAAGAAAGAAAAAAACCCAACCATATTATCCCAAAGGATTTTGAATAATGATTTGTCTCATGCAGGGGCTTTCCAAAATTTGTTCAATGTGCAGACACAATCCTTACTTTTGCTTCTTGTTTTGACCCCCAAAGTGAAGAATTGAAGGATCCTTGAGGAAAAATAATTGCACATATATATGTTCATCATATCACATGGTTTTAGGAATTCCTACCTTTTAAGGATCCAAAGGTGATTCCCAATATTCATTTGACCTTACCCTAACAAGTACCAATATATGATTACCAAACATTGGCTAAAGGTCAAGAAGAGGGAGATATCAAATTTTCCTTAAACTCTTTACATGATTGAATTTGTTAAATAACTATTAGATATTATAACTCTACTAGAAAGAGTAATGGGATTACCTTCTTCTCAAGAGTTCCAAGATTAGATGTGCATTTATATTAATTTTATTTGTGAAGGCACACAACCACTTAAATGGGGAGAAATCATATGGGAAAACTTAACTAAAAAATTATATCAAGTACATAAAACCAAAACCATCTACATGACCTCTTATCTAATGTACACCATAGTTAGGTACAAAATATGGATTGGCCTATCAAGTCATAATAGATGAAAAAATATTTCTATCTATGATTTATACACTTAGATAACCTAAAAGAATAGCAAGAGCCACCACAGTAGAGTGAATGATGCTTTCACAATGTTCATAGTAAGGCTACTAGAAGTAAATGTGATAAGAAGGGTTTCACAATAGGATAAGCAAACTGATCTCAATTTATGGCATCCTATTTATTCATTTCAGGAACTTTTCTTAGATCTAGACAATAGGATTTGAGGGAGCTCCTTACAAGCTTCTAATCTATTGTAGTGAAAAAATCATTCTGGTTGATTTTTGTAGACAACTAGAAATTCTTCATAGAACTTGTAGACACAAGAATATCTATGACATCCAGTTTCCCATAAATTTGGGAAATTATACACACAAATTTGCCTTGGATTCCCAAAATGTTTAGAGAACCATCTCTCCTTTCAACATAAACCCTTATCAGAAAAGGGAATGTTTTCATAGTAATAACATTAATGGAAATAATATTTGACTTTCTTACCCTAATGTACAAGAATTTGAGGACTACTGGGTAGATTGTGAGAATGACTATGAGGTCAAACAACGAGCATATGATAGATTAAATTTATAATAAATCTAGGATTTCAAGTTATATATAATGCAAAAATGAATGATTCATGATGGCTCAGATATTTTCTCTCATGAATTCATAAATTCAATTCAATACACTCCTCTTCCTACCATTGATTAGTCCCAAAAGGAAAAGGATTATCCAGATGACCTCAACACTCTTGTTTTTCCAAACACAAGGCTTTGGCTCAACATGAAATTGAATCTTCATCTTCATTTAATGCTTCTCAATAGAGAGAGATTATTATTAAGAGGAAAATTCCTTACGAAAGAAAATCCTTACCAAAATCCTTCTCCATCTCAAATAGACTATGGGACTAAGGTATACGTTAATAAATATAAAAAAAAGAGGGTGAAAAGAAGAATGAGTGACGTAAAAAAGAATATAGTGGTAAAGATGAAACACAAGAATAGGAGGGAAAACAACCCCTGAATAAGAAAAGAAGGGTGATGAAGATATCAATGAAAATAAATAAAATGAAGAGGAATATTAAGAATGGAGTGAAGATGGTATTTCATATGAAGAAGTAAAGGTAATTTAGGTAGTTTCCCTCGACTCTGGAAAGACAAGTGTCTTCATGCCTAAATTAAATGTGATATGAACATATTCTTCTCTTGTAACTTCTATAGTATGAGCCTCAATCTCTCAGCCTCATATTTCATAACTTGCACTTACCTTTCCTCCTATGAGATACTCATCAGGAGATTCATTTACTTGGGTTCAACCCATGATTGAAAAATAATAGAGAAAGGCTTGATCCAAGATTGAAGTCCCCAATTTTGATGAAGTGGCTACTCTTCTCTTTACTTCTCTTCCTTCTCCTCTTGACTTCTTATTAATTATCATATCCCCCTTGCCTATAAAAGGTTTCATTTTATTTGTAAAAGGGATTATATGCTAGCACATTTTGGATGTAATAAATACTAATATTCAATTTAGAATAACCAATCTCTCTCTCCTTTCTTATCATATCTATTTTCTTTTCCTCATTCTATTACTTTCCATGTACTATTCACATTGTCAAGATTCTAAAAATTTGTTTACTTATCCATAGATTAGGAGTTATTGAATAATGATTCAATTTAAATCTTGTTTACTATGATAAATTTCATTATGCAGACATGTATAATCTCAAGTTCTTTTGGCATGTATGAGTAGAATAAGATCTACATTCTTCTAATTCAAAAGTTGTGTAATCTCTTTCTCTCCTATTTTCACTTGTGTAGGTGTGGTTATCTTGTACAACCAAGAAGGAACTGTAAGTCCTTGATCGATAAATTTTAATAAGAACCATGTGTCCCAAAATTGTTTATCTTACCAAGAAGTTTGTAATTTTATATTCTTTTGATTATACTTAGATCCAAACCCTTCTTTTGTACTAAAATAATGAAATCAATCATTTCCAAAACATCATCATTGAAATTTTTATATTCTAAATTTTAAATATTTAGAGATCTAGAGTTTTTGATTAAATAAGGGCACCTACCCATTAAAGAGGAGGGACTTCCATTCCTTTAATCATTGAATGTGCCATTAAATACAAATTGTTCAATCACATTTTTTGGAACCCACCAATATTTTTTTAGAAACCACCAACAATAGTACCCATAAAATATCATTCACCAAAGTTGAAAAGAAAATGTTCTAGGAGTATTTTCTAAATTGGATGAACAAAGATATATTGGAAGCTCTAAGAGCCTAGGGCATCAAATATCCTACCTTCCAGTTTCAATAACAACATTTTTTCATCTATCTCTTTAAATAAAAGGTAAGGCACGAGGTCTGAAAGTACGCCTCTAACTCAAAGGAATCTTGATTCATCTTCAAAAGGAAATAAAACTAAAGATGAAATTATAGTTGGGGATTCCCTTCCCTTATAAATGTTTTTTCCTAGAATGGTTGAACCAAAGCCTTAGAGATAGATAGAGTGCTGGCCCATGGCCATTGTTTAACCTCTCCATGATCTTCCTAAATTAATACTAAAGAAATTCAAAAATTTAGGGGAGATGGAAAGGTTTATCCCGAAGAAAATATTACGGCATTCTACGTTGTCTATAGAGTTCTTGGGGTTGCTTAATGAATGATGCATCTCTTATATTGTTTGTTGAAATCTTACAAGACAATGTCATAGAGTGGTTATGTCATCTTCCTACTAACAATATCACCAATTGTGATATAATGAAATATGTGTTTGTGGATAGGTTTAAACCATCGGAGGATGTTTATGCCATTATAACACATCTTTACTAGATGAATAAGGAATCCATATCAACCAAAAAAAGAATTTATGGTAAATTTCAAAAGATTGGTTCATAATATTCCATCTACTTACTAACATATTGTAGAGTATCTGAAATGTTTCTTCATTAATGATCACCTTCTAGAGGTGAGTTTTACATTAAGAAGAACATCATTACAAACTTGGCCGATGATCATGAACTGCCATAATTGTTGTAGATGACTTATTCATTCTCATTAAGTTAAATAAATAACCTTCCAATCTTAAGGATTCCAAATTGAGTATAACTAATTATGATACATTAGTTAAAAAATTGACTAATAATTTGTTTTCTCTAAAGAACAATCTCTCTCATAATACTCCCTATAAATATATTCCTAGGAATAATTTTTAACCAAGGAACAATCTACAAGTCGCTCAACCTAAGTTATCTATTGAACATTTTCCTATAAAGGTATCAGATCAATGTAACTTACCATAGAATGAGTTTAAGAGGATGAAGTTCCCATAGAATAAGTTTAAGAGGATGAATTTACCATATAATAAGTTGAAGAGGTTGAGGAAGGAATTGAGGAGACTAAAAAGATTCTCAATATCTCTAAATTGTGTATGTTTTTATGAATCCAAAGATGATGATTATGAGGAAGAAGTGGAAGAAATGAACAATGATTCTTATGCCATCATGACCATAGAGTAGTTAAGAAAAAATAAAGATATTGTTCAGCCATAAAAAAGAATAATTTTAAAGAAGATCCTACGGTCATTCTAGTTGTTACAAAGAAATGGTTACCCATTGTTTCTACTTTTACTAAGAAGGTACATAATCTATAACTCCAAAAATTGTCCCTAAGCTAAATTGAATTCCCAAAATTGATAAACCTAAGGCCTCTGTCATATCCAATCATGGAATTTCTTCTTCTTCGGATTATTTAGATATAATTGATCATAGAAATAAAACCAAGGTTCATATTTTTGAATTTTAATATTATCAAACACATCAAAAAAATTTCCAAGTTATTGTTAATACAAAATTACAACATCCCCGATTACTTGTGATTTGGGTGAGAGGAAATAAATGTAACCTACATAACATGGTATTATCCTACAATGTGGGATGTCACAAGTAGGATAATCCTCCGGAGAAAGCCACCATATTCTCCTAACCTAGTGCCAACTTCTCCAAAGTGCAGAGAATGAAAACTAATCTAATCCTATCCTAATTATTTCCAAGGAGACAGGGATAGAAAGATACATAAAATAAAACTACTATAAGTGAAGGTGATGCACCAAGAAAGGGTGAGACAATCTGAGTGAGTGAATAATAGGGAATAAACAAAATGAAGGAGGACGAGTAGAAGTGCCACAAACTAAAACAATATTCAGTTCCCTAGATTCATAAAGCACAACAAATTAAAGGTCTTACAAAGAGATATAAACATGCACAATATACTTGTAAATATAATGGAAGGCAAAATAATGCAGTATAACCCAATAAGGGAAAGATAATCCAAAAACAATGATTTAATTGCTTAGAAACATGCACAATCTATTACAATATAGGCACAAAGAAAAATTCTTTACAATAAGCCAAAATTCGAGAACTTTAGCTGAAAAATGATTCAAAAGAATTTTAACAAAGTTCCTTTACAAAATAGAATGAATCCCCTCAAAATGAGGAAAATTTACAATATATAGAAAAAGATCCTCAAAATTTCCTCACTAACCAACAAATTTCATTAAATAGGTATGGGAGGCCATACAAATTTGGTATTTTTCTTACACGGAAGTCATGGGTGCCATACCTCATTAAGCTAGTAGTTGAACAACCTTGTACCACTTTCATTAATGTCTAGTTCAGTCTTGTGTTCAGATGGTAGCACTTTATTCTATGGTGTCATCTAGTACATAAATGTTACTCGATGTTAACATGATTTCCCTACTTGTGGCGGTAGCTTAAAATCTGCGCCGGTCATTAGCATCCATACAAATACTACCGGTGACCATGTCTAATATCAAATAATCCATCATCTCCTTTGTGTAATAGGCTCGTAGCGCTAAAAATTCCACCATAATAGCTTCATTGATCACTTTCGAGACTACCATTTTTTGCTACCATCCAAGTAGCATTTTACATGTTACCATCACTTATGTTGTTGACTGTTTTCTCTACGACCAACCAAGTTTTCTACCAACCTGGTAGCATTTGTTCCTACTATCGGTAGCATATAAAATGCTACCAACACTTTTACCACCATTTTTACCACTTGGCTTGGACCTTCTCCGCATCTCCTCGTGAACTACCTTATTAGAAAACCATGTTACAACCATCAACCGCTAACATTCGGACACTGATAACTTGTCCATTTTGCGGGGGTGCAAAAATGGATAAGATTACAAAATTTTTAATGCTAAGATGACTCAATCTACTTCCTCTTCCAAAGGAATCCTGCCCACTCTTAAGGTTCCTTCCTCACAAATTTTCTATCCTCTACTCCCTCCATATATGAGAATATTTAACCTTTCTATGTAACATTTTTATAGTCATGCATATATTAAGCAATCATGTCATTGATTCTGATGCATCTGATAATGTAATGCATGCACAAGTAGATCATGCACTAGGAATTAGTATTAACTATAAATTTGGTTCATGTTACTCCATGGAGATGAAACAGTTCCTTGAGTAGGAAAAATAAAGGATGCTCAAGTAGTATTTACAGTTTATTCTTGAGAAGAGACGTAAAGTTACTATTTTGGAGGCTAATATACTTCCTTCTTATGGAATGTTTTAATAAAAAAATTTTGGAGATGTAATAAAATATTTTCAAATAGATTGATCTCATGAAGTGATCCCAGTGAAGGGATAAATGAATAAGTTATTTCCTGAAAGACAAGTAAATTACATTGTTAAAAATATAGATGATACTCAATAAAAAACATTGTATGAAGTCATTGTTCATGAAACTACATGATAATGTATGGTTCGGATTTGAATGTTCCTTAATCCATTTTAGATGATTCAAAAGATATCTGGGTTCTGGAGTTTGATGGCATTTTCTCTTCAACTAGTTCTAGACCAAGAGTAGTTCTTGTCTTTCCCTCGGGAAAAATTCACCCATTCTCATACAAGCTACAATTTGCTTATACTAATAACACTTCTGAGTATGAGACTCTCCTCCTTAGTATGGTAGCAGAAAAGGATATGAGGATTAAAAATATTTGAGGAAAAAGTGATGTAGAACTTATATCCAAACAAGTTTTAGGTCTTCTCAAGTCAATAATGAAATATTTAAGCATTATAAAAATAAGGTATGGGATTAAATTTATATTTTTGAGGACTTATAAATTGATGTCATGAAAAGTGATACTAAATCAAGAGAAGATTCCTTGTAGAATATGACTCCTTATTAATCCCTCATCATGACTTCACTCAAGATAAGTTCACAATTGAAATGATTTTTAGACCCAGCTTTTCCAGCCAATACACATAATTGTCATGTATACAATGATGATCAACATCTCATCTCCTTTCTTGAATTAAAAGATAATTTCAATCAATTGTATTCTGAAGGTAGCAAAGATGGATATACATAGTTAGTTTAATCAACAAATGAGAAGTTATTGAATCTTAATCGATGAAGAATTTTGAATCGTGTTGAAAGGTAATAAAATACTTAAGGGTCTGGTTTGTTTGGAATATATTTTTGACAAACATGAATGCTTTGTCAAAAGTAGAAAATCACAGAGCATGGATAAATCATGAGAGTGTGAAAAGGGTAATTTGGAAAATGATGAAGACCTTAAGGTTGTTAATGTTGGGAAATTTTGTTTATTAAACAAAATAAGAAGTTGATTGAATTGTTGGTAGAATAAATGGATGTGCTTGTATACTCTTATGAAGATTTGAAGAATTTCAAGCCAACATATATGCAACATTATATTCCTTTAGAGGTTGGTATTCAAACCTTCAAGAAAAAACAAAAACATTATAACGCAAAAATTTAAGAAACAATCTACTACTTTTTTTATAATTTATTGAATGCTAACATTATCTTTCTTATTCAATATTAGTCCAAGTACAAAATAAATGTGGGAGAATAATAATTTATATATATTTTTGTAATCTATATAAGGATTATCTTAAATATAAATACACCTTCCCATTATGGATCATATTGTGTAAGGATTAAATGGTTTAGAAATGTTATCAATTCTTGATGGATTCAAGGTCATGTAATCAAATTGAGGTAAATCTTCAAGATACACACAAAAATACCTTCACAACTTCATGGGGTACCTTTTCCTTTAGTAAAATGGATTTCAATCTCATCAGTACAAGTGACACTTTTCAAAGAGATATGGATTTAGGTTTTGGGGATCTTAAAAACAAGTGTATTGTTGTTTACCTATATGATCTTAAAGTCTTCTCTAGGAGCATGGAAGATAATTTTAAGCAACATAGAATAACTCTCCAAAGATGTAGGAATCAAGGTATTTCTGTCAACCCCGAGAATTCTATATTTGGATTCATAGGAAGAAAATTGATTCACCATATTGTCTCCAAAGATGGAATCAAGACTAATCCCGAATGTGTGCGGAAATTAAGTGTAGTGCCCACTTTCCTTTGGCACATTTTATTACTGATCATGATATTGTAGACTATATGATGGACATCCTTATAGTTTGGATTTAGTATGGTGTTAGATGTCAGATCCTGGATTACTATTGGATCTGATTCATATATGATGCATGATGATTGTTGGAGACATTTTATATAGATTTTGACATGTTGTCGAGACATGGTTATATTGTAGATGTTATTCGGACATCCGATATTTGATATTTGGAGTAAACCTAGAAAATGGAAATTATTTGATGATGATATAGTTGTTTATAAAAATGTAAATGATGTAGTTGTTACTTTGATGTAGTTGTGATTCATCTATATAGTTGGTTTTGTGATTTTATTTATATTCATTTTGAATGTTCGATATGGCCATAAGGTTGAAGGAGGTATTTGTGTTTTGCAAGTTAAATATCACAACAAATATCTGGGGATTAGAGACCAACCACAATATAATTCTAGGTGAATTCAACAAGGTCACCATGGCAACATGTCTTGTGTGTGTGTGTGTGTGTTTTGTTAGGGATTCCCATGGGGGGGATTTCCTTTATATGTGACCATGGGTTTGTGTATTTTATTAATGTGTTTCTTTTATTATTGTTGTATGTATTTTATTAGTAATGTGTTCCCTTCTTTTAATTAATTAAAATTGTGTTAGATTTATGTGAGAAAACATATGGTTAAAAGTTAAATAAGTCAAATTGGGATATGGGAAAGTAATAATGGAAGTGTTGGCTCTTTGTATTAAATATGTAAGTGATGTGTAAGTTGTGTAAGAGTTGTGTAAGTCAGATTTTGGAGTATGAAACACTCCACCTCCTTGGAAATTCGAATTTGTCCTTGGGGTTGTTTTGGAGGCTTGTGGGACAAGTAAAACTTGTCCCATGCCTCTCAATTTAATTTACCAACCATACTTATGGTTGGAGGGGTGATTTTAAACTTTTTAATGCATTTTATTAATCATGTTGCATTGTTTTGATTGCACTCTCTTGCATTTTATTTATTTTGTTGTCCCTTGAGGTGTGGGCTTTTTGGAGTGTGCAAGTAGCTTGTCATACTTTCACCCACCTCTTTATTATGCTTGGGAGAATGGATTTTGTCTTTTGTGTTGGATTTGAGGATGTGTGATGTGGCATCCTACATGGATCCACATCATCCTCTTCTCTTCCCTCTTCTATTTAACTCAAACTCTTTGCTTGTTTTGGGTTGTTGAATCATTTTTGCAAACTTCCTTGGGGTGCATTTTTTCTTGTGTTTGGAGCTCTTGTTGTTGGAAGGAATTTGGAGAAACTTTACATGCCTAGAGATTGTTGTTTTGGGACTGTGTTTTGGGCATTGAAAGCTTGCTGTTTGGAAACAAAAGCTACCATGGAGAGGTAGGAGTTTAATCCATCTTTTATGCTGTTATTTTTCTTGTTGTGTTGTGTGAATGGTGCATGTTTGATTTCATTATTGGCTAGTTGGGTAGACTGCCATAGGAATGGTGTAGGAGAAGGCTATGGGGAATCCATGTGGGGGGCATAAGGGAATGCCATTGGCATCAGATTTTGTGGAGGGAGTTTGGGTTTGGGATCCACCATGGAAAAGAAATAGCTTGCATTTCTTACTTTGTGGGGGGGCATAAGGAAATGTGTGTGATGAATTATTTTGGTGGTTTATTACTGGTGGATGCCCAATTCCCAATTAGGAGGTATAAGTGGCTTCCCCCATAGACATTATCCTCGGCTTAATGATCAAGCCTAAGTTTTGATTGGAATGTTTTGAATTGTAGTTGTAAACTATTGTTTTGTGTTGATCTATGTGTTTATAAATGAATTATGCATGTTGAAAGAATGTTGTGTGTTGTGGAAGCCAGTTATTTCCATGGGTTGAATTACACCTTGTATTGTATTGTGATTGGGGCTTGGGGGCCAATGTTGAAGGATGGATACTCCTTTCATTGGATGTCTTGTTGGGCGAAGAGCATTGCATTTCCCCAAATTTTGTTGTGATCAAACTAGAAGAAGAAATGGCAATTAAATCCCTCAAGAAATTGATCTCTGCCTTAAATTTAAAAACTGGCAATAATTCAATTAAAAATGCACAGTTCAGGCCTACACACAATCACCAAACATGGAAACATTAAAATTTAACATGATACAATATCAATGAACTCAATTTGACAAAAGAAACACTTAAGGAAACATTTAAGACATTGCAAAATCAGACCCAAACCTTTCACAGTCAATTTGCAGTCTTTTTCTGTCAATTGTTGGAAAAACTCAATTTGGAAATCAAACAAGTGAAATTACCTCCCTAAAACATATTAAACCCTTCCTAGAATAATCCTCCATGTTTGTTTGGCATGTTGAGTGAAGGAGGAGATCAGATTGAATAAATTTTATAAGTTAAAATTTACCAGTTGGCTTTTTAAAATCCTACAGATTTTTTTGTAAAATTGACCCCTTAAACTTCATCTAAATGTAAAATGGATCTTTCTTATGAAAAGAGGGCATTGAGATCTTTCAAAAGTCCTCGTTTTCCTAAAACGAAGCTTTCTAGCAAAATTTATGGCACGTTGAAGTTTTTCTGCCTTGGTGGGAAAATTTGGGAAAATTTTCCCTAACAAGCCCGCAACCAATTATAGGCTTCCACGTGTCCTCACGAGGCAGCGGCAGAAGCACGGCATTATTTTTTCTTTGGGGATTTTTAAAATTTTGGAAAAAAATTCTTAAAATTCCCACAGCCCCACACTCCCACCTTCACTTTGGGAATTTCTCCTCCGCGGACACGTGGACCCTTGCGTGCCTTTTTCCCCTTATCTCCCCTTCGGAAAATTCCCTAACTTCTCCCACCACCCCGCCCCTCCCTAACTTCTCCCCCACATTGGTTCATTAAATGCCACATGTCTTCTCGGTGGCATAGCGGAGGCACAGGAAAAAGGTGAACTTTGCCCCGCACAGGAAAAATTTCAAATACCACCCCGCCCTTCCCTCTCTTCCTTCCCACTTTGGCTCGTGGAGTGACACATGCCTGGAAGACCCATGGGTGCATGGGTACAAATTGAATTTCTTTCCCGCGTAAAGAAAAATATTCCTAAACCTCCCCGCACTCCGCCAACCCACCCCTTTGGGCAATTTTTTTCTTCCCTAAGCCCACACATCTACCCTTTGGGGAGAAATTTGACCTCTAACTCCGCCAACCCATATCTTGAGTTCTTGAAGGAGTTAGGAGGACTTCTTTATATCACCAGAAAGGTGAGAAAATTTCCTATCCAATGGAAATGATTTAGGGAAATTTTGGATGTGTTAGGTATGAGAAAAATCAAGTTGAAACTCTGATCCTATTAGAGAGTTGGGTATGGGGTAAATTACTCCCTGAACCTAACTGAAACTTCTAACCCTAAAATTTGAACCATGTGACCTTGATAATTGTTAATAAATGAAAAGTATGATCTAGTAATTTTAGACTTGTTCCAAAATCTATTAGTGGTAGTTGTTGCCTTGTAACCTAGTTATAGACACTCTTAATCGAGTTCGGGGAGTGGGTAAGTGAGACCTTACTCTGATGTTTTAAATAGGTATTCCTTTCCTCACTGTAATTTAACCCTACTCTTGTCTTGATCTTTTGGAATTAAATACCTTGGGTATTTAATTTTTTTGGGTCCCTTAACCCTAAAATTTTTAATCAGGGAATATTTAGCTAAAATGTCAGTGTAATCAGTATTTAAATTAATCCCTAGGGAGATTTGAGCTAGGTGTGGACTTATTACACTTGTTGCTTTATAATGGGAAATTAGTAATTATTATAATGGGAAAAATTATTAGTTGAATTTAATTGTCTTTGAGACTTTGGTCGTTAACTCCTAATCAAAAAAATTATTCCTTAATTTTCTAACTAAACCTAGGTTGTTCATGGGTCTCAAGTGGGTTGTTTTAACCGGGCATCACATTAAGAGGATCTCTCTCCCACCAAGAAGAAAGGAATTCATTATTTCTTGATAAAATTAATATCCTCAAGTGGTTTATCCCATTTCCTTTAACTAATCAAATTATATCAAATATGATGAAGGTAAAGTAGTATTTCCATTAGAATTCTGAAAGAAATAAGTCATTTAATGAGATAAGAGAGACAATTTCTAAAACCCCTATTCTCATCTACCCTCATTTTGATAAAGACTTCATAATTTATTTTTATGCATATGAGCATACCCTCTCTGCCAATTTAATGCAAATCAATTCTAAGGATTTGAATCTCTAATTAATTTTATGAGATATTTTCTTAAGTCCCATGAGTTAACGTATTCTCAGATTGAAAAGCATGCCTTCATCTAGTCAAGGTTGTAAAGAAGTTTATGTTTTACATTCTCAAAACTCATTCTACTATTTTTATTCTAGATATTATTGTGAAGTCTATAATTACACAACAAGAGTTTGGTTCCAAAATGGGTAACTAGATTTATAAGGTTCAAGAATATGATCATGATATTAAGCCTACCAAACTAGTAAGAGGACGAGGTTTGTGTTAACTAATAAGAGAATGTTTAAGTGAACATTCAAGTAATGACGAATATTATGAAATGCCAATTATTCTATTTCTAAGTTCTACGGAAAAATGTTTCTCCAATATTGATCAATTCCTCACATATGGGAATGTCCCACACATTTTATACCAAAGGAAAGACAAAAATTAAAATCTAAACTCTAATGTATGTTCTTTGGGACAACTCTCTTTTCAAAAAAGGGATTGATGGTAATTTCTTAAGGTGTGTGGATAAGGAACAATATAAGAGGTTGTTGAGATCCTACCATGATCAAGCTTGCGGTTAGAATTTCTCCTCCCATGTAACTACTCAAAATATTCTCTCAGGAGGTTACCATTCACTTAATTTCTTCAAAGAATCAACTACGTGGGTTTTAAAATGTTAAACATGCTAAACATTCATTGGATGACATAAGTTTTAAAATATTCCATTTAATCATATTATGATTGAATAACCCTTACAATAATGACTTTTATATTTCATTGGAACTCTCAATCCAAATATTAGTGTTGGACACACTCAGTTTTTAATTGAAATAGATTACTTCAAAAGTGGTTGAGTCCATTTCAATCAAAAGTATAACTTCAAGTCATTTTTGATTTCATCAAGGAGAATATCTTTATTCATTTCATAGTTCCTAACAAAATTATGACATACAATGCTATGAAATTTTTATTTTATGAGATCATTGATTTCTTCTTTGGGTATGAAATTTTTCTCTCAAATTATTTATATTATCCTTAAAAAATAGATAATAGAATAACCAAATAAAAATA
Source organism: Taxus wallichiana var. yunnanensis (assembly GCA_018340775.1). NCBI lineage: Eukaryota > Viridiplantae > Streptophyta > Pinopsida > Cupressales > Taxaceae > Taxus > Taxus wallichiana. The sequence goes on from CM031234.1 coordinate 301,430,438, forward strand.
TGTTGACCATGATTAGGAAGCTAGTCGATGAATCATGACAAAATTGACATTAAAGTTATACGATGTTCTTTTTGTGATCATACTACACCAAATAGAGATATTGGTATGTCACAATTTCAACTAGTGTATAAGATGGATACGAAACTAAAATCGACACTTGAGCTACCTTCCTCGTACTTAGCCAAAACCATTCAAAATGGTCAGTTTTGGGATGCATTTGAAAAATGAATCATGTACTTGTAGAAGTTGGAAAATGAAAGGATATAGGTGGTTGATCATATCTCATCTCACCAAGAGAGGGTTAAAAACTATTTGACAAGAAGAACAAGTCTCGTGATTTCCATGTTGGAGACATGGATTGACTATGGGATATGAGAAGGGATCCTCATGGAATCCATAGTAATTTAGATTCCCTTTGCCTTGGTGCATTTAAATTTCAACACTTTTATGGTAAAAATTCATATTACTTAGCCTATATGGATGGAAATTTCCTCACATTTCAATATACTAGGAAATATCTCAAATTATACAAAAGTTTTGTTGGTGTCCATCCTTTGTACATAGTCTCTATTTTTGGATTTATTTATGGTTGTGTGTGTTTCTTTCCATTGACCTATTTTGGTTCTCTTGTTTATATCCTTTTTTTTTATTCCGAATGTATAAATAACTTCTCTAGTGAACCATGAGATTCTAGAGTTCTTTTTTTTCCCTTTTCGTAGTTGGTTTAAACCATGTAAAGCCATATAAAGATCTAACTATTTTTATGAGCCTTGAAGATTTCAAAAAAATTAAAAAATAGTCTTGGTAGTTTTTACATTTATTAGCCATCACTACCCCATGTTAATCCAATATGAAGAAGGATATTTTAGGAGTTAGATAATGTTTTGTGTTTTGGGGGATCAAATCGATGAATAAGATGATTGAGGAACATGAGGAATTATTCCCTAATTCCTCTTATTCCCCATTTCTCCATCTAATGGCTTTAATAAGTTATATCAGCCCATTGGCCATATCGAGCAAAAATGGAACCTCTACCCCAAATCAAGTAACCAACAAAGCATTCACACCTATTCCTTGGGATTTTGGTTTACTGGCTCCCCGCTTCTCCTAACCCCCTCTCCACCATTGGCCATATTGGTTATTACATGCATTAAGTGAACTTTTGGAAGTGTTCCTATCATCACAATAAAACAACACCCTATAATTTGTCATGAATGGATGAAAGAGTAATTAATGTTTTGGGTGACATGGGATTGTCTCTCAAGTTTTGTGACTCATACTTGAGAGAGAAATCTAGAGAAGGTTGGCTCCTCTACTTAATTCTAATCATAAATTACTCATACTAGTAGAAATGTAACTATTTAGTCATAAAATAACAATCTAAGGTACCATGGGAAGAGAAATATGCATAAACAAGGGAAATTATAAACTTACAAAGGTCATAACAACAATAAAAGGGGGAGGAAACACTTGAATGAGTGGAAATGGGAGGAGGATGAAGGAGGAGAGGGAAGACATGAGTGTTACAGTCCAAAACAACACTTAAAATATCATTTCCATGGAGCACAAAAAAACAAACACTACAAAAAGAGAATAAATATGCACAAAACACCACAATTGTAATAGAGAGGCAAGATAATGTAATAAACATAGGCTAGGGAAAAGAATAAACACAAAATATAGACCTTATTACTTTAAAGAGACACACAATCCATTACAAGGGAGGAGAAAGGAAATAATCACCATGTATAGATCTAGATTTGAGACCTACAACTCATAATACACACGAAAAACTTGTAGAAGGATGTGATAACATTCTTAGAGGGTCCAACATTTACAAATGGGCATTATTTTATAATATATAGAAGATGATAAAGAGAGAGGAGGGAAAATAGAGGGAAACTCAAATTTCCACCTCCAACCACTAAAAAAATGCATTGAATTCTTAAAAAAATTCATGAGTACTCTGCCAAAGACATTCCCCCTAATACTTGTTTTGTAGGAGAAGAAATGAGCACTACGCCTCATCAAATATGGTGGATGAGCTACTTGAACTATTCTTTTAATTTGGTACTATATTTCCTATTTTACACCCACCTAACCTCACTAAAAATAAGATTTCCCATTTTCATGGTGTAGTACATGATGATACCTTTCAAAAAATTCCAAGTTTGAGAAATTTGATTTGGGGGTGAATTTTATGACCATTTAAAGTTCAAGATGTCATACTTCAATAAATGTGCATGGTTGAACTATTAGATCAAGCCTCTTTGGGTCCGTGATAGCTCAAAAACCTCCACAAACCTTTAAAAAAAGGGAATCAAATTTCGGGATCATAATGTAAGTGGAAAAATACATGTGTTTGATCGGTGATGTTTTGATGTAGAAGAATCTTAAAAACCGAAACACATTAGGCTATTAGGTTTCAAAAGGAAAAAACACATTGCATGAAACATGCATTTGGGTTGTAATGTTCTCGATGTAAGCAAGTCCTTGAAGATGAAAATGAAGGTCAAACTTGGGACTTGTGAAGAAACCTCTGACTCAAAAAATTGTCATTGGCGAAAGCCGACCCTTATTACACCTTGAGAAACATTAAAATACTTACATCTGAATTCAACGTCATTTTTGTAACTTGGTTGGGTTTCGAGGATCAAATCGCAATTTACATGTAAAATCCAATTAAAAATCTCAAACCTAAAATACACTAAGTCCTTTGATTTTTGGGAATTAGGTCTTGATTTGAAATTTACATGTTAATTGTAAATCGAACCTGAAACACAAAATGCACTTGGGAGGATGGGTTTTAGGGATCAGTTTCATTTGGCAATTTACATGAAAATTACAATTTTAAACCCGAAACCCAAAATATAATAATTCATTTGTATTTAAGGTTTCCTAGGTTGAGGAAATATTTGCATGAACATTTCAAGTTGTTTCCCGAACTCGAAATCCAAAATGCAAAGAAATATTTTCAACACTTGGGAATTTTTTCAAGATATCTGAAAAATTATTTTATAGGGGCGGAGAACAAGAAACATGGAACTTGTGGAGATTCTCAAAGATCCTAAAAACTTGAGACACTTAAAAAATGAATTCTCAACCCCGAATCAACTCCTAAGTCCAAAATAGTAACACAAGTTATCAAAAAAACCATGGGGTATTTTGGATAACATTTCCTCTATTCCCTATGTTCCCCAAAATTAGATTCACCTCCTTTAAATGCTAAAATGTAAGGCAAAATTGGGGATTTGTAAAGCTTGTTCCATTAGACATATTTTCATCCAATGTACTTATTAAAGGTCTTGAGTGGGAAGTTACTAGGAAAAGTGGTTGGAATTAACAATATAAACTCCCCCACCCTATTTTCTCCTCACATTTGTGAGACACCTTTGTATTTTCTTTTCCTACCCTTCCTTTTCTCCTACGTACCTAATCACTATTTTTCTTGTTTCTCCTTCATCTTAAAGATAAATTTGAAAATTCAAGTTGCATTGGGAATGTTGGGAGGTTATCTTTCTATTCATCCATTAGGTGAGTAGTATTATCTTTTTTTTCCTCATTTGAAATTAATTTTTGTTTTTGTGCTCTTCTCTTTAATTCATTCAAAAATCCTTTACAAAACCCATTTTCTCCAATCTAGTTTCTAAATTTAATCAAGAATAAGTTCTATTATGTCGGTATGATCCCATTTCCTCCCTCGAGACCTATGTCCCTAAAATAAGAAATAATGATGTCAAACAAATGGATTTAAATGGATTATAAGAAAAAATGAAAGACAAAACCCAACCATATTAGTTTAGAGGATTTTGAAGAGTGGTTTGGATCAAAGAGGGGGATTTCCTACATTCATTCAATGTGTAAACAAAATCCTAGCTTGTGTTTCTTATTTTGAACCCCAAACCAAATAATTTAAGGATCCCTAAGGATAAATTATTACAAAACTATATTGTCATCATATCAACTGACTCAATGAATTCCTACCTTTGAAGGTTCTAACATTTTAACAAATGTTGATGCACAAAAGGAATTTTAACTTACTCATAACACGTACTATTCCATGATTTCCAAATCTTGGGTGAAGTTTAAGAAGAGAAGGCCATCAAAATTTCATAAAACTCTTTATAGGATTGACTTTGTTGAAGAAATTTATGATATTATAACTCTACTAGAAAGAGTAATGAGCTTACCTTCTACTCAAGTGTTCTAGGATTGGATGTGCATTTACATCAATTTGATATCCGAAGGTGGAAAACCACCGAACTAGGGAGAAATCATATGCAAAAAAATTAACTCAACAACTCTCTCAAGTACATACAACAAAACCTTCGACATGATATCCTATTTGATGTACACCATAGCTTGGTACTAAATGTGGATTGACCTCTCAATTAAGGATATTAGATAAATTATTTCTATCCATGATTTTTACACTCGGTTAACCTATGAGAATAGGGATATCCACCTTAGGAGAGTGAATGATGCTTTCATAATGTTCTGGTAATGCTACTAGAATAAAATGTGACAAGAAAGGTTTCACGGGATGTTAGGTAGCTGATCTTATTTTATGGTATCCTATTTATTCAGTTCAAAAGTTTTATTATATCCTAACAATAGGGTTTAGGGCCCCATTTTACAACATTCCAATCTATTGTAGTGATAAAATAATTCTTGTTGAACTTTGTAGATAACTACAACTTCTTCATATAACTTGTAAAGAAAAAAAAGATCTATGACATCCAATTTCTTAGAATTACGGTAAATTATATAAATAGATCATCCTTAGATGTCAAAAATGTCAAGAGAACCACATATCCTTTCAACCTTCACCCTTATAAGAAAATGGCATATTTTTATGGTAATAACTTTATTGGAAATAATCTATGACTCTCTTTCCATCATGTACCAACATTTTAGGACTACTAAGAATATTGTGAGGATTACTATGAGGTAAAAAGAGAGCATATGGTAGATTAAATATACAAACAAACAAAAATTTCAAGTTATATATAGTGCAAAAATTAATGATTGATTATGCCTCCGATATTTTCTCTCTTGAATTCAAAATTTAATTTAATATACTCCTCTTCCAAAAATTGATTTATCCCAAAGGAAATGGATGATCCATATGACCTCAACACTCTTGTTCTTAAAAGGACAAGGAATTGGTTAAATAGGAAATTGAATATTCATCTTAATTTAATATATCTCAATAGGGATATTATTCTCAAGATATAACTATTATCCAAATTTTTCCCCAGGAAAATTGGTCAAACATAACCCCGCATTGAAGGAAATCGGAAGGGTCATCTCTATCCTATGAGCTCACAATCAATCCAATAATGGAGTCAAATAATGGTTGGAAAAGGAGGACAATGTTGTCAAGGGAAACCAGAGGCTCAAAAAGAGAAAATGGAGCAAGGGCTCAAATTTTTCAGACTTGGCCTCATATGAGTTTACTCATGGCCGAACAGAAGACTCACGGAAGGTGTCATGTGTCACCGATGCAATTCCAAAAGTACATCAAAGAGCTAGGTCCAAAATGAGCATTGAGCCACCACACATCCAATCGGCACAACTTCAAAAATGAGACCCAAGGGACAGTCCCTAAATGAGCATGAAGCTTCCACGTGTCCCAAGATCCTGAAAGGAGACAACAAGTAGTTGAAAATTCCTAGGGCAGCGGAAGCCTCCACGTGTCTCATTAGCACAACACCAAGGATGGGTCCAAAGAGAGGGTTTCCAAATGAGCATGAGATCTCCATGTGGTCGAGTAAAAAAGGGGACAAAATCTGGTCGCAGATTGGCTAAGTATGGAAATGAGAGTGGAAAGAACCATGTGTCATCTTGACATAATTTTAAAAGTGAGAGCCTGGTTGGAAACTCAATCTGGGCACCAGCTCTCAATATGTCTAGGGTTTGTGAATTCAAATGATAGCGGGCCCGACTCGACTAAGTATGAAAGGACCGGTGAAGCCTCCACATGTCTCAGTGGTGCACCTTCAAGGGTCAAAGCTAAAGGTGGTCCCATAAATGAGTGCAAAGCTTCCACATTTCCTAGGCCCAAAAGAAGAAGTCAAGAATCGATCATTGGTCTAAAAATAGTGGAAAAAAACACGTGTCTCAACAATGTAATTTCAAAAGGTGCGGCCTAAAGAAGGACCTAAACTAGCACCAACACGTGGTTAGACCCCGAAGTTGAACTAGCCTAGATCGGCCAAGTATAAGAAACTAGTTAAGGTGCCACATGTCGACTCGGCATACAACTTCAAAGGTAGAATCTAGAGGGACAGTCCCAAACAAGCACTAGCCTCCATGTGTCTCGGGCCATACATATGGCCCCGCCAAACAAAAGGGACTTAACTAAAACACAAAGAAATAGAGAAAAGCCACGAAAGGAGCCTCGTGTCTCTCTAGCGTAAATTCAAAATAAAAATCCAAAATCGGTCCTCAAATGTGTGCACTGCTCTACACGTGGCCATGTTTCAAGTCAAAGCAGGAAGGTGGGTCACTGGAGGCAGTTTGAATTTTTGGCTTTTGTTTCAAAAAGTGTAAAGTATAAAATTAAGCCACACCTCCGCCGACGCTTAGAGAAGCCATGTGTCAAGCCTTGGAAGGTAGGCCTTGATTTTTGCCAAAGTGGGTTGCGGATCTCGGGAGGACTTTTTGCCAAAGGGGAAAATGCGAGCCGACGGGCCAAGGATGATTTCTTTTGCTAAGTTGGTCTATGGGGCCGCAAAGGAAAATTTTCCAACAGTGAATTACAGGCTTGCGGTCAGTGGGAATTTTTACACTTTTGTAATTTTGTGTAAAAGGTGAAAAGTAAATTTCAAGCCCGCATGAGACCCATTTTTGCAAAACTAGTCTTTTGCCATTTTTGTATGGATCTGACTCAAGTATTCAAATGGGCATATATTTCAATCCAGTGCTCGAAATTCAACAAATTTGGTACCATTAGAAAGGTCATGACCTCGTCTACCCATGGATAACCTGAAAATTTAATTTTGACAAAGTTAGGTGGGTGAAAATAGGAAAACATCTTTCATGACATTAATGTACGATCCAATTTGCTTCAACAACCAGATCATATTTGATTTGATCCATTGTTCTTCCTTCTTCAACATGCCAAATAGACATAGAGAGGAAGACTTGACAGATTGTGGGTAGATTTGCAAGGGCATTGATGGGTAGTAGCTGAGATTCCAAATCAGATTTCCTCCATCTTTTCTTGTCCTCTCTTCATTTCATCTATAAAGGTAAGACCTTGGCTCATTGTAAAGGGTTAGACATTTTGGTTTTGTGCCCTCCCTTCTCCTCTAGCCTACATACGAGTTCGTGGAGTTTGAACCTTCTATTGAGATTGTAATACAAGTTTTTCACCTCTTGGCCATTATAATGCTTTGTATCAATTTGAAGCAATAGTACATATCTGTGGATGATTTCAACCCTCTCTTATGTTCATTTCCTTTATTTAATATTTCATTACAATATTGGTTATCTGTGCATGGTAGTTGTATTACATTTTAATGGTATGTGTTTGATAGCAAAGCCAGTGTTCAACATTCCTTTGGTGCATCACCTCTATTAGTTTAGGTTTAATTTCTTGCATTTTCTTAACCCTATCTCCTTGGTAGGTCATAATAGATTTTAGAATAGATCCTCTGTAAATTATAAGTGTGCACCTGAATAGAGAAATAGTAACCGGCCTTCATCCAGAGAGATCTCTCAATTTCAAAGTCCCACACTTTAAGAGATGTTCCATGTTATACAATCACATTGAGATTCTCAACCTATCAAGTTGCATACATTCAAGGGTGTTGTGATTTTGCACTAAGAGTTTTGGCACACATAATGGGACAAGTCTAAAGCACCTTACCACTTCATCTTAGTAGGTTGGTGTTGTCCTATTAGGATTCAACCTTTTGAGGTACATACAAATCAAATCTAGGTGACTCCATCTGGTCATAACCCATCCAATGAGTTGTAGACCTTATCCCATCCATTTTTCATTCATTATTATTTCCATATCTTTATTTTCTCCCATTCCATGAAGTTGTACAATCATGACTTCATTCCCCTCATGGAATTCACACCTACAGTAGTGAAGTCTACCTCCAATGCATTTCCCAACTCCTCCCGTATCAGCATTATGATTATATCTAGAACCATTATGCTTACCCATATGAGCAAGGTCAAAACCAATTTGACTATAGAGCTTATCAAAAACAAGGGGATGCATAAAATGGTAATAGCTACATGGAGGATGCTGATTTACAAGAGGAGATTCAAAAATTGAGGCACACAAGGTGCATTCAAGATTTTCTATAAGGAACCTTGTACATGAGCGAGACTTATGCCAGACATTACATCCCTCAGAGAAGATTGACTTCATGGTTGAAATGCTGCCTCACCTTGCACAATGGATTGAGGATATTGAGGCATATGAGCAAAGTGTGAGACAACCTTATCAATGGGTAAGTCAGTCACTAGCTTCCTGTCCTTCATTTTCTCTTTCTCAAACTCTATCATCATAGCAATGTCATGAGTTTAGCTTCCCATATTCTGCCCCTAGTGCTGAATTCCCTTCTCCATCTCCTAGTCTTCCATCTCATCTCAATTCTTCTACCCTTTTCCCTCCCAAGCATTCATTCCCTCCAAATAAAAAAGAAGTTCCACTTCCCTCACCACAAAAACAATAAAAAACTAGTTGAATCCCAACCTACCACTCCTCCTACTTTCCCAAGTCCATGTTGGGAAGAGACTCAAGAATCCATTCAAGGAGAAAAAAAAGAAAAGAGGAACCCAAAAAGAAGAAATGATAGAAAATATGAAGAGTTGGGCTGCCATATTTTGGATTACAAAGATCCCCTTGATGGTTAAGCCAAAATAGGAGGTCAAGGTTGAAGAGCTAGTGGTGGCTAAGGGTAAGTTTGCAGCCAAAGAAGAACAAGAACACAAAGGAGAAGATCAGTGTCTGTTTTCTCTGGATGAAGTGTCCATAATGGCACATTGTCTAAGGAGAATTCGGATCCAATCCAAGCTTCACAACAAGTTAAGATAGAGGAAGAACAATCAGCTCCAAGTCCCATTGGAGAGGAGAAACTGGAAGAGATCAAATCATATTTGAATCCACTTGATGAAGAAATCATCATTGAAGATTTTTGCTTTCATTTTAAGATCCTGATTTGATTGATGAATACATGAAGGAAGAAAAAAATCAGCTCCAAGTCCAGTGCGAAGAGGAGCATATGAAGTAACCAAGATAGATTCAGAGGCACTAGATCATGAGCCGGTTACACAAGAGATTACAGACCCCTCTCCCATTCAACCTCTCCAAAAGTCTGATTTTTGGAAGAGTTTGAACTCACTAGCTTCATGTTTGAAGATGAAGCTTCATATGGTGAAAATAACGAATATTTTAAGATCACCATGCAAGAGGGAGAGACCTTGCTACAATAGGATAGTAAAGAGTTTGATTTCCTATCAGACTCAAAATAATGTTTTGATAAGGAGGAGCTAGTTGAAATTGTAATCTTTTCTCCCCCATCATTCATCCTTCAACCACAAGAACCTACTACCATGGAAGAGAATGTGCAAGCACAACCTGCAGTTTGTAACATGCCTCTTGAATCAAAGTTGGAAGATTTTGATCTTCCAAAATCCACACCTGCTGTAGAGGAAGGGAAAGAGTATGAGGCTATCATCCCTCTCACATCATCCACCCAGAAGGTCAGCAAGAAGACTCTATTTTTGAGTTGAAATTCAGAACCATGGGCGAATTCAAAAGACCACACCTTGCCTAATTAGATACTTGTCTTCATTGAAGCCAAGGGAGAAGCCACAACTAGTCATGCTTTCTTATAAGCATGAGGATGAGTTTCAAAGAACCAAGGATCAGCTGCAATGCCTCTTCAATCCAAATGCAAAGAAACTAAAAGAGGTATTTGTTTTGTTTCTAGTTGATACCTTGATGATTTGGGTGGAGGATTGGCCTATTGTCAGTTTTTCACTCATACCAACAGCCAAATTCAGTGCCAAATCATCTTCATGGCTGAAAATTGTAAGAAGGGGTAGATACTTTGCATTGACAGTATCAAGTTTTATTTGAAATTATTTTTCACTTTCATTACCGTAGGGTAGCAGTAGGTTTTAATTCCTCTAAGTGCGTATGCACATTGTCTTGTTGTAGTTTAGGTTTCAATTTCCCTAAGTGCCTTTGGCACAGATTTTGTTGCTCCCATGTTGTATCGTTGTGTAGTTCAATGTGCCTCCAGTCCATTTTTAGAGCAGGTGAAAGCCCAAGGTCAACACAATTTTCTGCTCTCACAACCTCATTTTCAATATTTTATTATGAAAATTAAGAGTACGAGATAGTGGGGAAAGCTCGTGGTCATAGGTCACAAGTAGCCGGGCTCACGGTTTTGGGGACAATATCGATGTCGGGCTATCATTCGTGACTCCATGCCTAATGGATGTAATAAGGCAATTGGTCTCTTCATCTAGCAGGAAGATGTCCCCATGAATCACCAAAATGTTATCCCAATTTTGGCCCCTGGAAAAATTGGTCAAACATAACCCCCACATAGAAGAAAATTGGAAGGGCCGGCTCACATGCGAGCTCACAATCAATCCAACAATGGAGTCAAAACAAGGTCGACAAAGGAGGCCAATGGTGTCAAGGGAAACTAGAGGCTCAATAAGAGAAAATTGGAGCAAGGGGCTCAAAGTTTTCAGACTTAGCCATATACAAGTGGACTCGGGCCAAATAGCAGACTCACGGAAGGTGCCATGTGTTAGCGCAACGTAATTCCAAAATGTGCATCAAAGAGGTAGGTCCCAAATGACAGCTAAGCCACTATGTTTCCAATCGACACAACTTCATAAATGAGACCCAAGGAACAGTCCTAAATGAGCGTGAAGCCTCAACATTTCCTAAGTACGAGAAAGGAGACAGTCGGTAGTTGAAAATTATCAAGGCAACGGAAGCCTCCACATGTCTCATCGGTGCAACACCAAGGTTGGGTCCAAAGAGCAGGATCCCAAATGATCATGGGTTCACCACATGGTCGAGTAAAAAAAGGGGATAGAGCTACCATAGAATTGGCTAAGTATGGAAAGGCCAATAGAAAGAACCACATGTTAGCTCGATGTAATTTTAAAAGTGAGATCCCAGGGAAGAAACTCAAACTGGCGCCGGCTCTCCACATGTCTAGGGTCCGATAGAAGTTAAATGGCAGCGGCCCAATTTGACTAAGTATGAAAGGACAGGTGGAAGCCTCCACGTGTCTCAATGGCACATCTTCAATTGTCAAATCCAAAGGTGGTACCCCAACGAGCGCGAGCTTCCACATGTCCTAGGCCCAAAAAGAAGAAGTCAAGGGGCATAACCAACACTAAAAACTCTTCCAAATTTTAAAATATTAAAATAGAGGGGTTAGGTTGGGGTTAAACCCTAAAAATTTCCAAACTAAATTCCTTACAAGATTCCACATACCCAATATAGTGTTTAATAAGCATGAAATGTGAACATGAGATAGTTTTATTTAAACACTAATGAAATACACTTACCTTTTCAAAAAGACGTGGGTGGTGCTTAGAGTTCCACATTATGGTCAAAGGTGCATGGGTGGTTTAGGTATGCCTAAAACAATGGATCTTTGAGCAACTTTTTTTGATTTTGGTTTTTTCACTTATTTTATTGACAATTATTTTGTTTATTATATCCGCCTCTTGAATGGTTTTTTTGGCAAAAGTTTAGTTTGCTTTGGTGCTCCATTTTTCTATTTTCCGGGTTCAAAGAATTCCATCAAGAGAAATTTGTTGTGTCGATTGGTGGGGGTATTGATCTATGATACCTCTCTTGGTAGTAAAATCAATGTAACTCAGCTATAGATCTAACACAAATCAAAGTAGATTGGTTGTTTTCTTAGATTCTGACACAAGTATTTGGATTTCTTGGTGTGTTGGCCACTTAGAATTCAATTCACCCAAAGATATAAACACCCTTCACTATAATAGAATCAACTATATGTTCTTCAACCCAACTCACCAACAGGGATAATTTTAGTGGCGAATATTCGTAATATGGCGAATATTCCATTTTTGAAAATTTTGAAAAGGCGAATTTTTGGCGGCGGTGACACTCCGTTCGCCTAAAAATTACACTTTAATTTTTTTAGGGGTCGAAACTTCGCCTTCAAAAATATCCCTATATAAACCTATATTATTCGCGGGTAGAACACTTCTACTTCACATTTTTCAACAATATGATATATCCCATATTATAGGCGTGCGACAAGGGGGTAAGTTATTGATGCGCGACAGGAGGGTTTGCAGAAGATCTTTGTAGATATTGATGCATAGTAGATGCATGACAAAGATTTTGTTGACGAGCGACATGGAGTTTTTTCGATGAGCAAGAAGAGGGCAGAGGTTGCAGACGCACGACATGATATTTGCTGTCGCGCGTCATTAAGGCCTATTGACGCGCGACATTAAGGCCTATTGACGCGCGTCACTAAGGCCTGTTGACGCGCGTCAATAGGCCTTAGTGACGCGCGTCACTAAGGCCTTAATGTCGCGCGTCAATAGGCCTTAGTGACGCGCGTCACTAAGGTCTATTGACGCGCGACAGCAAATATCATGTCGCGCGTCAATAGGCCTTAATGTCGCGCGTCAATAGGCCTTAGTGACGCGCGTCACTAAGGTCTGTTGACGCGCGTCACTAAGGCTACTGACGCGCGTACTAAGGCCTATTGGCCTTACAAAAGATATTGACGCATACCGGGCCTTACGGCAAAAGAGTTTGTTGATGCGCGGCAGAGATTTTTGATGAAAAGCGAGAGGTGCTTTCTTTCGTCGCATCGCGTCAAGTAAATGCAATGTCGCGCGTCAATAGACCTTAGTGTCGCGCGTCAATAGACCTTAGTGACGCGCGTCAATAGACCTATTGACGCGCGTCACTAAAATGTCTATTGACGCGACACTAAGGTCTATTGGCCGCGACATTGCATTTACTTGACGTCGGCATGAAAATCTCCCGTCGCGCTAAACGTCTGCAAACCTTCTCATGCTTGATAATCGGCGAAATTTTTCATATAACCCCCAAAAATTCGCCTTCCCGTGAAACAGTTCAGGGATATTCGCGGTATTCTCCACCTCCGATTTCTAGGAGGTCTCTTAAAATGAACCCCGCTCACCAATGCATATACACAACTCGGTCAGGGGAGCTCGATGCTTTAATACAACACATAGGCCTTTTAATATGGAAAGGATGCTAAAGTTAGCTATAGTTAAGTGTGCATATGGGTAAAAGCCCTACTTGGTGAAAAATAATTTTTTAATTTTTTTATTATTTCGTATTCTTCTAAACCATATTTGTTCTTTTCCTGCAAGAGGCGTAGTGTAAAAAAAATTGCTTTCCAAACATGTGAAAGATAAACTAGAGGCGGTGGGGATATAGGGTCATTCGAGAAGCTACTCGGAGTTAGGACATGCTCTCCAATGAGCATATTTGTTCTCCAAAACTCTTAACTCAACTACAATCACTCTCCAACCTTATCTTCTACTTACATAGGATCCTAAAATCCTTGCTCTTAAAAAAAAAATTGAGGACTGGAGACACGGAGGTAGTGTGTGGATATTTAATCAATATGAAATAACGCAGATTACATCCACATTAAGAGAGATGAAATATTTATATATATTATATATCCACAATACAAACAAATATAGTTTTAAAAAACTACACAAAAACCAATGTGCAACTAGGATAGACCCACATAAATATCAAATAATTAAAACAATAAGGTTATAACAATATAACAATATAACTATGCTAATACAAGTTACATAGTTACCACTGTAACATCTAAAGTACCTCAAAAAATAAAATAAATAATGTAAAAAGTAACTACAATGCATAATTACTACGCTAAGCTATGTTTTACCTAACAAGTTTGTGTTTTGGAATGATAAGGAAAATCTTGTTCTTCCTTATCAGAATGATTAAGAGAAACTTGTTCTTACTATTTAGAATGAATATGAGAAGCTTGTTTCTCATTATCCTCAGTTATTTCTAGGATAGTGGGTAGAGAAGGATTAAGTATAATTTTCAGCACTATTTACTATATATCATGATAATCAATGGAATTGATATCCATAGCTTCTCCATTTCGCATAACATACACATGTTGTCCATATTATTTGTAGGATTAGCAATATGTTGAGGAGGCACCTATGATTGTGTTACCCGATCACTTTATTGAAGTAAATTGGAGGGTCCAACCATCAGATATTGAGGTTGTTAATTTGAATTTTTTTTTGATTATATTGATTGTAGTGTTGTTTTGTTTTCCATTTATACTTGAGTAGGATGATTAATCCATTAACGTTAAGGTATCCATTGATTGTGTCAATATGGATTACTCTATTATGGTGCAACCCATTATTATGCTTCCCATGGTTGAGGTGGGTGAGGTGCATTTTCCAGTGCATATCCAAGGATTAGGTGACCAACAAGTAAATGTTCTTGGAGTATCTTGGTTCATGTATGGGTTATAAGGGAAGGAACCCCCTTGTTTCTATCCTACTATATAGACTTTGTCCATTGATTGGTAATTTTTATTCAATTTTACCTTGATAGTAGGAATGAAAGAACATTTATAAATTTGATGTTCCTTCACATAAATGTTACAAATATTAGCATTATACAAGGGACACTCATGAAGAGAATGTTTATTCCTACATTGTGGATAGTGCATATCTAGGGTGTCAGGGGAATTTTGTTTTGGCATGCGATCTATCTAATGTGACACTTTATTGAACTAATATATATATATTTAGATTTATAATTTATTCCATGAGTTGGTTGACATTTGTGGTTGATTTCCCCTTTTCCTTTCTCTTCCCCCTAGCTTGGTCCTTGAATAATTCCTATAAAGTTATGCAATTACATCAAAGTTTATCTTATTGATATCTCCTCTACCCAAAAGGTTTATAGAATGTCTGCATTCGTCATCCAATCCACTCAAATATATTTTTTACTCAACCTAGCATCAAGTAATCATGCACATATTTGAAGGGAAAAGAGGAATTGATCCAAATAGTCTTCCATAATTTCATCCTCTCTTGTTTTAAACAAAAAAAATTCTTATTTCCTATCCCCAAATGTTACAAAATAAGAGATAAAATATGCAAAACAATCCCACATATAATCACAATAGTAGAAACTAATATGACAAACATTATCACAGATCTGAAATAAAAGAACACAACACAACATAGAGACAATATTTAATGTGGTTCACCCAATTTGGGCTACATCCACCAAGAATCACTTGTTCAGATTTTATTAAATGCAACCTATTTCTCTCAATACAATACCCATAATTGTTTGGATCTATGCTAGAAAACTCTTTTGCATTCACACTTGAACTCTCTCACCTCTATAATACAATGTTTCACCTATTAAAATAACATAAATAGGGAACTTTCTTAAGTAGTTTTAGAATATCATGGGTATCAAAACCATGGGAAAATATCACCCCATAAACGTATAGGTAAAAATGCCGCCCATATGAGATATCATGTTTCTTGATCGGTACCTTTTTCAAGGACCATCCTCAAACCCCTATGAGAAACTAAGGAGTATATAATACTTTTAGTGTATAGTCTTAAACACTTCCACACATGAAAACAAGCTCAAAAACATTAAAATATCTCATTTGGAGACTGGTTTTACTCTGAGAAAGCTTCTTAACTCTTCATTGTCATCCATGAAGACCAACCAAAGTTGAACATAGTTTCATATTCTCCCTTATGACCACCTTGGTCATCATGTCTGCATGATTTTGACTAGTATGAATCTTCTCCAACTTCAAATTCTCTTCCTCTAAAGTTGTCCTAATGAAATGGTACCTTAACTATATATGCTTTGTCCTAGAATGGAAAGAAGAGTTATTAGGTAGGTTTATATCACTCTAACTATCACTATGTAGCTTCCTTCCTCCTATTTATGCCCAAAATCCTCAAGAAATTGATGTCACCAAATCATCTCTTTGTTTTCCTCTATCAAAAGCAACATAATCAACCTTTGTGGTTGAAAAAGCCACAAGATTCTATAGTCTTGAAATCCAACTCACCGTCCCACATAAAAGTGGTGTTGGATCCACTGTAGTATAAAAAGTCTACATGGTCCCTCTCAACTACCAAAGGATCCACTTTACTATTTTCCAATGATATTTACTTAGATCACTCATAAATATACTCATTGATCCCACTCCATGCGCAATATCAAGCCTAGTGCACACCATGACATACATAAAACTACCAACAACTAATGAGTAAGGTACCTTAGACATCTGGTTTCTCTAATGCTCTATTTTGGAGACAACTCCTTTGATAACTCTAAATGACCTACCAAAGGAGTCACAAATGGTTTAGCATCCTGCATATTAAATCTCTCTAAGACCTTCTTAATGTACTTTTCCTGAGATAAAGTAAGCTTTTTTTCCTTCTTATCTCATGTTGTCCTCATACCAAGGATTTTTTTTCTATCCCCAAATCCTTCATAGAAAAGGTGTCACTTAGTCGCTTCTTGAGTACTTTTATTTCCTAAATGTTTTTTCATGAAACCAAGATGTCATCCACACAAAAGCACAAGATAATGTAACTCCAATCTTAAAATTTCTTTATATACCCACAATGTCAAAATGATATAGTTATGCAATTTTTCCCCTCAGGCCAAATTGGATGATAGGGACCTAGACATCGGATAAGGCACATGGGGATGAAAATGGATTTAAAATATTTTTTGGGGTTTTAGGAGAACATTCAATGAAAATTCTATCGAGGAATGTTTTCCTCATCTTGGTTTTGACCCTTAAGATCACTTTAAAAAATGATGAAATGTGGGCCTTGTGGGCCAACACCCAGCCAAACAAGAAAATCAAAGGGAAAATATGACAAGCCTAAAAAATACCTTGAATGCACTAAGAATATAGCCTCTGAAAAAATAAATTTCAAAAATTCCTAAGTTGAGAGATCACGGGTCAAAACATTCACATCTAGGCCTTATAGAGGTGAACGAGCTAAAAAGAGCTCACCGAGCCGCTCATCGAGTAGCTCAAGAGCTGGAATGTGCATTGGAGGGGAAAGTTGGGGATGGGTTCACCAATTATCTCAGTGAGCTAATAGATGAGCCAAGTTATAATAGGGGTTCATTCGGGCCATGTTGGCCAAGAAATATCGTGGATCGACTCAGGGAGCCCACATTATGGGTGGTTCCCGATCGAGCTCGAGCTCATAAATGGAAGGCCCTAGGGGTGAGTAGAATGGGATCATGGAAATAGGGCTCATTCAATGTAGAAGAAAGGAGTTCAGCGTTAACTCATGGCAGATTGGTTATGTAAATCCATTGGCGGAGTATCTCGGTAGAACGAGCTAGCAAGACGGCAATGGAGACAAGTCGGGAAAATGCGATGGAGGGCTCACT
The DNA here is from genome assembly GCA_018340775.1 of Taxus wallichiana var. yunnanensis. NCBI lineage: Eukaryota > Viridiplantae > Streptophyta > Pinopsida > Cupressales > Taxaceae > Taxus > Taxus wallichiana. Next base: position 301,447,932 of record CM031234.1, read on the forward strand.
TGGGCAAGCTATGGATTTCAGCAAGGTTCAAGGCTGAGGTAAGTAGAGATTCATGTGATGGTAAGTTCTGAGGGGTGAGAGAATCATATGATGGCTCATCATTGGGAGGAATGGCTTGTCTCGTACTTAGTGAAAACATGACAGCGAGGCAAGTTGAATGAAGTCATCCAGGGGTAGATTCAAATCAGCATAGACAAGATCTACTAACAACAAAGTGGAGTTACGGGAAGATATTGGCTAAGCACTAGAAGAAAGGGAGCTTGGGTGACCTAGCCATGGAGTGAGTCAATTTAAGGGTCAATGGATTATGGTGTATGTGATTTGCAACTAATAGGGTAGAAACATCAAAAAGCTGAGCTCGCAATGTCCAAAGCATGAGAAACTGAAGTTTTAAATTTTTAGACTTCGGGGGTGGTAAATTTCAGATTTTGAGGGTTTCTAACTTTGGAGGTGAACGAGTTCATTTTCATTATTTAGCGTGGGAGATCTCTAAAAAGGTAAGGTCAAAATCCCGAAAAACATTACAAATCTGCCCATAAAAATTCAAACAACCCATTAAGTAAATGCATTGAACATTGAGCTAGCATGTCGGGAGAGTAGGTAAGTTTTGAATGATGAGTCATACATTGAGCCATGTAACATGTAAATTTTTTGAGTTGCATTGAATATGGCTCGGTAGGTGAGTGTAATGAGCTCGATGGTGGATGTGACACCAAAAATTATCCCGAATTCGATCTAGAATAGCTTTGGAAAGTTTTGGCCATTATAACAAAATTGCACTTGTGGGAAAGAGGATCATGTGCTCTACCCCATGGAAACATAAAAATAAAGAAACTAGGAGGGTAGGTGGCTATTGAACCCAACCAAGCAACCAAAGTGCAAATTGATGATAACTTCTCTTACACTCCACCATTTTTCACAAAATTACATTTGATGGAAAGCTAATTTTGAGCTCTTTAGCATGGAATGATAAGAGAAGAGAAATTAATGGGTTTTTTTGGGTGAGAAAAAATGATGAGGTTGCAAGACTAAGGCCATACACAAGTGCATCATGAAGCCATTTATTCAAACACAAGGTAGGGTACAAGGGGATGAATTTTTGTAGGTTTTTCCCACCATTGTAGGGATCCAATGATGATTTTTTGATGAATTTTGAAGCAATTTTGGACTCTTTTTCTCTCTCCTCTCTGCTAAATCTTCTTCTAAAAATTGTAATGAGGGGATTAGTAAATGTTGTTGTATTTTTTCCCTTTTCCACTCCCTTCTTTATTATTTATGAGAAATCTATGGAGCACAAGCCTCTCCATTGAAATTATAATGCAATATTTGTGCCTTTGGCCTCCATGTTATGTAGTGTATCAACTTTAGGAGCAATAAAACATATCTATGTATGATTGTCAAACCTCTTTTGTGTTTATTGTTTCTTATATGATCTCTTATTATAGTTAAGGTTATTGTGCATTGTTTAGTTGTTATTGCAAGATCTCAATGGATTATGTTTATTGGTGATTGGGTTTGAAATAGGTGTTTTGATCTATGGTGTTGAATAACCCTCTTCATATTGACTCATTTCATTCCCATGTAGTGTGATATATTCAACATTCCTTATTGGTGTATCACCTCTAGTTAGAATAGATTTACTTTTCATGCATCCTTCTATCCCTGTCTCCTTGGAAAGAATTAGGGTAGGATTAGATTAGTTTCTTTGCAATTTGGGCATGTGGTGTCAAGATTTAGGAATAGGAAGTCAACCTTTCTCCATAGAGCATTCCCGATTACAAAGTCCCACACTTTACGAAATAGCTCCATGTTCTGCAATCACACCGAATGCCCCATCAACAATTGGAACATTCATGGGTGTTGTGATTATGCATAAGCAATTTTGGCATGCCTGATGGGACAAAGAGTCATTTCCACAAGCTTTGAAGGCATTTTAATGAAATTCAAACTTAAAAATTGCATATTTTCAATTTCATACTTTTCACCATAGGGTCAGAGTCCGGAAATCATTTTTCAAAGGTTTTTCATGAGCAAAACAAGTCCAAATTTCACCAATAGATAGATCGGGGGAAAAAATTCAAAGGGGTATTGTTAGATTTCCAAATTTTTGATATTCATAATTTCCAGGGTTTTCTGGACTTTTATTTTAGTTTTTGGATTTTGAGCCTTTTTAGGTTTTGGAATTTCAGGAATTTTAGGTTTTTAGGTTTTCGGGTTTCGAAAGTTGGAGGTTCAACTATGCACTTTTTTTAGGATTACAGGTTTTCAAGACTTTTGGGTTTTAGAGGTTTTCAAATTTCGAGTTCTATGTATTTTGGGATTTTCGAACTAACATTTTCAAAGAAAAGGTTTGAATTCTGAAAATCATCATTCAATCCATTTAAAAAAATTTCTCCATATTATCAAGACTAGTGTGTGTGTCTTGGTAAAACACAACCTAGCCTTTAGAAGCTCTCCCAACATTTCTAATGACTCTAGTAGTGTAGAAAACCAAGCTTCCTAAGTACATGATAAGAATTCAAACTAGTTTGAAGCAAGAGAAGAAGGGATATTTGTACACATGCAATTATCTCTAAGAAGAGAAAGGAGAGGAAGGAGAGGAAGAAGACCACAAAGATCACCATCTTCACATAGTAGGAATTTGTCTACACCTCCACATGGTAGACCCTTTCTTCAATCAACTAGGGTCCTTAGACCGATCATAATGGCTCATCAAGCACCTTAAAATCACTTTATCAACTTCACGAGAAATAGTCCACTTGCCCTTAATGCAAAAATCAAATCTAGATTGCAGCATTGAAAAACATCCCCTACTTCATGGAAGAGAACCATATAACTCATATTAACCTTATCTAATACATTGCAAATGTCTCTCCAATTCACAAGATTATTGAAATTGATGTTGCGTCAAGTTGTTAGCTTCCTCTTTCAAGAGTAAGGATTTGTAGTAATTTAGAAGCTTAACAACGGGATCAATTAAAAATTTGGACCAATTGTTCACGATCTCTACAATCGCTTTGGGGAAAGGATAGATAAATTTTCATTATTGGAACAATTTACAACAATTACGAGAGCTCCAACTTAGTAGATGGCATATTTCAATTTTTGATTCCATAAGACATTGGACATAATCCCAGTGGCCATGAGACTAGCTACCTAAGGTGTGTTCCTCTACTTCTTAAAGTCTTTAAATTCAGACACATCTATGATGATATAGTAAATGGGAGGGATAACACCATCAAGGGCCTACAACATAGCTATTAGGGTGAAAAAACTTCTTGATTCAAGCAGGTAAGTTAGCACCAAGGCCACCTATGCCTCTATATCTAGAAATGGGAACTCCCTCAACTAGTCAAACATCTTAATTGAATCCCATTCTAGCCCCTAGAAATCAAAGAAACAATGAGGCTTCCACGTCTTTAATCACTTCAAAGGAACTTTAGGAGGTTATGAAAGAACTACAGACCTAGGGAATGAGCTAGTAACTATTATGAGGCAGCAAGCTCAGAGTTATAGGCCATATCAGCCTTAAACTCAATCAAATAGGCCTCCTTTTCAGTCAAATAGACCTTCGGCTCAATATTCAAATCAAAATCTGAACCAAGGACAACCTCAAGATGTGAGAGCATTCCAATCATATAATCTAAATGCGTTTCAACATCTAAATCCTTGGTCCTAACTCTAAATGATATTACACAGAATATGAATTGTGTTACCCCTATAACCTACCTCATAACTAATGAACACTCTTTAATAGTACACTAAATCAGGCCTTAATGATTCAAACCATTAGAATATCATAGGAGCTATTGGCGTAGTAGCTAGTTAACATGATGAGATCCCTCTCCACCACTAGTTTGATCTTTTGGAGTATGGAAAATCATACATGATATCAGATCCCGAAGTTAAGCGTTCCCATCCTGGAGTAGTACTGGGATGGGTGACCTCCTAGGAATTCCTAGTTTCATTGCCTCTTAATGTTGTTCGACCTAATTGGGTATATATGTAGGGGCCCAGAGATCATGTGGTTACATTTGGTTCTATCATGCAAGGGGGTGTTGGCATAGTAGTTGGTTAACATGATGAGATCACTCTCCACCACCAATTTGAGCTTATGGTGTGATGGTAAATCGCTCATGGTATCGTGAGCTAAGAAGTTAAGCGCAACCATCCTATAGTATTACTAGGATGGGTTACCTCCCAAGAAATACTTGGTGTTGTTTCCTCCTAATGTTGTTGGACCTGATTGGGTGTATACACGATGGGCCTAGAGCTCACATGGTTGTATATGTCTCCATCGTATGGGGGGTGTTGGCCTAGCAGCTGGCAAACATGATCGAGATCCCTCTCCACCACCAATTCGAGCTTTTGTTGTGATGAAAATCGTATGCAATGAGCCAATCAAGAAAAAAATCAATAAGAAACTCAACAAGAGGCACCTCCAACTAAAAACACCTTGGTCAATTAGCAAACAAAGGACTTTTTCAAGTTTAATTAGCCTCCTTTTTAGGGTATAACTACTAATACATGATCAAAGAAGAGGAACATAGAAGAAGGGCAGCCATCTAGTTAGATTTTTTCTCAACCCACTCTCACCTCACAAGTATTTAGCAATACAATGACATCCCCAAACCTGCAAAAGAAACCTAAGGCACTTGTTGAAGTAGCACATGTAACAATTCAGGTGCCCGAAAATATTGTGCAAAGTAAAGGACAACACAAGGATAATCCATCACCTTTCAACATCATTGATCAAATTAAGAAAATGCATGTAAGAATTTCCATCTAGGAATCATTAACAATCCCAAGATAAATGGATTTGCTACAAATAACAATGGCAATTGGTCTACATCAAATGGATCATCAAGAAATCATGAAAAGGTTCTCACTAATGCAAAGTAACAAGGAGGCTAATCAACCAAAAATTTGAAACCTCCATCATTATGTGTGTCATTGGTTGTTAGGGACCCACTTAATACATAATTGCATGATCATTTCGGAGAAAGCAGTTTACTAATGCCAAAGTAGATAATGTAAGGGAAAAATTACAGAACCCCTGATTTCTTATGATTTGTGTGTGAGATAATCAGTGTAAACTACATAACATGGGATTATCCTACAATGCCGGATGTTGCAAGTAGAATAATTATCCGAGAAAGTCGGATTCCTCTCCTAACCTAGTGTCAACTTCTCAAAAATGTAGAGAATGACAAACTAATCTAATCCTATACTAATGCTTTCCAAGGAGAAATGGATAGAAATATGCATGAAATAAAACTATTATAAGTGAAGTTGATGCACCAAGATAGGGTGATATAATCCAAGTGAGTGAAATATAGAGAGAAAACAAATTAGGAGAAGGTGAGTAGAAGTGCCACACCTAAAACAATATTCAGTTCCCTAGTGATGCGCAAAAATTAACAAGAACTTGAAAAGGTCATAACTTGTGCTCCGGTGTTTGTTTGAGTCTATTTTTAAAACCACATATTTTGATGAGATTAATTCACTGGTCAATTGGCCCTACCGGTTAGAGTAATTTTTGGCACATTTTCAGTGCCCTCTTGTCATCCTCAAAATTCCTCTCTTTCAAAGTCAAGTTTTGAAATTTTTTGATTAGGTGCCGTGGAGTAATTGATTGCGTCGAGCCTGGTATTTCCTATAGTTTTCCATTATGTGGAGAAAAATCTGAAATTCAGGGATAATGGTGGAATTTTTCCCCTTCTTTTTATTTCTTCTCACAGTCAAGAATGATGAGTGTATCCTCCTCATTAATGTTTTCCCCAACATCCACGGGTATTACATGGATATCTCTGATTAGATGCGGCATGGGCATGTTTCAAGTAGTAGGAGAAATCTCCATGCATCCAAATGGCACAACTCTAATATTAGGGCCCAAGGGATAGTCCTCAAATAAACATAGGCTTTCCACGTATCCTAGGTCCAAAATGAAGATAGAACAAGCCCAAATTGGCTAAGTATGGAAGTTTCAACGGACGGCGCCACGTGCCTCATCGGTGCAACTTTAAGGGTCAAAGCTAGGGGCAGTTCTCAAACTTGTGCCATGATTCCACGTGTCCCAAGTCCAAAAAAGAGAAAGATTCGATTGTTTAAATTGACTAAGTATGAGAAGGTCATTGGAAGCCTCCACATGCCTCAACAACGTAATTTCAGAAGTGAAACCACAGGGCCAATTTCCAAATGAGTGCCAAATCACCACATCGTCGAGTCAAAGGAGAGAAAGAGTTGGCCATTAAAAATTATAAGACCAGCGGCAGAAGGAGCCATATGTCACCTTCGTAATTTCGTGAGGCATATCCAAAGTGAAAACTCAAATGAGCACCAGCTCTCCATGTGTCCAGAGTCAAATATTAAGCCCGCATAGAAAGTCAAAGTGAGAAAGCGGGCCATCGGGGAGATTTGAGAATTTGAGCCTTATTTTCATTAAAGGAGCTTAAAGATAAACAATGACCCACAACCCCACCCACGCCAAGGGAAAAAGTCAAATATTAAGCCCGCATCGAAGGTCAAAGCGGGAAGCAGGCCGGTGGAGTAATTTGTGTTTTTGAGCCCGCATTGAAAAGAAGTAAAATTATAAAAGTAAACCACGATTCTTTCCCCACTTAAGTAAGGCCATGTGTCAAGAATGTATCAAAAGTGGGTGGGTAGGCCAAAATTTTCAAAGTTTCATTTCTCCAAAGGGCACAAAATGTAAAAGATCAAGCCCGCTTCATTTTAAATCTCTCCCATGTGGATGGCTCACATTTAAATTTTGTAAGGGAAGATTGAATGGCTATGATTCAATGTGTCTGGTTTTTTTGCCAAACATGGAAATGACTAAGGCATTAGAGAGACTCAAGCATCAATTTCTCAAATTAGTTTTCTTCATTCTTTGTAACTGAATGTAACCATTCTTGGAAACTATTTAATGACCTCTCCATGGTGTTATTAAGACTAGATCCTAGTACTCAGAAAGTAATAGATTTGAATTAATCAATACGAAGTTTTCCCCTTTCTTCCTCTCGCTTTTCTTCTTTCCATGTCCAAAAATTGGGAATCATCAATATTTTATGATAATAAACTTTGTGTTATTGTTTATATGATTTTGGAACTTTGTGTCTTTGGAATTATACTTGTTATGAAAGCAAATGATTCTATTATGCATCTCCCGGTTCAATACGTATAAGGTGATACTTTTCCATCTATATCTCCTAAAGGTATAGTTATTTTCTTCCTTCCTCATCTCCTTAATTCTTCCATCCTTTTATATTGATGTTCTTTGGGCATAAAATGTTTCAAAGGATCACGAATCCACACTTTGAAAGTTGTACAGTTATATATAAGTTTGCTACTTGATTTAAATAAGGGAACCTCTCCCATTAAAGAGGAGGGAATTCTTACCCCTGACTATGGTTTGTTAAAAGGATCATTTTAAAACCCAATAGTTTTTGGCAACTCTATTGGGGATTTCATTTCAAATGGATCCCTTTCTAAAAGATCAACTTCAAGATCATTTTTGGTTTGGAAACTCTACGGTATACACGTGGGAGGAAATCTCTTGGGGTTGAGGATTCCCATTTTCAACTTTTGGAACAACAAAACCTATCTCTTCCAGCAAGAAGGAACAAAGGGACTTGTTCTACAAGCATACGTCCTACTAACGAAAAAAAAAATTCTCAAGAGAGTGTTCCTCCTGGAACATCTCACCCTAATCTCTCGTGCTTTGATTATTGCTTTTGTTTCAGTTCCCCTCACCAATTTTTCCAATATGGTAGTTCCTTTTCCTTGGGGACAACATGTTGGGTCTCTTGCTCTTCCTCAGCCATTACATGAGTTGCCTAAGGGTAACAGAAAATTTTTCCCAAGTTTTGGGGGGTGATGGGAAGGTTCATCCAGGATGATGAACACATTATAGCCTTCATTGTTGCATGTGGGATTCTTGAGTTGAACATGAAGATGTCTCTGTCATGATTTTTGTGGAGACATTGTAGGAAAATGCTACTAATTGGTTCTACCATCTTCTTGTTGTGTCTATCACTAATTAGAATACCATGATGACTCGGTTTGAGCAATGTTTCAAACCCGCCGAGGATGTGCATGCTCATAGCACAAATTTCTCATATCAAGAAGGAGCCATTTGACCTCATGAGGGATTTTGTGGCTAAATTAAACAATCTAATTAATAAAATTCCATAGAACGCTTTTCCATTGGATCAAATCCAAAAGTGCTTCTTCCTCAATGCCTAGTTACTCAAGTGAGTTATGCACTAAGAAGAGCCAATGTTGTAACTCGGATGTTGATTAACATTTAGCTACCAAGTGTTGAGGATTATTTGATCTTGTCTGTAAGTTGAAAAGAGAATCCTCCAAATCTAAAGATTCTTCCTCTTCCTCTTCCCCTAGAACCAGTTCTTATCAATTAGTACAAAAGCTTACAAATGACCTCATTTCTCTCAAGAAATAATTGGCGCAACATACCCATTATCGATGTTTAAAGAAAGAATTTTCAGCCCAAGAACCACCTACCTTCCTCTCATACTAGATTGTCTATTGAAGGCCCACCCATCAAGGTTCCTGATCAATGCAACTTGTGAAGTTTAAGAACTTGATGATGAGGAGTGTAATTAACTATATGAAGAACCGAATAAGAAGTTGAAGAAATGGAAGAGTTTAGTGGATCAAAAATTCATTTCCTCACCACCGAAGGTATGGATGATGAAGATGAATATGAGGAAAGAGTGGTAGATATGAATAGTGAGTCATATGTTGTTATGACTCGGGAGAAACAAATAGAAAAGAGAAAGTGGTGCACCCTGCCAAGAAGTCTAAGGATCTTCCTACAACTATTCTAGTGATTTCAAAAAGAGGAGCTCCCAATCCCACTTCCTCCACACAAAAGGTGAGTAATTATAATCCTCCTTCTTATACTGCTTCCAAAACTCCTTCTCCTTCAAATCCTAAAAATTATAGATCAAGAGTCTCTCAAATTCCTAGCAATGATGTCCCATCCACCTCTCGGATCTTTTGATATTATTGATCACCTCAAAAGATTAAAAATCCAAATTTTAGAGGCAGAGTTTTACCAAACCCATCCAATTTTTTTTTTCTAAAATGGTAAACTTTGTAAATTCCAAATCCAAAGTCTCATCTAAGTACTTCTAAAGGTATATTTCCCACCCCTCTTCCTCACCTCAATTAGGGCTTGTGGTTGCAGTACTTCCCCTAATGAGAAAATTGAACCATTTTATGTGACCCTTCTCATAGATGGAAATAAACTTAGTAATCGTGTTATAGAAATCGAGAGCATCAAATAATGTAATGCCTACAAAGGTATCCCGTGCTTTGGGTCTGACCCTAACACATGCCTTTGGTTCTGTTATTCCATGGAAAGTAGGAAATTGCCTCTGGTTGGAAGAGTTAAAGATGCACAAGTAGTTTTTGCTACTTTTCCAGAGAAAATGGTCTTAGCCACCATTTTCGTAGCTAATATTCCTCCCTCGTATGGGATGTTGCTAAGTAGAAATTTATGTAAGGAGGTAGAGGTGAGAATCAAATGGATTGGTCGCATGCTTTAATCCCAATCAATGTAAAAATTAAGAAGTTGCTACCTAATAAATGACTAAGTACATTGTGTAAAAGACTAATGACCTAAAAGCACAGATACTCTATGAGGATGCAGGGCATGGTAACTACATGATTATATCACAAGATGAGGCAAGGTTTCCCGGGGAATTATTCATGACCCCAATGGCACTTGTACTATGGATTTTGATGGAAGCTACTCTTGGTGGTTCTGGGGTTGGATTGGTGTTGAAATCTCCAAAGGGAACATTCATCCTTTCCTTTCAAGCTTTGTTTTGAAAATATAAACAATACAACTAATTATGAGGATCACATACTAGGATTGATTATTGCAAAAGAAATGGAAGTGAAGAATCTGTGTGCTCATGGTGATGTAGAGCCTATTGTGAAATAGGTCGAGATCTTTTTCAAGTCAAGAATAAGAGATTGAAAAATTACAAAAATCTTGTCTCGGGATTTCATTGGGTTCCTTGATGCTTTCTCCATTGAATTTGTGCCAAGAGAAAGGAACACTAGAGCTGTCTCTCAAGCTATCTCACGATCTTTATTGATTCCTCACCCATTTCTCTCAAGAGAATTTTATCATTAAAATGATTCATAGGCCTAGCGTACTAGACAATGCAAATAACCTGTAGGTTTTCAATGATGTTCAACATTTTCTCTCTTTCTTGGAGCTTAGGGATAATTTTGACCAGTTGTATTTTGAAGGAAGTGAGACCTTTCCTAGAGAGTGGGTATCTTCCAATGAAGGAGATATCAAGGAAGAGAAAGATCAAGATGGCTGCATCAAATTGAAAGGTAACAAGATTCCTAAAGGGCTGGTGAATTTGGAAGGCATGTTTGATAAGCATGATAGGTACATTAAGTCTAAAGATTCCCAAGGAGCTTGGAAATCTCACCGAGTGTGAAAAAGTAAATATTGGAAGTCTTGATGAACCTAAGATGGTGAATATTGGGAAATGTTGCACTCGAGAGGAGAAGAAGAATGTAATAAATTTGCTAAAAAGGTATGTTGATGTCCTTACCTATTCATATGATGATCTCAAGGCTTTCCAGCCAAAGGAGATGTAACACTTTATCCCTCTGAAACCTAGGATCAAACTAATCAAGTAGAAAAAAGGCAATATAATCCTAAGGTTGTTGGCTCTATTTTCCAAGAGATTTAGAAGTTTCTAAAGGAAAAAATCATCTTTCCTATACACCATTCAACGTGGATTGCCAACATTTTGCTTGTCAACAAGAAGAATGGTGAGATTTGCATCTATGTGAATTTTAATAATTTGAATCAAGCTTCTCTAAAGGACAACTATCCTCTCCCATGATGGATCAGGTTTTGCAAGTTGTTACAGGCCTCGAGATGTTTTCTATGCTTTGGATGGGTTCTTTGATATAATCAAGTGGAGGTTAGTACCCCGCATCAACAAAAACTATGTTCACTACTCCTTAGGCACCTTTTATTACAAGAGAATGCCTTTTGGTCTTATCAATGCTAATGCTAGCTTTCGAGAGGGCAATGGACTTGGATTTTTGTAGTTTGAAGGGAAAGTGTGTGGTTGTGTACCTTGATGATTTGATTGTTTTCTCTAAAACAAGGGCAGATCACTTTCAACATCTTAAATCAGTCCTCCGTATGCAAGGAGCATGAAGTCTCTCTCAATTCAAAGAAGTACGTATTTTGTGTCACTCAAGGAAAGTTGTTGGGGCACATTGTCTCCAAAGAAGGAATTAAGATAGATCTAGAAAGAGTTCAAGCAATCCAACAAATTCCTCTTCCCACAAGTAAAAAGGGTGTTCACTCTTTCTTTGGTAAGATTAATTTCCTGAGGAGATTTATTCTTGATTTTACAGAACTGACTATGAGCATTTCTCACATGATGAAAGGAAAGAAAATATTTGGTTGGTCTTTTGAGGGTAAGGAGGCATTTGAAGGTATTAAGCAAGCCATTTCTAAGACCCCATCTTAGCATGTCCTGATTTCAATAAGGACTTTATCATATATTGCTATGCTACAGAGTTTACCCTAGATGTTGTGCTGACTCAAAAGAATTCTGAGGATCATGACCTTCCTATTTCCTTCATGAGCTATGTTATGAAATATCATGAGTTGAAATATACTATGATGGAGAAACATGCTTTTGTAGTGGTCAAAGTTGTCAAGCAATTTCATTTTTATATTCTTAACTCACACTTTGTTGTGCTTGTTCCTAACACAACCATCAAATCCGTTCTTACACAATAGGAGTTTAGAAGTAAGAGAGGCAATTGGGTAGCGAAAGGTCCAAGAATACGATGTGGATATAAATCCAACTAATCTAGTCCAGGGTAAAGACTTGTGTGAACTTATTACCAAAGGAGCTAATGCAACATTGTCCAAAGAAGAAGTTAATGTTCATGTTTTCCTCTTCTTCAGTTCAACAAATGAATGGTATATAGATATTGCACATTTTATTACCTATGGAGAGTGTCCATCTCACTTGAGTGCCAAGGAGAAGAGGGATATAAAGCTAAGGTTTGCACAATATGTGCTATGGGAGAATGCTTTGTTCAAGCAAGGCATAGATGGAAGATTCTTGAAGTGTGTAGAAAAAGAGCAACATAAGAAGTTGTTCTCATCTTTTCATGATCAGGCTTGTGGAGGCCACTTCTCTTCTACTATCACTACCCACAAAATCCTTCGTGTTGGGTACTATTGGCCTACATTGTTTAGAGATGCATCCAAATGGGTAGGAAAGTGTGAAGCCTATCAGACTTTTATTGGGAGACCTAAGTTGGTTTCTTTGCCACTAAATCCAATAGTGATTGATGAGCCCTTTCAACAGTGGGGATTGGATTTCATTAGAACTCTCAACCCATCCTCTAGTGCTGGGCATACTCACATGCTAACTACTATAGACTACTTCACAAAGTGGGTAGAGGCCATTCCATTCAAAAGAACTACTTCTGAGGTAGTGTGTAATTTCATTAAGGAGAACATATTGATAAGGTTTGGGGTACCAAACAAAGTTTTGACCGATAATGCCTCACATTTTTCTTCTTCGAGATGATGGATTTCTGCTATGGCTATGGAATTTCCCTTGCTCACTCTTCGAATACTACCCCCAAGGGAATGGACAAGAAAATCAACAAACAAGAATCTGTAACCATCATTCGAAGCTTGTCAATGACTCTCGAGGAATTGGCACAAGAAAATATCCGACGCTCTCTAGGTAGATAGAATTACACCCAAAAGAGAAAATTGGGATGTCTCATTTTCAAGTGGTGTATGGTGTTAAAGCTCAGGTTATACCAAGGACATTGGAATTAGCAGACTTACACTTAATGAAGGCTATTGAAGATTCAAGTTTTACCAGCTTCCTTGACAAGAGGATCATGTATCTCCGTGCTGGATGAAGACAAGTCATGGGTTTTTGATAGAATATCAAGCTCATCAACTCAAGGTGAAAGATTTGTTTGATAAGAAAGCCAAACCTAGATATTTTCAAGTAGGAGACATTATTCTACTATGGGAAAAAGGAATGAGCCTCAGGAAGCCATGGTAATTTTGATTCCTTTGGCTTGGTCCTTTTAAAATCGACATTTTGCTTCGTAAAATTCATTTTATTTGGATTATCTAGATGGTTCTCCTCTCCCACTTCCTTATAGTGGATAGTATCTAAAGTTGTTCAAGTCCTAGGTGACTAGGTAGTCCTTCTATATATTTTGTATAGTGTTTTGGTTTTTGGTCATTCCTTTGTGTTTTGTTTCTGTCTTTCCTTGTTTTGGTTTGTTTCCTTTTCGTGTTTTTTCTTTTTGGGTTGGTTTTTCTTTGACTCTATTTGCCCAATGGATAAGGCACTGGTCTTCTTTCCCTGAGTTTTTCTATGGTTCTTGATCTTGCCTCGTTCCTCTGTCAAGTCATCCCCAGAAAGAGCCAACTGTTGTTGTCCTCAAAATTCCTCTCTTTCGAAGTCAAGTTTGAAATTTTTGAGTCAAGCACTATAGAGTATTGGATTACATCGAGCTTGGTATTGCCTAAAATTTTCCATTCCATGGAGAAAATCTGAAAGTCGTGGCATAATGGTGGAGTTTTTCCCCTTATTTTTATTTCTTCTTGTAGTCGAATGACGGGTGTATCCTCCTCATCAATTTTTTCCCCAACATCCATGGGTATTACGTGGATATCTCTGATTGGATGCAACATGGTCATGTTTCAAGCAACAACGGAAACCTCCATGCATCTAAACAGGGCAACTCCAAGAGCAGGGCCCAAGGGACAATCCTCAAATAAGCGTAGGATTTCCACATGTCCTAGGTCCAAAATGAAGACAAAACAAGCCCAAATCGGCTAAGTATGGAAGGTTCAGCAAACGATGCCATGTGCCTCATCGACACAACTTCAAGGGTCGAAGCTAGGGGTAGTTCTCAAACTTGTACCAGGCTTCCACGTGTCCCAAGTCCAAAAAAGAGAAAGAGCCAATTGTTTAAATTGACTAAGTATGAGAGGGTTGGTGGAAGCCTCCACGTGCCTCAATGACATAATTTCAGAAGTGAAACCAAAGGGCTAATCTCCAAATGAGTGCCAGATTGCCACATGGTCAGAGTCAAAGGAGAGATAGATTTGGTCGTTGAAAATTCTAAGACCGGTAGAAGGAGCCACGCGTTAACTTGGCACAAATTTTGGGAGGCATATCCAAAGCGGAAACTAAAATGAGTGCCACCTCTTCATGTGTCTCAAGTCAACTATTAAGCCCACATAAAAAGTTGAAGTAGGAAAGCGGGCCATCCGGAGATTTGGGAATTTGAGCCTTGTTTTCATTAAAGGAGATTAAATTTAAAAAGTGACCCGCAACCCCACACACACCAAGGGAAATAGTCAAATATTAATCCCGCATCAAAGGTCAAAGCGGGAGCGGTCCAATGGAGTAATTTGTGTTTTGAGCCCATGTTGAAAAGAAGTAAAATTATGAAAGTAAACCATGAATTTTCCCCACCAAGTAAGGCCACGTGTCAAGATCAGTATCAAAAGTGGGTGGGTGTGCCACAATGTTCCAAAGTGCCATTTCTTCAAAGGGAACAAAATGCAAAAGGCGTCCTTAGGCCCACTTCATTTTAAATCTCTCCCACGTGGACGGATCACATTAAAAGTTTATAAGGGAAGATTGAATGGCTACGATTCAATGTGTTTGGTTTTTCTTCCGACATGGAAATGGCTAAGGCATTGAGAGACTCAGAATCAGTTTCTCAAATTAGTTTTTGTCATTATTTGTAACCGAATGTAACCATTCTTGGAAACTAATTAATAGCTTCTCCATGTTGTTATTCGAGTATGATCCTAGTACTTTGTAAAGTAATATATTCAAGTAATCAATACAAAAATTTCCCTTTCTTCCTCTATTTTTCTTCTTTCCATGTCTAAAACTTGGGAATCATCAATCTTTTATGATAAGAAACTTTTTGTTCTTGTTTATATGATTTCGAACTTTGTGTCTTTGGAATTATACTATTTATGAAAGCGAATGATTCTATTTTACATCTCCTTGGTTCAATACATATAAGGTGATACTCTGCCATCTATGTCTCTTGAAGGTATTGTTATGTTCTTCCTTCCTCATCTCCTTAATTCTTCCATCCTTTCGTATTGATGATCCTTGGGCATAAAACATTTCAAAGGTTCATGAATCCATGCTTTGAAAGCTGTACATTTGTATATAATTTTGTTGCTTTCTTTCAATAAGGGAACCTCTTCCTTTAAAGAGGAGGGACTTGTTGTCCCCTTACTATGGTTTGTTGAAAGGATCTCTTTAAAAACCCAATAGGCCCAAAATCCGCCATCTTGAGGCCAACAATTAGGATTTAAGTCAGTAGTTCAATTTTTTCCTATTTTAGGGCATTAGTTAATTTTAGTCTATTAGTTGTATTATGAGTTGGAAAGTTGGAAATTCCTCTAATTTATGAATGTAGAAGATGTGTGGAAATTTTTGTTCCCGTGCATTTAATAAGCATGCAAACTTACTAAGAATATAAGGTTCTATTAAACTTCTAAAAATCGTAATTTCTGCCACCTATAGTAGATTTAGTCAAAGTTAGAGTTTTCTTGCAAAATCGAGTTAGGGAATTTTTTTCCTATTTAGGAAAAAATTTAATTCTTGATTCAATAATGAAGAAGCAAATCTATTTTCTTTTGGAGTTAATATTATTTGCAAAGTATATTGAGTTGTTTATAATTTGGCTACATTATCTAGTATCAAGGCTGGTTCTAATATTTAAAAAATGATAGAAGAGGAAGAGGAAGAGGAAGAGGAAGAGGAGGTGGTATTGCCCAGATGAATAGAAATATGCAAGATCTGCAGAGGCAAGTTTTTGCGCTTGCTGCAATGATAACACAGAGAGGAAATCAAGGTGGAGATGACACAGATGAAGAAGAATTTTGTGAAGAGGAGGAAATGCAAGTGCCACCCTTATATTTTGAAGAAAGGATGCTTCGAGCATTAGAAGGAAAGAATGATGGGATAAGAGTTGATGTTTTAGAGTATGGAGGTAGTCTAAAACTAGAGGAGCTGATAGACTAGTTGACTAGCATGGGGAAATGTTTTGAGTGGAAGGCTATGTCAGAAGAAAAGAAGGTAAAATTTTCATGCACGAAATTGAAAGGTTATAATGGGATCACCTACGTAAAGAACGGTCAAGAAAGGGGAAAGAAATAATTAGGATGTGGAGTAAGATGGAGAAGAAACTCGAAAGATAAATTTATCCCCGTGGATTATGCACAAACCCTTTACATGAGGTTTCGTAATCTCGTAAAGAACTTATAAACAAAGTAAGAATACACAGATGATTTCTACAAGTTGTCCATTCATGTAGAGCATGAAGAAACAAAGGAACAAATGGCTAAAAGTTATGTAAATAGATTAAAATTTTCTATTCAAGATGAGATAAGTATGCACATAGGATTAAGAACATGGAGGATGCCTATCAATTATCCTTAAAGGCTAAGGAAAACAAAGTTGTCAAATTTTTAGGAGATCACCCGAATGAATAGGGGCCTCATCTTCCTTTCGGGATGAGCTGGTTTCAACCAAGGTAGGGGAGAATCACCTCGTGGAGTGGAAAAGCAAGAGATACAAGACAAGATTTCCAGAATCAACAAAGAGGCAGAGGATATGTTGGTGATAGAGGGTGGGAGGCTCCACAAATACCATTTGTTTGTTACAAATGTGGTCAAGAGGGACATCAGGATTTTGAATACCCACATCTTATACACATGACAAGAGGCAAACAGATGCTCCAAGATTAAATCTTGTTGAAGTTGGACAAGTAGAAGATGAACATGAACTAGAAATTCCACCAGATGTTGGAGAAAATATGATGATCAAGAGGACAATGATTTCTCTAAGAAAGGATATCAAGGGGGATAGTTAGTTACATACAAGTATTTTCAGAACAAGATACACTTTAGGAGGAAAGGTATGTATTGTTATTATTGATGGTCCTAGTTGTGAGACCATGGTTTCAAATGATATGGTCGAGAAATTGGGTCTCGCATTGTGAGAGGAATCCTAACCCTTACCGTGTTGCATGGTTTAAGAAGGGTAACAAAGTTCCTATTGATAAGAGATGTTTAATAAGTTTTCTATTGGGAATAGTTACAATGATCAGATTTGGTGTGATGTTATTCCTATGGATGCATGACATATGCTATTAGGGAAGACCATGGAAATTTGATAGAAAAGTTATTCATGACGGAGGAAAGAATACTTATACTTTTGGAAGGATGGCACAAAAATAGTTTTTCTACCTCTTAAGGAAGAGGGGAAGGCTGAAAATATGCTTTCTGGAAAGGAATTTGTGAAGGAGACAAAGGCAACTAGTTTTTTTTACGCACTAGTTACAAATAAGGATGAACTCCGCAAGTACATAAATACTAGTATAATTAATAGAAGAATTTTCTGATGTTATTGTTGATGAGCTACCAAATGGATTACCGAGAAGAGATATTCAACACCATATTGATTTGATTTTAGGGTCTTCACTCCCAAATAAAGCATCTTATAGGATGAGACTAACATTACATGAAAATTTGAATAGGCAAGTGGCAGAGCTCGTGAGTAAGGGGGCCATAATGGAGACCATGAGTCTCGTGTGCAACCCCAACTTTATTAACACCAAAGAAGGATGGAACATGGAGAATGTGCATAGATAACATAGCAATCCATAAAATTACAATTAAGTATAGGTTCCAAATACCTCTCCTTGATGATATGATGGATTTGTTTGCAGGATCTAGGTATTTCACCAAGATTGATCTTCAAGTGGTTACCATCATATTCGAGATCGTGAGAAGGAGATGAGTGGAAAAAACATTTAAGACAGAAATGGATTATATGAGTGGTTGGTGATGCCATTTGGGTTATCCAATGCACCTAGTACTTTTATGAGACTGATGAACACCGTGTTGTGGGAGTATAATGGTAAATTTTTTGTGGTTTATTTTGATGATATCTTGATCTTTAGTAAAACTAAAGAAGAACATCTGAGGCATCTGAGGGTGATATTTGAAGTGTTAAGGAAAGAGAAACACTATGAAAATATGAAGAAGTGCATGTTTATGCAAGAGAGTTTGGTATTCTTGGGCTTTATTATTTCAGCAGATGGGGTACATATGGACTCAGAGAAGATAAAGGAAATTATTGAATTGCCTACTCCATAGAGTATAATAGAGGTAAGAAGCTTTCATGGTCTAGAAACATTTTACATATTACACAAAAGGAAGAGAGTTTTTTTGGACAAAGGAAGCTGAGGATAGTTTTCTGTTCTTGAAGGAGAAGGTGACAGAGGCACCCATTTTGGCACTACTAGATTTTGATAAAGTGTTTGAGGTTGATTGTGATGCCTCACATGTGGGTATTGGTGTTGTTCTAAGTCAAGGTGGAAATCCAATAGCTTTCTTTAGTGAGAAACTGAATGAGGTAAGAAATAAGTACTCTACTTATGATGTGGAATTTTATGTTATTGTAGAAGCATTGATGCATTATAGTTATTACTTAGTGCCTAAGGAGTTTGTGTTATTTATAGACCACATAGCCTTGAAGTATGTGAATACACAAAAGAAGTTGAATAATAGGCATGCAAAGTGGGTATCATTTTTGCAGGGTTATACTTTTTCTCTAAAACATAAATTAGGAAAATAGAATCAAGTTGTAGATGCATTGAGTAGGTGTGTGACTTTGTTTACCACTATGGAAAATGAGGTGGTGGGTTTTGAAGTAATAAAGGGTTTGTATTCTTCTCGATTTCAAGAATATTTTTGAAAGGTTAATTCTTCCATTTTCAGACAATGCAGGAGATGTCTAGGATGAGTACATTTTATAGGATGGCTATCTATTCAAGGGACACCAACTATGTATTCCAGTTGGGTCTATGAGAGAGAATATAGTGAAAGATTTGCATAGCGAAGGATTGATGAGCATTTTGGTAAAGATAAGATGATAGCCTTGGTAGCAGAGAAATACTATTGGCCAAAGATGAAAAGAGATGTGGTAAGATATGTGGAGAGGTGTTGAATTTTCCAAGTCTTGAAAGGCCATGCACAAAATATAGGGTTGTATATGTCATTTCTTGTTCCTAAAGGGTCATGGACAATCTTGAGTATGGATTTTGTTTTGGGATTACCAAAAAACAATGAGGTAATGACTCAATTTTTTTGGTTGTTGATAGGTTTTCTAAGATGGTACATTTTCTTGCCTACAAGAAAACAAGTGATGCAAATTTGTTTTTCAAAGAATTTTTTCGGTTACATGGTGTTCCAAAAGCCATTGTTTTTGATAGGGACATAGGTTCTTAAGTCACTTATGGAGGACTTTATGGAAGAATTTGGGAACTAAACTACAGTTCAACATTTCCTATCATCCTCAAATTGATGGGAAAACAAAGGTGATAAATCGGAGTTTGGGGAACTTGTTAAGGTGCATAGTTGGGGAAAAGCCGAAACAATGGGACTTAGCAAGAGTACCACAAGCTAAGTTTGCATATAACAATTCCATAAATAGATTCATAAGAAAGTATCCATTTTTCATTTTGTGTATGGGAGTAATCAAAATGGGGTGTTAGATTTGGTACAACTACCAGTTGATGGTAGAGTCAGTGATGATGCAAAAACATTTGCTGAACATATACAACAATTGCAAGAAGAAGTGTAGAAGAAGCTTTAGAATAGTAATGATAAGTATAAGGAAATAGTAGATGTTCACAGATGGAGAAACATATTTGTAGTTGGTGAGTTGGTTATGGTATACCTATGGAAGGAAATGTTTCCAAAAGGAACCTATAACAAGCTAAAGTACAAGAAGATTGGTCCTTACAAAATCATGAAAAAAATGATAATGCTTATGAGGTAGAATTGCTAGGGAATTTTAATATTTCTCCAGTTGTTTAATGCTTCATATTTTTATTCTTTTCATGGGGATGGTGTAGAATGGGATGTTATTAATGACTTATTAGATTGGAGGTAGCAGGTTCTGTTAAGAAGAAAGAAGAAGTGGATCGATTATAAATAAGAAAACAATGGACATGGAACATGGGAAATATGACAAATATTTGGTACATTGGAAAGGACTAGAATAAGAGGACAAGACTTGGGTCATTTAGTGGGAGATTAAGAAGTGAGATGTAGATAAATGGTAGCAGTTTGAAGAAGACAACTTGCAGGAGCTGCATTTTTTTCAAGCAGGGAAATGATGCTCCAAAATTAGCAGGAACTTGAAAAGGTCATAACTTGTGTTCCGGGTTTTAGTTTGAGTCCATTTTTTTGAAACCACATGTTTCGATGATAAAAACACACTAGTCAATGGGCCCTACCAGTTGAAGTAAGTTTTGGCACATTTTAGGGCCCAAATTCCACCATCTTGAGTCCAAAAATTATGATTTAAGTTGTAGTTTGGTTTTTTCCTATTTTAGGGCATTAGTTAATTTAGTCTATTAGTTGCATTATGAGTTGGAAATTTGTCAATTCCTCTAATTTAGGCATGTAGAAGATGTGTGGAAATTTTTGTGCCCATATGAATAAGCATGTGAACTTACTAAGAATAGCAAGTTCTAGTAAACTGCTAAAAATAGTAATTTCTACCACCTAGATTAGATTTAGTCAAAGTTAGTTAGAGTTTTCTTGGAAACTCAAGTTGGGAGTTGTTTTTCCTAATTAGGAAACATTGTAATTGATGATTCAATAATGAATAAGGAGAACTATTTTCTTTTGGATTTCATATTATTTGCAAAGTATATTGAGTTGTTTAAAATTTGGCTACATTTCCTAGATTCATAAAGCACAACAATTTAAAGTTCCCGCAAAGAGATATAAACATGCAAACTATACATGCAAACATAGTGAAAGGAAAAATATGGAATACAACCTGAATTAGTGTAATAAAATCCACAAAACACTAATTTTATTTCTCAAAAACATGCATAATTCATTATAATATAGGCACAACGCAAAAACCCTTACAATAAGCCCAAATTCGAGGCCTTTAGTTCACAAAAGCTCTGAAAAATTAGACAAAGTTCCTTTGCAAAATACAATGAATCCCCTCAAAATGAGTCAAATTTTACAATATCTAGGCAACTTGGGTCACCAACTGGAAAGATGCATTAAAGAGGTATCGGAGGCCATACAAATTTGGTACTTTGTTTACATGGGTGGCCATGGGCGTCATACCTCATTAAACTGGTAGTTGAACCAACTATGTACCACTCCCATTAATGCCTAGTTCATTCCTACGTTTGACTAGTAACAAGTTTTTTTTTCTCCCAGATGGTAGCATTTTATTCCTTGTGTCGATCGGTTGCATAAATACAACCGGTTGGTAACATGTTTTCCCCGCTACCGTCACGTAGTTTACAATACCTTATCGGTTGGTATCATCCCTACAAATACTACCGATGACCCTTTGTTGATTGACCACTCCATCATCTCCTTTGTGCAACTAGTGGTAGCGCTAAAAATGTCACCGGCTTATACCTTCCTTGACCACCGCTAACACCGCCATTTTCTCGCTACCATTGGTAGCATCTATGCATTCTATCGGATTTTTGCACCGTTTACCTTTTTTACGACCCATTGATTTTGTTACTAGCCAAGAGCACAAAATAATGCTACCGACCGATAGCATCTATTCTTACTACTAGTCGGTAGCATATAAAATTATACCGATGATAGTTTAATACTATTTTCCTTCTTTTCGTGTCATACCTTCGCCATGGCTTGCTACCTAGCTGCGAGTTACCTTGTTAAATTTCAAAGTGTTGCACCCATCAACCGCCAATATTCAGACCTGATAAGTTGTCCATTTTGTAGGGGTGTAAAAATGGATAACAATTGGTGACTTATGGGGTGATCTGCTTGCTAGATCTGAAAGACTAGTGACCTTGTTGTGTCCATTGGGCATGGAGTCATTTTGAAGTCTGAAACTGATCTGACACCTAAAAATTCACCCTCAAACTTTTGAAACACTGTTGGGGCCTGTCATTTCTCAAAACCCTGGGCTGAGATTGATTACTCTCATCACAAGACCTTGCCTAAAATTGGAAAGTGCAAGAGCAACAAAGGCACAACTATATACAAACAAAAATTCATACACTTCCCAAGTGGAAAATGCAGAGAGTGCACCAACACTTATTACAAAGAAAACCTAAACTAAAACAAAGAAATGTGCTACAAGCACTTGGAGGAATATAAATCCTAAACTAATATGTACAAGGAAAATATTTCACTTTAGTAACAATGCTTTAGATAGATTCCATTGACTAGAATCTGTAGTTCTTCTCCATCCAACCTTGATAGCTAGAAAGCATTGTTTTCTTTTGCATTCTAAAATCATGTAAGGGCCACTCCATATTGCATCAAACTTGGAGTGTCTTCCTGGTTTGGCCCTGTCTGCATCCCATTTCAAGACCAAGTCCCACTCTTGGAATTTTCTATCCTTTTCCTTCTTATCAAAGCACCTCTTGATCAAATTTTGATCCTTCTCCATGATTTGCACTACTTTGTCCCTCATTTCCTCCAACTCCATGAGTTCTACATACCTGACTTCCATGGCATCAAATTCAAACAACTCTAGTTGCTTGATAAGCTCCAATGCTTTGGTAGCTCTAGGGATATTGGAATCTTTGCTTCCTTTCCATAGACCAATAAGTAGGGAGATTTTTATGTTCAAATCTTTGGAGTAATTATATTAGCCCATAGGGCTGACTTCAACTTGGTGTGCCATGTTCTCTGGTTCTCATCTAGAGTCCTCCTTATGATTTTCAAAATATTTTTGTTGGTGGACTCAACGCCATTACCCTGAGGGTAATAATTTGATGAGGTGTTGAGGTATACTCCATTCCTAACAGCCCATTATGTGATCTTGGAACCAAGAAATACCAAAGCATTGTCTGATATAATGGTGACCGGTACCCCAAATCTTGTCGTTATCCCTTCATAAAAATCCAAGATACTAAACTCATTTGTATCCTATTGTCTCCTAAAACTGCTCTATGTTTCCATAGCCAAATTCAAATTTTTTGAGCTCATTCCTTTCATTGGTGTTTAAGCCAAGTTAAAGATTTAAGAAATTAGCAAAATTCGTGCCCTAGAACTATTTAAACCTCTGTTTTGCTCATTTTTAGAAATCCTCCATTTTCTGGTCTCATGCACATAACATCCTCTTTTCGCAAGCTCCATTTTTGATCAAAAATTTTCACTTGTTCTATGGCTTGGGTTGTCAAATCATTGTTTTTCCTCCATGCCTATGGTTCATGAAGGAAATTTGAAAATTGAACTCAAAAAGATGAATTTTTCTTCCTCTCGCGTATTTTCCACAATCAGAATGGTGGGTGTTTCTTTCCCCGTTAAATTTTTCCTCAGCATCCCCGAGTGATACATGGGTCTCTCTTATTAGATGCATCCTAGGTACAAAATGAAGGTAAAATTGGTTAAGTATGGAAGTCTTAGCAGATGGCTCCACGTGTCGCAATGGCACAATTCTAAAGGTGGGGTAGAAAGGGCCAATTACCAAATCAGCGCCAGATCACCACGTGGTCAGAGTCATTAGAGGGGTAGAGTTTTCCGTTGAAAATTCTAACCCCAGCAGAAGAGTCATTAGAGGCGCTTTCAAAGTGGATGAGTAGGCCATCGAGGGGATTTGATATTTTGAGCCTCTTTGTAAAAAAGGTGAAAAATGAAAAAGTAACCAATGGACCCAATCAAAGCTATCGTGAATTAGTCAAAGCTTGAGCCCGTAGGGAAAAAGTCAAAGGTGAAGCCTGCCATTGAAAATTCAAGAGGACGACTGTAGCATAAGGGCACTTTTGGAAATTTAACCAAATTTTCAAAAGTGAAGTAAAATTCTAGAATGCTCCACGGATCCACCAAGGTCTCGAGCCCACTGTTGAAAATTCAAAGCTGAAGAACGGGCCGATGGAGGAAATTGATTTTTTGAACCTTTTTCTAAAAAAGATTAAAATGTTTATAAAAGGGCCACAACCCCATTTCCAATGAGAGTATACCACGTATGAAGAGTTCAATCGGAGCAGCGGATCGGCGAAGGAATTTGTGTTTTTGATTCTTTTTCCAAAAAAAGGTTAAAATGTTTAGAAAAGAGCCGCATCCCCATCTCTAACAAGAACGTGCCACGCTTCCTAGTCAAATCGGAGCAACGGGTCAATAGAGGAAATTGATTTTTGAGCCTTTTTCCAAAAAGGGTTAAAAATGTTGAGAAAATTTTTCGATCCAATTCCCAATAATAATTTGCTACGTGTCTAAGTTGAAAAGTCAAAGCACGATTGTGGGACGATTTGTTCCAAAGTGCCAAATCTCTAAAAATTCATAAATGAAAAGGGTGGCCTTCCCCCGTACCCACTCCAATCTCTTCCTACCATGTGGATGGCCTAATTTCAAAGTTATAAGAGAGAATCAAATGCTCTATATTCAAACTGGTAAATCAAATGTAACGTTCGCGTTGCAAGATCTTGTTTTTAACCCGCCATGAGCATTTTCTTTGCAATGGAGGAATTTGAAGAGGCATAAATGATTTGTAAATAATGTAACCATTTTTGCAAATGATATAATGGATCCTCATAGCCATTCCAAGGGGTTGGTGATTAATTTCAAAAAATACTAGAGTGCTTTGTACCTGGAAAAGACAAAAAAACACCATTCTTCTTCTATTTTCTCTTCTTCCTCGAATTTCTTCCATTCTCAAGCTATGTACAAACTCTTCTTAAGCTTCAATAATAAAAGAAATAATTTTTTCCTCTTTGATTAAGGAATTAATTGGTACTTTGCATCTAATGAGTTTCATTCGGTCTTGTAGCTTCTCCTGTTGATTTGTTTTTCTTCTAATTATAAATGCATGTAAATGAAATTTCTAATTAATGTGTGTGGGAATTTGATATTCTACTTAAAACATTAGTTTCTCTCTTACCTCCATTCTCACTCCCTTTCCCCTTCTCAGACAAAGTTTCTTCCATAGTGAGAAATTGCTAGTTTTTCACAGGGGTCGCTGGAGTGCCCCTATTAGATCTTTGGTCGAAAGGCCACAATTGAAATCCACTTTTTCACACATACACATACATGAGTTTCACCATTCAAGTAGAGGGACTTAGATTCCCATAGTGTTGGCTTGAAACCCACCAATTTGTTCACAAGACAAATTTTCTTGCCAACATTTTTTGCACCCACTATGGGGCAGATTTTGCAGCATCTGCACCTAAAAATGACCTCAGGGTCATAAAATACAAAAAAAATTCTAGAAGAAAATTTTCTGGAGATTGAATAATCACACAAACTTCATGGATGTAAATCATGGCTATTTTGGGAAATCCTCCTGTTGAGAGACCTGATTTACTCTTTCACATCCAAGAAGACATTACTTCCAATCTAGCAGAAGCTATATGGCATAATAGACAGCTTTCAATCAATACTTCATTTCCATAAGGATTCTGACCTAGAAGAGGAACATGTTGTCAAATTGGAAAGGTAGAGACAAATTCCAGCACCCCAGAGAAGAGCATAAACTTTCAAGTTGGCTGATAGAAGGTACACCCGGCAAACTGAGGCTTGGAGGACAAATTGATCCCACATTTGAAGAGCTTGAAAGAGAGGTAGTTGTTGAAGAGGAGATAAGGGCTCAACTTGAAGAAATAGAAAGACTCCAAATTGAAGTAGAAGAAAGAGTAGTAGCAGAAGCAACCTTAGCAAGACTGGAGGATAGAAACAAGAATAGAATGGGTGATCATGAGCGTGAGGTACGTAGGCCTAATGTACCATGGGGAAGAAATACTGGTCCACTTGCTCTTCCACAACCACTTCATGACCTCCCAAGAGGCTCAAGAAATAACTTCCCAAAATTTGAATGGGATGGTTCTCGCCTTCCCACGTAACATGTAGCAGCATTCATCACTGCTTGGAGTGTTGGGAGTTGAAGATGAAGATGTTTCAGTTAGGCTCTTTGTGGATTCACTCCAAGAAAAGGTTGTTGAATTGTTCTACATGTTGCCCCAAGATCTGTCACATGCTGGGAAGATATAAGAAGTGCATTTGAACATAGGTTCAAGAGCACAAAAGATTGTTAGGATCTACTGGTCCAATTGGTTTAGATGAAGAAGGAGACCTCTGAATCAATGAGAGATTTTGTAGCAAGGTATGATAGGTTGATAATAAGGATCCTAGAAGATGTGATACCCTCTAAAAATAACTTGAAAAGGTTTTGTAGACACCTAAAATATTCTTACACTTAGCATTTCCTCCCATTCAACTGATTAACGACACTTCGTTAATTCCCAATTATTTTCTTCACTCTTGGATGCCCATTTATGGCACCTTCTCAGTTATATTCCTCCTATAATCAACTTTTTTGACTAATATCTCTCTTATTAGCTAAACATTCCTCCTTTCACCATTCGAACCTCCTAGTTCTCTCCATACCACTTCTATTGGATTCGTAGGCTATCTATCAGTCAAAAATGGTTAATCATACCCCTCCCAACTCTCAAATCATTCTCTAATCACTTGCTAATCAAGTTTAACTATCCTAAACCCTAGTTAACTAGCCTAAACCAATCTTAACTAAGCCTAAAGCATGTTTATCCTAATCTAATCTAAAATATTTAGTCCCACATGCACCCAAAGTTCAAACTCTTCCATTTGGAAAACTATAAATAGAAGGGTCACCCCTCCCTTTCAAACTTACAACTTCACTCACAAGTCCTTCTCTCTCAAGCACTTTGGAAAGGCATTAGAAATCATTTGTGATAGCTTTAAGCTATAGAACATTTGGATCTTGGCCATACTCCATTGTTGAGAGCTCCCCATCTTGCATCCATCCACTCCATAATCCAAGTTTTGAGTAATATGGATAGAATCATTTCCTCAAGCCATTAATGGTGAGACTCCATTCTTGAAAGCTTGAGTTTCATATCAAAAATCATACCTTTGATTGCTAAGTTGATCTTTTTAGGTTCAATTTCATAATTAGTGATCTAAAGAGTAGAGAGTAGCTTTATCATGTTAGTTTTTGATGTTTTTGTCAAAGTTATAACTGCTAATACATGTGTTCTTGCAAGTTGCCAAATGGTGTGCCACTTAAAACCACATTAAGATAAGCAAGATAAAAAAACACCATATTCAAAACATTGTATTACAGGTTTAAGAAAAGGTACATCCCTATCCACTCAACTGGAACATAACCCTTTGGCATAACACCTTAAGCTATAACAATGGGGGTGGTTCCAAGAACCCTAAAGTAATCCACCACTGAGTAACCTCATGGATGAAATAGGAAGTACTCCGCTTACCCACTTGACTAGTACGCCTTATGAGATAGAGTTACCGGTTGTCCATATGGTGACCCTAAGGAGAGCACATGTGGATGCACTAGTTGCCCTTTGTGCTCGAAGGGGGTAAATTAAAGCCAAGATACTCCCAAGATAGGTAAGGGATTATTTGGGTAAATCATGCTCGCTTAAGATAGCTTTGTAACACCTAGGTGAGAGAACTTATTAAGGAGACCATTTTGTCAAGGAGCCCACTTTGCTAGTCTATTCTTGCGTCAAGCCATCACGAAGTGAAAAATCATCTGGAATCTAAACATTGTTTGTCGAACAAGTTAAAGAACCCTTGTGAGTTTGATCTAAGTGTATTTCATCATGAAACTAGACTACATCCCACTTTCACTTAGTTTTATTCTTGTTTTCTGACAAGTTGAAGCTCTGCCTAAGTGGCTCTTAGTTTATTTTCCATATTTTGATCTATACCTTTTCATTCTTGTTGCTAATTTGGGACAACAAAGGCATATTTTGGGAGTATTGTCATAGATAGTATTCACCACTTTTTTGTCTGCTTTACACTCATCCATGTTTGTGGCTGAGTTTTAAACGTCTAAAGTGTGTGGATGCATCCTTATATCTTTGATGGCCACTTGAACTTTATTTCAAGATCATCATCATAGTTCGGATTGATTCATCATTTTCTCTCCCTTTAACATGTTACTTTGTTCACATTGTCTCGACATAATTAAGATACTTATGTCTTGTTCTTTATAAACATGATCTAAGTATCCGCATTGGGGCATTACGCTGCGCATATTTTAACACATCACTAGTATACATTAACTTTGTTTTATTTCAAACATTGTCCCAAATCTTGAAAGGTGTTGCTTACTCTTTTACATCATTTCAATACCACTTTGGCACTAATATCTTTCTTCTCCATGAAGCTGGATAGACATGTCCAATTGGTGTGGTTACGTGGCTTACATTTGTAAACCTCACCCTTTAACATTTTGGCCTTGTTGGTTGTTGAATGTGTCATTGTATCCTTTGATTGGGAGTCACATCTACCCTTTGTTAATATTTACGCCTTGTTCATTTTGAGCTTGACATAAATATTGACATTGTGTTGATCATTTATGCATCGAACTATCACTTTACACGTGCATTTATATAGGGTCTATTTAATTGTTGATTGGATTTGTGTTTCACACTTGCGTGGTTGGTCCTTGTGATTATTCATCCAAAAACTTATTTTATAGGACAATCCCTTTTGATCTCATCGAGATTGCGTCATCACAATGTCTATTTTCCTTAGACCTTCTTCAAAAAATCATGCACATATCTCCATACTTACAAAATTTCTAGTTGGATGTCATTATGCTACTCGAATCGACATGTCACTTCCTTCCCTTTGAAGGAGTTTCATCCCACTATCTAGGTCTAGACATTTGTGCTTAAAAATGCCAACAATGACTGACTATCACGTGGTTTCTCACATTTACAACAATATGGAACCTAGGTTTAGCAATTCAAATCAAAATATTCCCATTATAACTAAACCTCATTTGGTTCTTCATGCTAGAGGGCCCATTTGGGTACCCTGTTCCCCACCTTCAGCTCTTAGTCGGTGCTATGGTTTGCATGCTTCTGATCTAAATTATTATTCAGGTTCGCCCCACTCTTCTTCTTCTGATTCATATCCAAACTACCATTTGGATTCCCACTCTTCTTCTGAAGATTCAGATCCCAACTATTATTTGGATACCACTAGATCAAATCTTGAATCATGGTCCTCCCTTCCTTTGTAGGACCTTTATTCCAACTCATATCAATGGAATCTTCCTCCTTTGAAGACTCATGTGACTCCAAGTTCCCTTGATCAAACATCTAATTCGTATCTTGAGTCATGGTCCTCCTTTCTTCGTAGGACCTCCTTCATCACCATCTTAACGACCTCTTCCTCCGTCAAATATTTCTACAACTAGGATTACCTCTAGTTAATCATCTAATTTGACTCCTAGGTTGTAACTTAATGGATGGCTATGTGATCTTATTTTCTCTCCCACATTACATCATCTTCTAGAAAATCAATTTGGGTCTAGATCCAAATCATCCATTCATGATACACCTATCACCACAGTCCTACTTCCTCTCTCAAGTCATATTATTTTGTGAATCAATCTTCCCCACTTATCGTGTCCATTTCTTCTAGTCAACCTCTCATGGTCGAAGAACGATAACCTCTACTGATTGATTTCTCTCAGAATGAAGAAACAATTAAAGTACATGAATATATCCCTCTAGAGGATTGCAAACAAGGATTATTTCTAGAGCTTGATACGCTTACGTATTAGGGAAAGGAATTTTATCCCTTTTTTCATAATATAGATGAGGAGCCTAAGGTCATGGAACTTGATTCTTCTTTTATTCCATCTTCACCTTCCTCTGATCATGATGATATAACAAGATCTAGCATTGATCCATGGCCTATCTTCTTGTTTCCAAATCATTCCTTATCTATCATCATTCCTCAATCAAAATCTCACCTTGGGTCACCGCTGAGTATCCCATTGTATTCTTCTATCCTAGAGCCACCCCCGAGTAGCCCTCCATTTTCTACTTGTGGGTCACCTCTTGGTAGCCCATTACCTTCTATTCTTGGGCCACATCCTAGTATCCCTTCATCCTCTTCTATCTATGGGATACCTCCTAGTATTCCCTCCTCATCTATACTTGGGCCATGCCCTAGCATCCCTTCATCATCTTCTTCTATTCTTGGGCCATGTCCTTGTAGCCCAACTTCTTCCATCTTAGGGCCATATCCTGGTATCCCTTCATCATCTTCTATTAGTGGCTCACCTCCTGGTAGCCCATCCTCTTCAATTCTTGGACCATATCCTTTTCATCCATCACATATTTCTTCTATCAATGGTTATGGCAAGCCTACGGTCATTTCTCACATCAGTTCTAAAAGTAAATGTTCTCTTTCTTCTCCTACTTGGGATTAGAAAAGTCATGCATGAAGTTATAAGAAACCCAAACATGTTCATTATCAAGCTCGATCAAAATTTCCAAGATCTCCAAAGCTCCTAACAGCCCAATGATCTTAAGGTTAAAAATTAAGCACGATTCAAAAACACACATCAACACAACCATCAAGTATGGCACAAAGTGCATAAACCTCTAGATAGGGAACTCAAGATCCCACATATGAAATCCATGTTTCAAGATAAATCACAGTCATTTGTTGAGTATGAGCTCACCACGATCATTGAGATAGCGGATAACATAACTCTTGATATACAAATGCACCTAGTCTCCTTATCAAGGAAGTCGCAAACATTGTTGTTGGATCCTATCCCACAAAGTGACTTTGTTAGTCCTAACCTCTTAAAACTATCAAAAATCTAAACATAAAAAAATCAAAAATACAAAAACATGAGAAAAAAATAAAAGGTATAAAGATCAAACATCGTAATAAGGTATTACGTACACATGGATGTTCTTTCTTCCCTTTCTTGTTATTCTTCTGAAAGTCTTCCTTCCATTTTCATTCCTTTGGTGATATTGTGGTTAGCCTTTTCACATGCATTTTGTGACATTTATCTCTATGGTATCTATTTGACCCCGGTCTTTTATCACCTTGGTAAATTAAAGAATGACTGACCTCTTAGAGATCCTATCACATTCAACATCTAATAAAATTATTGTGAAGAACTTTTGGACATATTTGTTGACACTAGCCAATGTTGTCATCACAATCACTTCCACCTCCTTCCATCAAGCCATCTGTGGTTATTAACCCCTTGTCAAACAAGAGAGCTGAAATAAGTTTTCAAAAAGAAAAAAGAAACAAAATCAATCAAAAATCAAAAGCTAAAAGCTAAAAGAAAAGAAAATTGATAAATAACTCTCTCTTGGGGTATTTCCAATAATTTATATCGGGGCTATATAGACACACTGACCGCAAAAGAGAGCAATGTTGTGATTAGAATCAAATACATCTCTATCGGGGCTATGGATGTCTAGCTAGCAGTGGAGCAATGTACGGCTATCCTTCCACCCTTCATTCACAAATCACCTATCATCTATCAAAATAAATCATTCCTACACATTGGCTAGGGTGTCTTCACTTGTTTTCTATTAAATCTTCCCTTCAAGAGGTAATTAAATTCCACGTGCACACATTGGATCTCTATGAGTAGGTAGGATTAGTATGTTACCAAGTGTCTTTTTGGACCTTGTTCAAACTCTTACTTTATTCCTTATCTTGTCTCACGATTTGTGCCTTTGTCTAATCACTTCTTCATTGTGAGGCTTCTAAGCTACATTCATATCATTCCCATCATTATTCGACCTCATTTAGAACATCCATGTGTATAAGATTTCTTTTTGGCCATGTTTTCGACACCTTTATCCCCTTTCACAAAAACAATCTTCTCCTTCCTTTCTATCATGTTCTTTTAGGCCAACTTACACTTGGGGCATCCTTGATTCTTCCCAAAACTTCATTGGTTTACGTTCACCATTGTTTTGAACCTATCCATAATGGCCTTGGGTCCCGCTTCTACCCGTGAAGAGCTTTCCTTTGAATAATCCCACCTAATCACCGGGCATTTTTGCATCTTCACCTTTCTTGTATGCACGTGGCCTTATGCCCTTATACATCCCATTTATCGCTAGGGGCATCCACACTTCCTCGTCTTCCTATACATAGTTTCAAAAAAATTTCAAATATGTTAGAAAAATCATCCAAAAAATTCAAATATGTTAGAAAAATAATCCTAAACATTCAAATATGTTAGAAAAATCATCCAAAAACATTCAAATATTTTAGAAAAATAAAAACATTCAAATATGTTAGAAAAATTAAAAACATTCAAATATGTTTTAAAAACTTCTAAAAATTGAAAATCATCCTACAAAACATCGCTCTTTGGTTCTCACTTGTTCATGTGCATGACTCATGGATCATCTTGATCTACCTCCATCAACAAAAGATAAGTTGCTTACTTTGTCTATACTTTGGGGCACAATGAGTTGCCTGGTACTATTTCGTAGTGCACATTACTTTTTCATAGGACCAAAGTGTCCTCCATTATTCTCCTCGCATGTATCCTTGCTTGGGGCACCATCATTAACCCTTGTCGTTAATTCACATAGGTCAAAACTGAAGCTTGATAACAAAAACATTGCATCTTGTTTCTTTGTTAGTTTAGCTTGTTTACTTTCTCATATTACATTGCATTATGTATGTTGCATGGAGTTAGGCATCTTTTACTTTCTTGTATTGCATTGCATTTTGTATGTTGCATGGAGTTGGTGTTTTTAGAAATGGACATTTGTTCGTATATGGATTTTCATGTCATACTACACTTTTTTCATTCTTTTTAATAAGGACTGATGATGAATATCCTTAGCAATATGATGAAAAATAAAGTTGTTTAAAAGGCACTTGGATGGATGTTAGCTCATTCCCTCTTCCTCATACTCATTTTTCTTCTATATCCCATTTCTTTTCTTCTTCTTCACACTATTATTTCTTCTATTCTCTTTTTGTCATCTATTCAATCGTCAAACAAGTTATTTTATCACCCCATCGACAATCGAGGGGGCATCCTCCATTCTACATATTTTTCTTCTATCCCTTCAAAATTTTCTACTTGTTTATACTTGTCTACTTTCTTTGAAGTGACGTCACTTACGCCACCTCAAAGAGGTGTAAATGTAGACACCTAAAATATACTTACACTTAGCATTTCCTCCCATTCAATCAACTAATGACACTTCGTTAATTTCTTATTATTTGCTTCGCTCTTGGATTCCCATTTACGAACCTTCTTAGTCATATTCCTCATATAATCAACTTGTTTGACTAATATCTCTCTTATTAGCTAAACATTCCTTCTTTCGACCATTCATAACCTCCCTAGTTCTCTCTAGACCACTTATATTGGCTTTTAGGCTATGTATCGATCACAAATGGTTGATCGAGACCCTCCCAACTCTCAATGAGTCTCTAATCACTTTCTAATCAAGTTTAACTAGCCTAAACCCTAGTTAACTATCCTAAACCAAGCTTAACTAAGCCTAAAGCATGTTTATCCTAATCTAATCTAAAAGCTTTAGTCCCACATGCACCCAAAGTTTAAACTCTTCCATTTGGAAAACTATAAATAGAAGGGTCATCCCTCCCTTTCAAACTTACAACTTCACTCACAAGTCCTCTCTCTCGGAACTTTGGAAAGGCATTAGAAATCATTTGTGATAGCTTTAAGTTATAGAATATTTGGATCTTGTTCATACTCCATTGTTGAGAGTCCCCACCATCTTGAATTCATCCACTCCATAATCAAATTTTTGAGTGATATGGAGAGAACCATTGGCCTTGAATCCATTAATGGTGAGTCTCCATTATTGAAATCTTGAGTTTCATATCAAACATCACACCTTTGATTGCTAAGTTGATCTTTTTAGGTTCAATTTCATAATTAGTGATCTAAAGAGTGGAGAGTAGCTTTATCATGTTAGTTTTTGATGTTTTTATCAAAGTTATAATGCTTTCATGTTAGTTTCCCTTGTTTATCTCTTATCCCATGGTGTATAGTTGAGTTAGTAAAGCTTTGAGGTTCTTTAGCCTCATTCCTAGGTTTTGCAACTTTCCATTGCATACAGGGTCTTCGTCAATGCTTTGCCATCAAAAGTTGGTTTCTTCCTTAGAAGATACCAACCAAGAACATTGAGGGAAGCTAAAGAATTTACAATTGAGACTGATGATGATCTAATTATTTCTAGTAAAGTAAAATGACCAAATGGGAAGCAAAAGGTCGAGTTCAAATTCGGTCATTACTGATCCAATGTTCCAAAAAATGGCAAATGACTTAGTTACAATGAAGAAGCAACTTGTCACAAATCATAATGAGTAATGCTCCAAGGAGACCAAATCCTCCTGATAGACCAAGAATTTCTCCACCTCCTCGTAGGCTTGCTCTTGAAGCACCACTAGTCAATGCCATCTGTGGCACTAGGGAATTAGAAGAAGGAGCAGACATTGAGGAAGATGAAGAAGAAAGCATGGATGACTATGAAAACTATCTTGAAATTAAAAATTTGGCATGCATAATGGCCTAATTGAATATGTTACTGATGAGGAGGAAGGTGATGAAGAATCTCCAAGTTTTTCATGTGCTATTTTCACTCATGCACAATCCAAGAATGGTGTTTCAACCTCAACAATTACAACTGAGAGTAGGAAGAACAAAGAAGATAGCTCTCCAAAGCCTCCACTAAACAATATCATCAGCAAGGGATCACCATTACCACCTTCCATGGAATCAGCTAGAGAGAAATCAGATTCACCAGTTGTCAAGGATCACACTACTGTGCCAAGTAAGTTATCCGATTCTTCTCCCAACTTAAAAGTTGTTAAGAGAAATTATCTTCTAAATGTTGGTTCTGCAGAAAATCTAGATTTCAATCAAAGGCTATACCCCCTCCTCCTTCTAAGCCAATTTCTTCATTTGAAAAGGAGAACCCAAAAAAAAAAAGTAACTATGCATCTACCATTTAAGTCCTCATCCATTGTTGGAACCTCTTCCTCATCTACCATAACTTCATTTGACTTTGTAGAGCATGCTAGCAAAACCAAAGTCCAAATCTCTGAAATTGAATGCCTACAAACACATCCTACCCAATTTGACAAATTCATCAAGGCAGTCCGAGGTGGTAACTCTACATCCCCAATATCTAATTCTAAAGCCTTACTTCCCACACTATCCACACCACCTTCTCAAAACATGTTAGCCCTCAATGCCTCCACCACCAATAGAGTTGAGCCTTTTTACCTGTCACTTCTCATCAAAGGTTTCCAGCTGAACAATTGTATTATAGATTCTGAGCCTTAGATAATGTGATGCTAGAAAAGGTTGAAAATGATCTTGGCCTCACTTTGACCCAGTTAATGGCACATGCTACTCATTGGAATCCAAACAAGTTCCATTGGTTGGAAGAATTAAGGATGCTCAAAGTTGCACTAGCTGATTTTCTTGACAAGAAGATACTCGACCATTTTGGTGGCAAACATCCCAACATCTTTTGGTATGCTTTGTTGAGTAGAAGCTTTTGCAGAGATTTAGGTGGAGAAATAAAAATGGATTGGTAATCTACAACTATCCCAGTGAAAGGTGAAATGAAGAATTTTCTTCCAATAAGAAAAATGAAGTTCACAAGATGAAAGTCCGATGATCCAAAAGAAAAATTCTCTTTCAAGATTGTGGGCTAGGAAACTACTTCCTTACATCACGAAGAAGGAAGAGGACTTGCCACTTATTATGGAGGAAGAACGAGACCAAATCTGACAATGGAGTTTGATGGCGGTCATTCCAAAGCTGGTTTAGAGCTGGTGTAGTATTATACTCTCCCTCCGGGTAAGTGCAGCAAGTTGGGGGACAATTAAGTTGACATAAAATCTTGAATTTTACATTAAAAACAACAAAACATCAAATTTAGTCTTCCACGGACTTGAACCATGCCAAAAATCTAAAAATATGTCATAAAAATGGTACCATCGTGTAGGGAAGACTATTAACTTTGTAGAAATATTGATTTTAAAGTGAATAGAATAGGATAAATATCATTTTATAATTTTTTACTAATAGTAGGTCTTTAAGACACTTTTTCCCATGAATGTTTATGTCTATGTTAAAGGCTGCAAATTTTGTTTCACTTATCATAATGTGATAAAACTTATACCATCCTAGCCGTGGTGAAATTATATACATGTTAAAAAAATATTTGATTTTAATATTTTTGATGAAGTTATGGCAGAAAACGGAGAGTGCTTTGTTTTCTTTATGTTTTCGAGACCACTTTCATGGAAAAAAAAAAAAAAAAAATTCTCAAAAATATACAAAATAAAATCTATCCCAAGATAGATAGTAGCATCTAACTTCTCACCAAAGGAGAAAAATATATATCAATTTTTGGTCATCTAATCGTGGGAAAAGACTACAATCTTATAGGTGTTTTTAAAAAATACCAAATCATTGAATTTTGAGTGTTTAACATATCTAAACTTGTCCATTTAAAAAAAAATAGTATTTTAGAAACTAGATTCCGGATTCTACGATTCATATTAATATAAGTTTTTCTAATTTTGAGTTTATGTATTTCTAATAATCCCTACAAGTTGATATTATGTTGTTATTTTCAATATGACGTCCACTTATGACCCATTTTTTGTCCCCCAACTCACCGCACTTACCCTCCAATGAGGTATATACTTTTTCCTACAAGCTGTAATTTGATAATACAAACAATACAATAGAGTATGAAGCATTTATTTTAGGCATGAATGTAGCATAGGACATGGGAATCAAGAAGCTCAGATGCAAAGGTGATGCAGAGGTTGTGATAAAACAGGTCTTCCAACAATATCAGGTGAAAAATCCAAGGCTCAGGCACTATAGAAATAGAGTGTGGGACTACATTGAATCCTTTGATGTATTCTCCATTGAAGTTATCCCTAGGGAGAAGAATGAAAAGGATGATTCTATAGAAATTTCTGCTTCCTTAGTGACACCTCATCCTTCTTTTGAAAGGATAAAGTGACCATTGAGATGGTGTTCGGACCCAATGTAAAAGACACTGCAAATCACCGGTAGGTCTTCAATGATGACAATCGATCCTGGCCTTCTTAGAACAATGGGATAACTTTAATAATCTCTTCTTTGAAGGAATTGAAAACCTACACCATAAATTATTCCCCAAAGAAGAGAAGGAAGGAATTGATGAAGAGTGAGTAATCAAACTGAAAGGAAACAAAATCCCCAAAGGCCTAGTTTCTTTGGAAGACCTCTTTGACAAGCATGATAGGTTCATCCAAGAGAAATAAAAACAGTCTTCTCGGTGTCCATCTAATTTTGATCAAGAAAACATTAGCACTTTAGAGAATCCAAGGATGGTTAACATTGGTAAATGTTGCTCACCAGAAGAGAAGAGAAAGTTTGTTTCTATGCTAAAAAAGTACTCAAATGTCATAGCCTATTCCTATGATGAACTCAAATATTTTAGCCAAAGGAAATGTGTCATTCCATTCCTTTGAAGCAAGAAGCTAAGCTCTTAAGGAAAAAACAAAGACCCTGCAATCCAAAGATTTCTGATGTTATCAAAGAAGAGGTGACAAAGATGCTCAATGATAGGATCATCTTCCCCATCCACCATTCAACATGGGTGGCTAACATTATGCCAGTAAGGAAGAAGAATGGGTAAATAAGGATTTGTGTAGACTTCAAATCAATCAGAATCTCTCAAGGACAACTACCCTCTCCCAATCATGGATCATATTTTTAATTAGTCATGGGATCTAAAATGCTTTTGACTTGACATTCTCGTGGTACAACAAAATCAAGGTGGCAAAAGAGGATTGCAGCAAAACAACCTTCACAACACCTTGGGGAACTATGTTTCTACAATAGGATGCCTTTTGGATTGATCAATGATGGATCCACTTTCCAGAGAACAATGGACTTGGCCTTCAAAGATCTAAAACATTGCATTGTCATTTACCTTGATGAGCTCATAGTTTTTCAAAGAGGAGGGGATATCATATCTTTCATTTGGAGCAAGTCCTTTCAAGGTGTAGGAAACATGCCATTTCTCTAAATCCAAATAAGTGTGTTTTTGGAGTCACAAAAGGTAAGTTGTTGGGACACATTTTTAACAAACATGGAGAACACATTGATCCCGAGAGGGTCGAGCTATCCAAACACTAGCCTTACCAACCAGCAAAGAAGGAGTTCATTCATTCTTTGGAAAGGTAAACTTCCTTCTTCGTTTTGTGCCTGAGTTTTCAGAAATGACTAAGCATATAACTTCCATGATGAATCCTCAAGCAATTTTTAAGTGGAATAAGGAAGGAAAAACAACATTTGAGGAGAAAAAGAAAGCTATTACCAAATCTCCAACTCTTGTATCTCCATATTTCAATAAGGAGTTCATCACGTATTGCTATGCATCAAAACATACACTCTATGTTGTCCTCGTTCAAAAAAATGATGAAGGTTTGGAAGTACCCATTGCTTTCATGAGCTATCCTTTGAAAAATCAAGAGCTAAAGTACAACCAATTGGAGAAACATGCCTACGCGGTGGTCAAAGATGTTAAAAGTTTCAGATTCTACATTGTCAATTCCCGTATAGTGGTGATGGTCCTGAAGTT
This sequence comes from Taxus wallichiana var. yunnanensis, assembly GCA_018340775.1. NCBI lineage: Eukaryota > Viridiplantae > Streptophyta > Pinopsida > Cupressales > Taxaceae > Taxus > Taxus wallichiana. Next base: position 301,486,512 of record CM031234.1, read on the forward strand.
CAATCAAGTCCATTTTAGCTCAACAAGATCCCGGGGCTAAGAGAGGAATTTGAATTGCAAAGACCTAAGAGTATGACTTGGAGATTAGAACCTATAATCTAGTAAGAGGAAATGGTTTGTGCAAGCTGATTACCAAGAGGAATCTCTCAAAGCTCAGTAGGGAGAAAAATATGGTGTTTTCTCAACCTGTTTAGGAGACATTCCACATGTGCTCTTTGTCACCACTACTAATGAGTGGTATGCTGACATTTCTTACTATCTCACTTATGGAGAATGCCCTCCTCATCTTGATTAAAAAAAAATAAGGACACTCAAGCTAAAGGTAGCCAATTTTGTGATCTGGAATCATGCACTTTACAAGAGAGGCCTAGATGGTTGTTTCCTCGGTGTGTAGATAAGAGTAACAAGAAAATTTTCCCGGGGCATATCATGATCAAGCTTGTGGTGGACATTTCTCAGCAATGGTTACCACACATAAGATCCTCGAGAGGAGATATTATTGGCCCTCCATCTTGTAGACACTTAGGATTGGGTTTCCAAATGCAAAGCATGCCAATAATTTTTGGAAGGCCACAACTAACTACATTGCCACTCGGGCTGTGGTGATTGAAGAACCATTTCAGAAATGGGGGCTTGAATTCATTGGTGTTTTTGAATCCTCATTCTAGTGTAGGGCATACCTATGTACTTGCTACAACTGATTACTTTATTAAATGGGTGGAAGCCATCCCAACCAAGTGAGCTAGATCTAAAACTATCTCAACTTCGTCAAGGAGAATATCATTATTTGTTTTGGAATACCACATAAAATTTTTGTAGATAATGCCACCTATTTCTCTTCTAAGGAGCTCACGAGTTTTTTTATGGCTTTGGAATCTCCCTATCTCACTCTTCTAACTACTACCCATAGGGAAATAGACAAGCTGAGTCAAGTAATAAGAACATTATGACCATTGTTCACAAGTTGGTAGATGAGAATCAAAGGAACTAGCATAAGAAGTTGTATGATGCATTGTGGGCCAATAGGATCACTCCTAAGAAGTCAATATGTATGTCACCTTTCCAAATTTTGTATGGAGTTGAGGTAGAGATTCCCCTCACGATTGAGATGCCAGCTCTCAAGTTGCTGCAAGAAATAGAAGATGGCCAATACAAAGACTCCATTGACAAGAGGATCCTCTTCCTAGAAAAGCTCGGAAGAAATCAGATGCCAAGTGGTGGATATAATTAAATAACACCAACTAAAATGAAGAAGATATTTGACAAGAGGGCAAAGGAAAGAGAATTCAAGGTTGGAGACTTTTTCTTGTTATGGGACAAGAGAAGAGAACCGAAGGGCAGCCACCGAAATTTTGATTCATTATGGATCGTCCCATTCCAAATTCATAAAACTTGTGGTGAAAATGTTTTTCTCCTCTCATACTTGGATGGAATGCCATTGGAATTACCTAAAAGTAGGTAATACTTAAAATCTATCATCAATGAAAATGGGTTGTCCCCCCGCCTTGTACCATAAGTTTTTTCCTGGTGTGTTTCCCTTTTCTGTTGTGTGGTTTTTGTTTTTGTTTTGTTTGGTTTTTGTTGTGTGTGCTTTGGCTTGTGTGTTTCCTCCTTCTTCCATTATTTCTCAAATTATACATGACTATGCAAGGCCCAATGGATAAGGCACTAGTCAACGTAATATGTTTTGAAACTCAAGATTCTAGATCCTCATGTTGTGCCCTAGCCATGCCTAGTTCATGCCATATCCCCAAGCTAGAGCTATCTATTGTCTCCTGAAAATTGATCTGCAATTCCATAGCTAAATTTAAATTTTTTGAGCTCATGCCCTTTGTTGGTGTTTAAGCCAAGTTAAAGATTTAAGAAATTAGCAAAAGTCATGCCCTAGAGCTGTTTAAACCTCTGTTTACTAATTTTTAGACATCCTCCATTTTCTATGCACGAACATCCTCTTTGCATTTTTGATCAAAATTGTTCACTTGTTCTATGGCCTGGGTCATTAAATCATTGTTTTGCCTCCATGCCTCTAGGTTCATGAAGGAAATTCAAAAATTGGACTCAAAACGATGAATTTTTCTTCCTCTACGTATTTTCCATAGTTGGGAATGATGGGCGTTTCTTTCCCCATAAAATTTAACCTCAGCATCCCCGAGTGATATGTGGGTCTCTCTAATTGGATGCGGTTCGATCATACTTCAAAATCCATTGGAAGCAACCATGTGTTGCAATGACGCAACTCCAGGGGTAGGGTCCAAGGGACAATCTTCAATTAAGCATAGGCTTTCCATGTGTCCCAAGTACAAAATGAAGGTAAAATTAGCTAAGTATGAAAGGCTCAGTGGACGGCTCCACATGTCACAATATCACGATTCTAAAGGTGGGTCGAAAGGGCCAATTACCAAATCAGTGGTAGATCGCTATGTGGTTAGAGTCATTAGAGGGGCAAAGTTGGCCATTAAAAAGTCTTACCCCAATAAAGGAGACACGCATCACTGGCACAATTTCGGAAGGTGCTTTCAAAGCAAACGAGCGGGCCATCATGGGTATTTGAGATTTTGAGCCTCTTTGTAAAAAAGGTGAAAAATTATAAAAAGTGAAAATTAAAAAGTAACCCGTGGCCCTAATCAAAGCTATGAGGGAAAAATTCAAAGTTTTAGCCCACAGGGAAAAAGTCAAAGGTGAAGCCCACCATTGAAAAGTCAAAGCGGATGAGCGGGCCATCAGGGCACTTTTTGAAATTTAACCAAATTTCAAAAAGAAAATAAAAATTATAGAATGCTCTATGGCTCGCCAAGGTCTTGAGCCCGCCGTTGAAAAGTCAAAGCATAAGAGTGGGCAAACAGAGGAAATTGAGTTTTTAAACCTTTTTCCAAAAAGGTTAAAATGTTTAGAAAAGGGTTGTAACCCCATTTCCAATCGAGTATGCCACGTGTCAAGAGTTCAATCAGCGTGGGTCGGTGGAGGAATTTATTTTTTTGATCCTTTTTCCAAAAAAAGGTTAAAATGTTTAGAAAAGAGCCGCATCCCCGTCTCCAACCAAAATGTGCCACGTGTCCCATTCAAATTGGAGCAATGGATCGACAAAGGAAATTGAGTTTTTCAGCCTTTTTCCAAAAAGGGACGCGATCCCATTCTAAATAAGAAGGTGCCATGTGTCTAAGTTAAAAATTCAAAGCGGGGCTACGGGCCAATTTGTTCCAAATTGTCAAATCTCAAAAAAATCATAAAATGCAAAGGATGCAAAGGCCCTTCCCCATACCCTCTCCAATATCTTCCTACCACATGGATGGCCTGATTTCAAATTTATAAGAGAGAATCAAATGGTTTGTATTCAAACTAGAAAATCAAATGTAACGTTTGTGTTACAAGATCTGGTTTTTAACCCACCATGAGCATTTTCTTCACAATGGAGGAATTTGAAGAGGTGTAAATGATTTGTAAAGATTGTAACCATTTTGGAAAAGGATATAATGGATCCTCAGAGCCATTCCAAGGGGCTGGTGATTAATTTCAAAAAAGACCAGAGTGCTTTATACCTGAAAAGACAGAAAATATCAATCTTCTTCTATTTTCTCTTCTTCCTTGAATTTCTTCCATTCTCAAGCTATGTAAAAACTCTACTCGAGATTCAATAATAAAAAAGTAATTTTTCCTCTTTGATTGAGGAATTAATTGGTACTTTGCGACCAATGAGTTTCATTCGGTCTTGTAGCTTCTCCTGCGGATTTGTTTTTCTTCTGACTATAAATGCATGTAAATGAAATTTCTAATTAATGTGTGTGGGCATATGATATTCTACTCACAACATTAGTTTCTCCTACCTTCATTCTCACTCCCTTTCCCCTTCTCAGACAAAGTTTCTTCTATAGTGAGAAATTTCTAGCTTTTCCACAGGGTCAGTGGAGTGCCCCTGTTGGATCTCTGGTCAAAAGGCCACCATTGAAATCCACTTTTTCATGCATGCACATACGGAAGTTGCACCGTTCAAGTAGAGGGACTTAGATTCCCATAGCGTTGGCTTGAAACCCACCAATTTGTTCTCAAGAAAAATTTCTCTCCAACACTTCCTTAAGTGTCACTACCTCGGTCCACTTGCTGAAATAATATGTGGCTATGAGGTCCCACTTGTGGTCTAAGCTAGAATTTGGATTAATCACCTTAATGAAATCTATCCCCATTGCATGAATGTTTCATTTATATAAATGGGGTGGAGTGGAAGCGATGTTAACATCTCTTTACCTATGAAGAATGCACACCTTTTACACTTCTTAATCCATGCATAATAATCATGAAAAATGATAGGCCAATAATATATTACCTTCATAATTCTAAGAGTTATTACCCTTGGGGAAAAATGGCCACCTATTTCTCCATCATGAAATTCATGTAGCACCTTTTTCTATCTGATCTACCTTGAGGAACCTTAGGAGGACACCATTTACATATTTCTTGAACAGATACCATTAACCAATGCAAAGGGGATACAATGGAGCCTGAAATACCTCCTTTTGGCCTTGCTCATCCCTTGAGGAATTTGACATGTTTGAAGGAAATGGACTATATCCTGAGTCTAACATGGTGTAGGAATGTCATCTGCAAATTCTCTGATTATCTTGTAATACCAAAATAACTTCTTTTACCACTCAAAGATGTTGTCTTGAGGATAACTGTTCACATAATCCCTTTCCCCTAACCAGCTTGGTCACCCTAATATCAATGTCATATTCCATGACCTTGGTTACCCAACCAACCCTTTTTTCATTTAGGTCCTTGTTTAAAAGAAAATCTTTTATACTAGCATGTGTGACTAGTAGATAAATCATATTATTTGACACTAAAGGTCTGAACTTATTGAAAATTCTAATCATAACAAGGACATGTTTCTCAATGAATGAATATCTTACCTCATATTCCATAAGGCCTTGGTTGAAGAATGCAATAGGTTGTTCCATTCCTTCCTTATTCTGTTGCACCAAGATTGTGGAGATGGTGTCTAAACCACCAAGGTGTAGAGATAGAAGTCTTTAGATAAGTCAAGATTAATAAGGAGTGGAGGTTGAGACATGGCTTGCTTGATAGCTTTGAAACTCTATTTTCCCTCTGTTGTCCATTTGAAAGCCAAATTATTTTTCAACATCATTGTTAAAGGCTTCACAAGAGTGGAAAAACTAGTACAAACCTATGAACAAAGTTTATCCTCCCCAAGAGCTTTGGAGAGCCTTCTTATGACTTGGTAATGGTAGATCATAGATGTCTTCTAACCTCTCTAGATAAATTATAAGTCCTCTTGACATGATATGGCCTAGAAGTTTACCCTCATATGTCATGAATATGCACTTTTTGGGTTGAAGGAAACCCCAAACCTCTTGCACCTTTGGAAGACCTGTCTAAGATGAAAGAGGTGACTTGCTCGTGTTTTTAGAAAATAAGTTGATGTTGTCAAGATAGAAAATCACTATTTTATTTAACACCCCCTTAAATTCCATATCCATTTCTCATTGAAATGTTGCTCTAGTATTTGATAGCCCAATGGAATCTTCTTGTAGGCATAGGTGCCCCATTTTGTGGTGAAGGTTATTTTCAACTGATCCTCCTATTTCTTCATAATATGGTTATATCCTAATATCTTTCCAAGAGGGAGAATCTTTTTGAACCAACCACTACTTGTAGAATTTACTCCATGGAGAGCGGATAGTGATCCTTGAGGGAGGCCCTATTTAAATCCTAAAAATCCACACAAAACATGATTTCCCCATTCCTTTTCCTAACCAACACCAAATTTTCTACCCAGCTTGAGGGATTGGTTGGAAAATTGATACTCACCTCAATGAGCTTATTTAGTTCCTTCTTCATGAGAGGCTCTATATGAAGGTTGATCAACTTTTTCTTTTTCTTGGAAGGATTAGCCTTTGGATTTAACTCAATGGTGTGGTGTGCCAATTTTGGATTAAAACCCTTCAAATCCTCATAGCTCCATGTGAAAATGTCTCTGCGAATTCTGCAAAGCTACCAAAAGTTATAGTTTTCTTGTTTGCTACTCATCTTGGCAATTTCGATTATTTTACCCTCTCCAATAGAAATGGGCTGAGAATCCTCCTTTTTCACTTGAATGTTAGATTTCTCCTTTTGGAATTGGTCGTTTGGGTTAAAAATAAACTCTAGAGTCACCAACCCCTTGGGTAATTTGTTTACCCGCAACTTGCACCACTTGATCCCCGTACTATTGCTCTAGCTTCTCTTGATTTTTAGCTAAGAACTCAACCTCCTCCTATAAAAATTAATGATCTATTGATCATTCTCAAATACCTTCTAGCTTGTGTTATTATCTGGTACAGCTGGCCTTACAATTACATGAATATGTGGTTGTGCTTTATCTCTCTTGATATTATCCACCACATCAATTATTGTTAAAATTGGTGTGAGCCTATCTACAGCTTCATTTTGTTTCCTTGGTATGATCTGAATGTTGAATGCATCGAAATATTCCATGAGATCCCATACCCGATGCTTGTAGGATTTAAGTAGATCATTTTTAGAAAAAAGTTTCCTTTAACTTGGTTGAAAATAAACTCACTACCCCTTTTCATTTTCCAATGCAATCCATGTATCAAAAATTCATACTCAACTGTATTGTTTGAATAAACAAACTAAAAATGGAAAGTTGAGTAGTACTTCATACCTTATGGTGAAAAACATTGCACCTCCTCTAGCACCCTTCCTGTTTCTTAAACCATCAAAAAATAAATTCCATACTTCATTAACATCCTCATTTTTGGCTTGGTGAGGTTGGGGGTGGGAAGGTTCTCCTCATGTAGACAATAAAATCCTAACTCAGCTTCTTCCATTTCCTTATATGGATCAAAAGCATGTCTCTTATGATCCCAATCATCAAGTGTTAGGTCTAAAATGCTTCCAACCTTTTTTTTCCTCTTAAGCCTCCAACCATTCTTCTTGATCAAATATGGTACAATTTGCATTGATTGAGCTAGGCACATGATCAATGTGAAAATTGGCAATCGACTTTGACTTGATCATAGCCTTAGCCCCATACCTTGTCCTAAATAACATGTGGGACCAATCAGCTAATAGGTACCCACCAATCTTGGCTATAAAATCCCTCGAAAGGCACAAGGAAAATAGTGGTGGAAAATCAATCACCGATACATCCTATAGAACTGTGACATTCGGGCAAGCATGGAGCATAAGGCTTAGCTCTTTGATCACTCCAATTGTTCCTACTACTATCCCATCCAATTGTACTACTCCCTTAATATCAGTTCATATTTTAAGCCCAATTTATCTATGATTTTCTTCAGATATTACTGAGCTTCTCACCCCTGAGTCGATCATGCAATTGTGCACTAACTTATCTCCAACAATCAATGAGACATAGAATTGCGAAGCATTCATATTCTTTCCGAGTGAACTTCTCCTTGTTGCACAAAGTGTTAGTAAGAACCCTCTCCTAATTTTTGGATGGCTCATTAGAAGGGAACCAATTTTCCATAGCTACTTGCAACAAATCTCACTTCCTAGAATTGCCAATGATTCCCACATGGAAATACTGACATTGGTCTTCTTCATCTGATCAATGATATTAAATGGAGGTGGGTTTTCCTTTTTCTTCCCCTTGCTCAGCATGACCTTTTCCGGTACCTAGGTTAGTTCATGAGCTTCCGTAATCGGTATCTTGGGTTGATATCTTCCAATTGATGAGTGTGGTTTCAACTGGAGGAGTCTCTTGCTAAGATGCTTGCTGATTTTTTTCCTCACTTGGGTCTTAGGCCACCCCAACGGTTAGCACCATCAAGGCTTGATTCAGTCCTCCATTAAAGCATGTTGATTGGTTATGTGGTAGATTGCAAGGGTAACACCATCCATACACTTACGCAATATTGTTCTAAGTCAGAACCATCACCCTTGTTTTTAAAATTGTATTTAGATTATAACGTTGAAATGTCCTGGCAGTTTGAGACTTCCCTTGGTTTGGATTTTTATTTTTTTCCTAAGTGGGAGGCTTGTTAGGATGATATGGAGGCCTATTCATTTGATCTTGGGGCTGGTAAGGCCTGGAGCTATGAGCTTGCTGCCTTTTGATTGTCACCAACTCATTCCCCAAATTTTGTAGTTGCTTCATGACTTCTTAGAGTTCCTTGGAAGTACTAGAAGAAGTGGAGGCCTCACTATTTCTCTGATTTATAGGGGCTGGAATGGGGAGATTTTAGGTGATTGATTGATAGAAGGGGTCCACAATTCCATATATAGAGGCATAGGTGGCCTAGGAACCAACTTTCCTACTTGAATTAAGTAGTTCTCTGCTTTGATAGTTATATCATATGCCCCTGGCAATGTTGTTCCTCCCATCGATTATATCATCATAGCTATGTTGGAATTTAGAGCCCTCAAAAAGTAGAGGAACGCACCTTCTATTGTTAGCCTCATGGAAATCATAAGCAAGTCCCACATCCACTAGAACCTAAAGTTGAAATCAAAAATCTTCTCATTTAGGGCCCTCTTGATTCTAGTTAATTGTTCCAACAAAGATAAATTATTTGCATTCTCTCTAAACTGTTTCACAGGGGCTGAATATAACACATTCCAGTTTGTAATCGACCCTATTGTTAGGCTCCTAAACCATTGCAATGCCTTACCTTTGAGAGAAGAAGCAAGGATCCTAACTTGCAAATCCATCTTGTTGATCTCATGAATGGTGTAGACATTCACAATGTCTTGAATATGATCAATGGGGGTCGTATGATTCTCCCCAGTGAAGTAAGGAATTCTCTTCAATATTGCCAATGTGAGAATAGGTTTTTCTGCATTGAGGGCAAGTGGACTAATGCTTGTTAAATTAACAAATGGGTTTGTTGGCGATAGTAGATGTTGTAGATGTGCCATTATGATTAGCTTGAGAACCCTGGTTGATTGAAGGAAGGGTCTACCAAGTGGAGGGGTGGATAATGTTATGTTTGGTGGAGATGGAGACCTTTGTACTCTCCTTCCTCTTCCTAGTGATAATTGAAAGTATTCAAAGACACCTTCTTCTCTTGCTCTGGACCGAGTTTGAATCCTTCTCATATACTAGGGCCACTAATACTGCTAGAACCAACTAAAATTTGATCCTAGGAGTCACCAAATGTGTTGTTACAAAGCTTCCAAAAGATAAAAATTCAAGAGGATACACACAAATCTTGAAAAATATGTAAATGTTGACTTAATACCTGGGTGTGCAAAATGTTAATGTAAAATTACAAAGACCTGGATTTCTTATGATTTATGTGTGAGAAAATCAGTGTAACCTACATAACATGGGATTATCCTACAGTGTGGGATGTTGCAAGTAGAATAATCCTCCGAGAGAAATCCAACTTCTCCTAACCTAGTGCCAACTTCTCCAAAGTGTAGAGAATGGAAAACTAAACTAATCCTATACTAATGTTTTCCAAGGAGACATGGATAGAAAGGTACATGAAATAAAACTACTCTAAGTGAGTTAAAGATAGAAAGAAAATAAAGTAGGAGAGGGCGTGTAGAATTACAACATCTGAAAAATTATTCAGTTCCTTAGATTCATAAAGCACAACAAATTAAAGGTCTTGTAAAGAGATATAAACATGCACAATATACCTGCAAATGTAATGAAAGGAAAAAGATGCAATATAACCCGAATTAGGGCAAGAAAATCCACAAAACACCAATTTTATTTCTCAGAAACATGCACAATCCATTACAATATAGGCACAAGGCAAAATCCTTTACAATAAGCCCAAATTCGAGGCCTTTAGCTCACAATAGCTATGGAACAATTTTGATAGAGTTCCTTTGCAAAATAGAATGAATCCCTTCAAAATGAGGTGAATTTTACAATATATAGGAAATTTGGGTCACCAACCAATAGGATGCATTAAAGAGGTATGGGAGGCCATAAAATTTTGGTACTGCTGCTTGCACGTGCGGCCATGAGCACCATACCTCATTAAACTGGTAGTTAAACCAACTATGTATTACTCTATTAATGCCTCCTTCATTCTTGTGTTTGACCAGAGCATGCATTTTATGCTCCCAAACTATAGAATTTTCTTCCTTGTGTTGATCGGTTGCATAAATGGAGTTGGTTGGTAACATATTTTCCCCACTATCACTCGGTTGCTTAAAATCCATAGTCGGCAAGAACATCTCGTATAAATACTATCGGTGAATGTATGATAGAAAAGTGACATGTGAGCATGGGACTCTACAAGTACCTCTTCCTCATACTCGACCTCCCGAGGTCGTGCCGAGATAGCCGATGAATGTTGAATATGAATGGATATAGACAAGCTAATCGGGTAATCTTATATCCTCAATACGCAATAATGGAATCTACAAATCTAAGGTGAAGAAGGCCCTCCTAACTTGAATTGGTGTAATGGTTCGTTTGGATATAATGGCTATTTGGAGGCTCTAATCAATGTTGAGCTCTACCGAGATCTTGTTTCTTGGTTGTTGGATACATGGGAAGTGACCTATGGGAGCTTCATATATATCTCTAGAAAAGGTCATGAAAATGGTGATAGGAGGCTTAGTGGATTTGTAGTGAACTATGGGTGATTTTCTGGTCTAGCCTAGAAAATATTAGATTGATTAGCTTCTATATTTAATACGGAGAACTATGTTATGATATCTGGTGGGAGTGGTGAGGATCTAAATACTAGCATTCATAAGCCGGTGTCAATACTTAATTGATTTGCAGGCCCGTTGGGTTGTGGGACTTGGGGATCACAACCGTGAGTTCGTGGTTGTTGTGGACCTGTTATGGTCATGTGAAGAATCAATCCCTTCTTCTAACTATCTAGTAATCGTATGCCTTTTCAGCCTCTATGTTTAGAACTAGAAGTTGTATGATTTTCTCGAATACCTTATAGGTGTTCTGGCAACTTGAATGCGTAAGCTAGTATCTATGTCAATGAGGAGGTCTCCTGTGTCAGGTTGTGGAACTAAAGGATCACAACCAAATGCTTGCTCTCTTTTGAATCCTTGTACGGTCATTCGGATATTTTATCGGGTAGTCTATAGTTAGGATGATTTGACCAAAATGTGTAAGCTTTGTTGTCTTCAATATTTAACCCTCTCAGTTGTTCACTAATTGCTTGTAGGTTTTCCATTGCTCAAAAGACCTGTATCCTAAGGTCTTGATCTATATCAGCTAATGTCGTGGGTAGATTTGGTTGAGGCACTATTGGTTCAAATATATATTCTCTAGGCTCTCTAGGTCCTATGATTGTCATGCAAAATGATTCAACTTTTAACTAAAATTAATAAACTGATTACAAAATAAGTATTTACACTATGTAAGCATTCTTCTATTTTTGTATTTTCGATGATGTATTTTAATGAAATTAAAGAGTAGCTATTCTAGTATATTTAGAAAAATGAACAACTAATCTAGTAACAAATTTAAAACAAACAAAGTAGCCTGGTGTGGCTATTTTCCTGTGCAGTTGTGATTTTATCCTAAATATCCAAGTAACTAATATATTAAATTGAAAGGCTCTCAATCCTACCTCAGAAGTGAGGAATGAATCACGGTTTCTCAGAAACTATCAATCCCCACAACTTCTCTAGTGATATCAAGAGTGAACTTTTGACTGAAATAAAATAATTCACTACTCTATTTGATATGTTATAACTAGAACTTTGATGGCTCAAATTTGGCATTTACAGAACATTGGTAAATCCAATTGTGTGTGATTTCATCCCCTCAGTGTGATCTCCTCGTTCCTTTGTGTTCTCATGAATCTATAAAAGTGTTTATATGATAGTATCAATAGAAGATGGTATTCAAACAATGACATCTTTGGATATAGACCGAATACAATGCGAGTAGGAGAGTGATAACACAAGTGAATAGAGCTTGACTATGTAATTCCTAGTGGGATTTATTACGGGAATACAACATAAATATACTGAGATTTTTATAATCTATCCTTATGAAAAAATAGAACCCTGTAACTCTAATGGATTCCAATCTACAAATGAAAATAATTTACTCTAAACTGACTTGCATGGAACAACAATGAAGCAAGACTGAAACAAGAAGATCAAATGACCTCTAAAAGACCAACAGTGGAGGCAAAACATGAAGCTGATAGAATTCTAAGCAAGAAATTCAAAGACTAAATAATAGAATTGAGAAGGTGAAGGGCCATTTGTTTGAAAACAAGTTGGCTTTTTATAGCAAATGAATTTACCGTAGGGTAACTCCCAATTAAACTCTTTTACTATAAAAAAGGGAAAACACTATTACAAGGGAACCAAAAACATTAATGCAAGGAAAATTGGTTGAAGAAAGTGGGTGAAATTGAAGATTTACATTTGACACAATCGTCGAAAGAATCTGGAAAACACGTATAGGACCTCCGCCTGTGTAGGGAAGCGGTTATGGGACCACCGCCCGTAGGGCAATAGTCACGAGACTACCACCCTATCTTGGGTGGTGGTCATGGGACAGTTGCCCATGCGGGTGGTGGTTTTGTCACTAAAGACAAAAATGCAAGAAAAAAGGGGGCAAAGAGAAAAACAAAGCATGCGAAGGCCGATCGGGGCATGCGGGATACAAATGTATACTTGGCGATCCTTTCTTGATTCCAACACCTTAAGCGAGACCTTATCATCATTAGGTATGTGTAACATTATTCCTGTAGTGCAAGAGCCCACAATTTTGGGTACGTACATATTGCCCCCTCGAGAAGCGTCTTAGCCATGAAAAGTCATAAAACGGATGATTCAAGTATGATAGTCCCAAAATGGGGAGTGAGGAGTTATACCTTACATGCCCATGTGTTGGAAAGTCGTCATCCAAAATCCCACTATCTGTAAAAATGAAAAAAGGGACTCAAGTGTAGATAGATAAAATAAATTGAGAAATAAAACAAAATTGATATGAAATGAGGACTTACCATTTACGCGGGGTTTAGAACTTACCTCCATCGACGCTCCGACCCTACGAAAGACATTCAAAATCAATTTTAAAAGGCTATATATATAAAATGAACTCATTTCACTATTCATTTATGCAGATTGATTTGATATTTTTTGAGCTCTAGGACCCACGATGATGGTTTTCGACGAGATTATAGTCAAAACATTCGTGGTGAGATAGTGATCATGCCTCTGTGACGGAACATCGACCCGCGAAGTTTCAGATTAGTTCTTCTCAATTTATTGTTTTTAAACCTAAAATGTAGAAATGATAAAAGCTTTATCTTAGGGGGGTATTTTTGAAAATACTAGTTTTAAATGAGCCTCTAAGGGGGGCATAGGGTAGGTCTCTTTTTTAGTTAAAATGATGAATTTTTCCTATTTTTAGGCATTTTTAGGGTATTCAAGAGTCGTTTATATTTTTGGGAGATGGACAGATTGATGCCCAATGCGGTGGCGATTATGGGACCGATGACTTAGAAGGCGGCGGTTATGGAACTGCCGCCTCGCACAGGGCGGCGGTCCATGACAGAAAGCCAAAATAATGCTTTACTTAACTTATTTTTACATTTTTAGCATTTTTACTTGTTCTTAATAGTCTTTCCAATTGGATTTTGATACTAACTCACTCCTTTTTTGTGTTTTTGGGTGTATGCGAAGGAGGAGTATATTAGATGGAGCTAGAGAGAGGGAGTGTGATTGGCTCCTAGTAGTATTAGAGGCACTCACTTAGGTAGAGAGAGATACACTTTAGAGGGCTGGTATTTGGAGGATTACACAAGTCCCTCACATTACACCCGCTAGTGACATAGTATGTGACTTATTTTCATACTGGGATGCGGATCGAACACCTTCCGATTGCCAGGAGTTAGGGTGAGTGGACCATCACCCTGGAGGATGTTTACCATATACTGGGGGTTCTGATCCTTGGGTGGTAGCTGTCTCTTAAGATAGCAATATCGAGATCTCAGGTGGTTCAATGGGCCACCTATATGGGAGATGTAGTTGTATCGATGGGATCAAAGAAGGGAGTGAGGATCCGCTCCATTATTGAGTCAGAAATTCTTGTGCTTCGCAAGGCTATCATGGGTATCCTTGCTTCGAGACTGATTGGAGACAAGGGAGGTGACACCCTCTTATATTGCTAGGCCCCCATTATTACACAAATTGAGGTCCATGGACATGTCTATGCTTAGGAAAAGATATCCTTGGACCACCTACCATGATTTATATAGGGTGGTCTTACTACAAAAATAGTCACTAAGCCACCCCTCTCTTGTCATGAGTTACGTATATGAGCATATTACTCCGTGTGGGAGAGGTGTAGAGGTAGAGGATCCCGGGGCCATCAGGGCAGCAAGGTGGATAGGGATGACAGTTCTTAGAGCACCCACCAGCTAGTGGCCTCTTTGACCAATGTAGATATGGAGGCCACCCCTTATCAGGCCATGGCAGGGCTATGGGGAGAGGATACCTTTACATTGATTTCTTGTCAAACTACCAAATTGGTAGACGGGGTAGGAAGCTAGAGATCCACCCCTTTAATAGAGTACCACAACAGTTTGGCCTCCCTATATTGACATGTTTCCTCTGGCAGGGGCCAGTGTATAGATCTATTTGTGAGGCTCGGGGAGGTCCTAGAGGCTGGGGTTGGACTATTGTTACTCCTGGTGTTCCCATTATGGCCAGGAGGGTGGTACGTGCTCGAGGGAGAGCCGGTGCTCCTCAGAACCCTTACTTCAGATTATCGCGGTCCTGCCCATAGCAGTGATGAGCCCATTGACGTGGACTCTAAGTTTGAGGAGTTCACTAGGGGAGAGACAGAGGAGGAGACAGAGGAGATGGAGATTGGTGAGATGGGTGGGGAGGATGATAGTGATCCCAAGTGGCATGATACTCAGGATATCCTACGGGCCGAGAGGGTGGAGCGGAGTGCAGAGAGGGTGACTCTGGTCTCAGAGGAGTTGCTCTCTTAGGACTTAGGTGGAGATGGCAAGTCTGTTGCAGGCCATCACATTTCCCTAGATGTGGGAGAGGGACACCAGTCAGTGGTGGCATCAGTGGTAGGCGTGGATCCTAGAGATCCTTCTTGGAGGCCCGGAGATCCGAGTGAGTTGTTACTCTTCTCTTGACTTAGAATTGTCTTAGTCGTTATTTCTTTTTGTTTCATTTATTCTTGGTTTTATCTTTGATCATTTTCTAACATATTTTCTTCTTTATTTTTAGTGATCAAGTAATGAGTGGTGAGACTTGATTTACCGAGTATGCATCGATACCCTATTGCCCCTCGGAAGACTTGTGTTGAGCTATCTCAGAGATGTGGGGAGCCTTCGATGCTGGTAGGCATACCGATGTTTTCACCTCTTTTTGGCATGTGGTGAAGATCATGACTTCTCTCCATGCTGAGGTAGCTAGATATAGGACGGCTGAGCACTTGATGAGGAGGAGTCATTCTCATAGCGAGACGAAAACTACTGGATGTGACCGCGATCCCTTGGTACATTTAGAGTGCTAGCGTGCGAGTCCTAGACGTGGTCGTGCACCCTCTGAGGGATCCCATAGGGATTGAGAGGCCATTTTTGTAGTGTTTTTTCATATATCTATATGAGTGTTTTTGTACTCTTCGGGCTCATTGAGCGTTTTGACCATGCCTAGTACATGATGGCATTGTCTATGAAACTTAATTTATATATATATATATATATATATATATATATATATATATCTTTTTGGATCTAGACTTTTGGTGCCTAGAATTTTGTGACTTGTTTCCACATGTGTACTTAGATGTTTTTAGAGTACTTGTTTTCATGCTTTTCAGAATGTATGCAATGGATGACAAATGATAATAAATAGAATGTTTTACTTTGTATGTTTTTGTAATGCTGATATGAGATGATACAAACATATGGTAGTACTGAACTTTTAAACTCTTTGGGCAATATTTGTAATTTCTTCTTATGTTGGAAAAACGTGATGAATGTAAAGTGATAAAGAGATGAACTTGCCCCAATCCGAATTCCATGTAAGTAAGATGAGATGAGAAGGCTCAACACCAAGAGTTAGGAAGGGCACAAGTTGTATGAGTTTGACCGAATGGAACTATGAGAGACAGACAAACTAGTAATAGAAACCAAACTTAGACCTACACACCTACCCTACTCAGAACTACCACCAAGCTTAGAAGGCCACTTACTTTCCAGTTTATCTAGACTTAGATTCATAAATGGAAACTTGGTTGACAAAATCTAGTTTTTTTATCTCTTTGGAATTTGGACATTTGTTTTCTCTAATAGAATTTGATTTGTGATTCTATCATACCAAGATTTTTAATTTGTGTGAATGGACCCCCCACACCCTACCTCATGCCACTAGTAAGAATTATGGGTTCGTCACCAAAGGAAAGATATAGGTGAGTAAGGGAACTTCATTCCTTTCCCAACCTCACACCACCAGTAAGAGATGTGGGCTTATCACCGAAAGTTGATGGGGCAAACGAAGTGTGTAAAATAAAATATTTTGTTTGCTTGGTGCTTTTGATTCTATTTGATTTTGACATTTTTGATCTATGACTTTGGGATATCCTTTCTTTCAAAGATATTTAAGAGGGATAGATGTGACACCAAGAAGCTTCTAGAATAGACCGTAGGTAAGGACAACTTCACCTAGTAGAAAGAAAGAGCAAAACCAAGTATGCAAGCCTCGATATGGTTTTCGTCAATACTTGTCTGTCCAAACTTGATGATGTTTGAAGAGATGTGATTTGAATGCTTTTTCCAATACTTTAAGTTTGTAATAGATTTCTTAAGAGTAAGCTCCTGGACTACAATTTTTATGAAATGAGTGGACAGAATGAAACAGCTAAATGACTAATGCAATGTAGGTAGCTATAATGTACAAGTGGTGATTCTGATTTCTTATGCATAAAAATGTTTAAGATGCAAGGAATTGATAGTTTCACTAAATTCCTCACCTTCTAGTGTGCACAAAATATATGCACCATTTCTGTAGTCCTTCATGACTCGGTATGGGCCCAACCATTTGGGCCGAAACTTCCTTCCTTCACTAGTTTTCTTATCGATCCACTGTCTAGTCTTAGAACTAGATCTCCCTCATATATTTCTCTCGCTCATATTTTTTGTTATACTTCCGGCACATCCGGTCAGCATAGGCTCTGTGCCATTGTTTGACATTTAGCCTAGCCTTGTCAAGGATTTCTAGTTGAGAGAGGCATGCCTCCCTATAAGCTTCTTCATCCAGAATCCCTTGTAATGAGATGCGGAGACTAGGTATTTCAACCTCAAGCGAGAAGCCGCCGCCTCGAATACCAAGGTGAGAAAGGGGTTGCCTCTGTTGGTTTCTTATTGAGGTTCGATGGGCCCACAAGGTTGGATATAGTTTTAAATGCCAATCTCACTTGTTCTCCTTGACCATTTTGAGGAGAATAGCTTTTAACGTTTTGTTTGTCGCTTCAGCCTGCCCATTGGCTTGAGGGTAGTAAAGAGAGGCCGTGTGATGGTTTATCTTGAATTTTCTACATAACTCATGGACTTCATCATTTTTAAAGGACGTGCCATTATCTGAGATAATGAATTATGGGACACCATACTTGCAGATAATTTGGTTCAGAATGAATTTGGCAATTACCGAACCTAGTATGGTGGTGAGAGGCATGGCCTCCACCCATTTGGTAAAATATTTCATGGTTGTAATTATAAAATTATGGCCATTGGTTGATGAGGGAGAGAACTTCCCTATCAAGTCCAGACCCCATGTGGAGAATGGCCACGGGGTCACTATTGGCTGTAGGAGAATTGTCTTTGGCATATGAATCTTGTGAGAGAATTCTTGGCATTTGTAGCACTTACGTATAAATTCCACTACATAGTGCTTGAGAGTGGGAAAAAAATAGCCCATTCGATGTATTTTGTGAGTAGTAGGATGACCACCGAAGTGGCCTCCACATATCCCACTATGGGATTCATAAAGAATATTTTTGGATTCTTTTGTGTTGACACATCTTAGAAGCATACCGTCGAATGCCTTACGATATAGTACTTGTTCTAAAACAACATATTTAGTGGTAATAATGCGTAATCCTTCTTTGTTGTGATGTGGCACCTTCTAGGTATGTGTGGTCTATGATAAAATTGATGATATCAGTGTACTAGGGACATGTAGAGATGGGGGGCCTAGTTTCGATGAAGTATACACACTCATCAGGAAAGTCCAAATTTACTAGATTACCTCCATCTAGTGGATTGTTAGCTAACCAATCTGCAATGATTTGTCCCTTAACGGATTTTTGGTTTACGAATGTCAACTCAAATTCACCCATTAAGGTTATGAAACGTCCAACCTTTTTAGATAAAGATCCTTGTGTGAGAAACATTTGTAAATGATCTGTCTTTACAATGACCCTTGTTTCTTGGTTTAACATGTAATGTCTTAAACATTTTGTTGTAAAGACTATGGCAAGGAATTCTCTCTCTTCCTGTGTAACATGTTTCATAATCAAGCAACATTTGGCTAATGAAATAGACCGCATGTTCATGTTTATCATTGTCTTCTTGAGCCAACATGCAGGCCAATGAGACATGAGTGGCTCATGAGTATAGGATCAAAGGGTGGTCTAGTTTGGGAGGCATTAGTGTGGGTGGAGATAACAAGAAGTGTTTAACTACTTTGAAGGCCTCATTGATTCTTCATCCAATCAATGTTATAATATTTCTTTAATAGATTGTTGATTGGATGAATGGCAAAACTTAAATCTGGGATGAACCTTCGATTACACCAAGTTTCCCAAGAAATGACCTGATTCTAGACTCGTCTGATGGTGGGATCATTTCGAGAATAGCCCATATTTTGGCTAGATCAACATCAATCCCTCGTGAAGATATAATGTAGCCCAGAAGTTTGCCTCCTGTCACACCAAACACGCACTTCTCTGGGTTTAATGTGACACCATATTCAATTAATCGTGAGAGGATGATACGAGCACTTTCGGATGATCACAACATTTCTTGGCCTTGGCCAACAAGTCATCCACATAGGATTCCACAATTTTATGGATAAGATCATGGAATATATATGTCATTTCCCACTTGATACATAGCGCCAACGATTCTTAAGACCAAATGGCATGACAACGTAGCAATAAGTTCCCCAGGGAGTTATGAATGTAGTTTTGGCTTGATCTTGTTCAAATATTTTAATCTGATTATACCCTGAGAACCCATCCATGAGGGACAATAGTTCAAATCCAGTTGTTGCATCAACGATAACGTTAATGGATGGTAATGGGAAGTCATCCTTGGGATGAGCTTTGTTAATATCTCAAAATCTATTCAAATGTGTATCTTCCCGTTCTTTTTTAGGAAAGGGACAATATTAGATACCCATTATGAATAGTCAAATGGGCTTGATGAATCCCACTTGGAGAAGCTTTATTACTTCCTCTTTTACCATGAGAGCCACTTTTGGCTTCATTGGTCTTGACTTCTGTTTAATTGGTTTTGCATCTGGTTTAGTGACAAGATTATGCACCGTGACATGTGGTGCAATGCTCGTCATTTCTTTATAGCTAAATGTAAAAGCATTTTGATGTTCTTTGAGGATTTGGGTGTGTATTTATATCTCCTCCAGAGCTAACGAGGATCCCAACTTCAAAATTTTTGGTTCTTCCTTTGTTCCAATGTTTATGTCGATGGTTTCTTCTATTAAAGAAGCGTTACCTTCTTCAAATTTAGGTGGGATTGGAGGTAGTTCCAAACTTTCTCCATCTTCTATCTTGTAGATATCGAGATCCTTCTATGGAGGAGAATCTACCATGGGATTTCAAAAATAGGAAGAGGAATGTGGTATTAGGGAAAGATCAACTATACGATGAGCAAGGTGTAGCTCCGCATAGGCGTTTAGATATTCGAGAGTGACTCTATCATCGTCAAAGTGATCCATGATAGAAAAATCATCCTCATCTTCTCCGTGAGTCGGAATGAGTTTTTGTTATTTTACGCACTAATGGTTTGGTATGAAGTGATATGTGAAATTTGTATCTTCCAACTCACTGTTTGGGGTGAAATGGGAAGCTAAGGTTGTTATTGAGTCTGCGAGAAGGTTCTGTTCTCGTGGGATTGCTTCAATTGATATGAAGTTAAATCCCTTGCTTAGATCTAATATTGTTGTTTTATAGAGTTGTAAATGTTCAGCCCTAGTTTCATATACCTCAGAGACTTGGTTTATAACTAGTTGCGAGTCTCCTAGCACTCTAATGTTATCGACGCCCATTCTTTTGGCTAGGATGAGGCCAAGGAGGAGAGCTTCATACTCAGCCCCATTGTTTGTACATTCAAAGTTTAATTTAAAGGTGAAAGGTAGGATCTTTCCCTTGGGTGAAGTAAATATTACTCCCGCCCCAACTCCAAAGCGACATCTAGCTCCATCGAAGTGGAGATTCCAATACTTGCTTGGAAAAATGGATGTTAGGATATCTGTCGTATCTATTTATTTTTCTTTGGTTACTTCTACCATGAAAACTTCGTCTGATGGAAGAGAATCAAATTCTCAGGGTGTGTCCCATACCCATAGAATCAAATGGTAGGAGAATAGGTAAGTCCTTCTCTAGCAACTCGACAATTTTTGTGGTAGTCCCTAGTGACACTATTTTTATAACATTGGTCTCATTTTTGAGTGTTGGAATGTCCTCAGCTGGATTTGTAATTTCTAAATCTGTGGTGGGTATAAAATCTTCTTTTGGTTTCAAATTAATTGGTTTGATGAGTTGATTTTTGGGAGTTCAAACTCGAAGTGAATGCCCGAGTCTTTTCTTCAAATCAGCTAGATGTATATTGAAGGGTTTTGGGTCACCTTGTGCCACAAATATTTTCCCTAAGTGTAGAAATCTTATTTCTTGGAATAACGTGGAAGGGATTGCCTTCATATGGTGTATCCACAACCAACCAAGGATCATATTATAGTTGGTTTCCCAATCTATAATATAAAATTCGGTGAGGACCATCTTGGGTCCTAAAGTGACTAGTAAAACTATGGTTCCAATTGAAGTTGCCTTGAGGCTATCATATCCTCTTAACGTATTTTGTGTTGTGGAATAGTTTGTCTCTCCATATCCTAAATTTTGAAGAAAAGCGAAGGGGACTATGTTAACTATTGCCCCATCATCAACCATTACACATTTAACACATTTATTGTAAACCCATACTTGTAAATTTAAAGTTGGGTCACCTCTTTGTGTAATTTTGGAATCTATTGGTGTTTTGCTTATATCAAATATAAATTCAAGTATCCCTATCCGGCTGCTCCAAAGTGGATAAACGTCAAAGTCTACATGGTTTACTTGTGTTTCTGGAGGAGGAGTGATGTTGATTAAATGACCAAGGCCTAATGCTTCTAAGAGGGAAGCCCTGTGGGCGGAGAGTTCTTTAATAAATCCAAAAAGGAGATGTGAGAGAAGGTTTTAGTTAAGTCATTAATTAAATCATAGGCACCTATGGGTTTTACCAATGTTTTCTAAATGTTGTCTAGTTCCAATGGATAGCTTAGAGTTGGTTGAGAAGAATAATCCCGTGTTCTTGTTATGGTTTCTATGGGTAGCTCAGTGTCTAACTCTACCAAACCAACTATCTTAGTTTGGGGTCGAGTTCCTAGTTGGGGTGCAACTAGTGGATTTAATGAAGTTGAAGCTTCATGATCATTGTTTCCTATTACAGACACCCTTGTTTGTTCCCCTAGGATCTAGCTTGTTATTGTTAGAATGGTTCGGGAGTGAATCATTAAAGATCTTGAGGGTGCATTTGAGGGAAATTTCCCTGTATAATTGTTTGGCATGGGTACTATTGAATTTGATAAAAACATATCTATAAAGAGTTTTTTTATCTTTTGGAAAATGCTACATTAATTTATTGTAATCATGACAAGTCCTAGTATCATGGCCTTGGATTTTGTGCAAGCCACAATACAAATTAGGATTATAATTTTGAGGCTATTGATTTAAAACCTGTTGTGGCCCAAAATTATGATAAGGTTACTTGGTTGTTAGAGTTAAAATTTTGAGGTTGTTGCCTTTGGTTTTGACTCTGATATCTAGTTGGGTTTCAATTTGGACCTTGTGTTTGGATTTTTCATTATTGTTGTTGTTGTCGTGGTGGACGATTAAAATCCACCGTGTTGATTGTTGGAGTAAAATTGTTATTTCACTGATTATTAATAGGTGGTGAAATGTTTACAATGTTTTCCCTTTTAACTTGGTCAGTTACTCCATCTATTGTGACTCTGCAGTTCTTGTTAAGGATCTTAGGTCCTTGATTAGTGTTCCTGGCATTAGGATAGGCCGCGGTGTTTTGATTGGGAGTGGTTAATTTCCCATTTGTTCCATATGTCTTATGACCACTATCTATCACTTTGCTTGGTCAATTCGGAGAGCACTCTCGAGTACTTCATCGTAAGTTCTTAGTGGGAACTTCTAGACTTCTTCCTTTATCTCTCTATTGAGAGAATTAAGGAATAAATCACATAGTTCCATTTGATCCATGTTTGGAGCACTTGCTGATGAGTAGAGGACTGCCGACACTAAAATTTTCCTCCGTAATTTCTATTTCATTAATGTATGTATTAGGAATAGGATGTTATTAAGTATAATTAGTAGTAGCGTCGATAGAAGATAACGGCGCCATCAAGATGGTGGTGCTTGATAATGTGGAGTACGGTAACAATCAAAGTACAATAGGAATGTTGTAAAAGTAAATATTTTTCGTAAGTGGTCCGGTAATGTTAAAATGTTAAAGTTTGGGTAATTAGAAAAGTAGGGTATACAATTAGAAATATTATATTGGTAATAAGGACAAGGAGTGAGGTCATAAATATTTTGTATATTTTATTTGTTAAAAGTCTAAAAATGTGGAACCCATATAAAATGATAAGGTTTATCTTATCTTAAAAGATAAGCTTACATGTACAGATAAGAGTTAAGGTATGGAATATGATTCGTCAGAATGGATTTCTTATCCTATCTTAGAGATAAGATGGATAAGCTTGGAATTTCTATAAATAGAGAGGCCACCCCCCTCATTTAGCATGGAAGGAAGTAGTGAGAAATATTTAGGAAGTGTGCAAAGGAAGCCATCAGTTTAAAGGTGTGTTGAAGAAGCCATTAAGAGGTGTAATTGTAAAGTTTCTCCCATAGTCTTGGTGAAAGGCAAGTGAAGTCAATAACACTTGAAGTACCTCATGGGTGAGATTGTAACAATTTCATGTTAATATTATAATTTACTTTGATATTTCAGATTTGTCATCATTCCGTCTTATCATAGTCGATGGTATTCTTGTGTTATGTTGTTGTTTTGTTTCCAAATTACATCCACCAAACTAAAGGTTGTGCATTAGTAAATAATCATAGCACGAGGAGTTCCCAGGTGAAGAATTATCATAGTGCTGGATTGGTGATGACATTTTGGTTCCGTTGCCGGGACCATTCCTCGTTGGTGGATTTTCGGAGAGATATTCCCACTTAGTCAAAAATCAATTGAGGGTAACCTTATTTTTTTTTACCATGGTAAAGTCATTTTTACCGTGAATAGTAGTTACCATGATAAAGTCATTTTTGTTGTGAATAGTATTTATCACAGTAAAGTCACTTTTTACCATGAATAGTATTTACCGCAGTAACTTCACTTTTTACTGTGAATAGTGTTTACCACAGTAAAGTCATTTTTTACCACAATAAGTCAAGTTTTACCATATTTTACCGCGGTCATTTCTATTTTACTGTAGAAAGGTGTGAATTCACTTTCTAGTATAGTGATTTCAATTATTTGTGCACATAAGTCTTGTTGATTGTACTTGTGGGTTGGTATTTCACGGTGGTTACTTTTGAAAATGGGAAAGATTCCTATTTTTTCAGCTCAATCGAATGAAGATGCTTCTTATTTCATTCAAGAGTTTAAGCGATCTTGTATTTGTAATGGCCTTATAAGAAGGGAACAATGGAATGAATTTTTTCCTACCTTTTTGGATGGTTCAAAGACTTAGGTGGTTTGAAACACTAGGTGATAATGTGAAAATTCATGCGATTTATTAACGAAAGTTTTCTTGAAGAATTTGGTGAACAACAGAAATATGCGAGATCTCATGATCAAGATCAAAAGCTATCCCAAGGAGAGAAGGAGAAGATAAGGGATTATCATGCTCATGTTCTAGAGATAAGGAGGAAGCTCGATGCCCAAAGAAATTGTTGCTAAAGTAGAGCCTACACTAGACCTTTGGTCCGAGAATCCACAACCACTCCCGGTGAGCACAAATATTTCTCCTAGTACATCTACCGAGTATGAAGATCTGCTCAAAAGATGGGTCGATTAACTATTAATCTTCTTCAAGGAAAGGAATTTAGTTCTCGGGAGGAGATAGAGGTCCAAAAAGAAATATTTCTAAAGTTTTTGTTATGGTTGTTATAAAAGGGTCATTATAAGTATAATTGTCCGATAGAGCTTCTACATCTGGTAAAGGAGATAATGATAAAGGAAAAGCACCTGTGAATTCTTTTGATGTAGTAGATAAGAGCAAAAATAATGAAGTAGATGTGTTTGTAACAAAAAGAAAGAAAGAAAAAGATAATCAAGATGGAAATGATCCTAAGAAGATGAAAGAAGAAACTAGTAAGAAACATAGGAGAAGAAAGTTGGGTGTGCAAGATTTTCTGATTTCACAGGGGCAAGGACCATACTCCATCTTGGAAGATCTGTCCAAAAGGCCTGCAAATATTACATATGGTCAACTCTTGGCTATGTCTTTTGAGAAGAGGCGGGAGCTACGAAGTGGACTCAATGCTCGACAAAGAAAGGAGGTTGAGGTCCCTATTTTGAGGCAGAGGTGGATCCCTATGCTCCACAAGCTGAGGTATTATGTAATGGTATTTCAATTCATGATGTCTTAGTTGATGGAGGTGCTGCAGTTAATGTAATGACCAAGTCTGTAATGAATATGTTGGGTTTAAAAATTGATCGCCCTTCAACACTTATGTTAAGGTCATTAAATAAGGGAAAAACTAAACCAAAAGGTGTAGTTTCAAATGTGGCAATATCTGATTATGGGTGTTGTATGTGTGGTAGACTTTCAAGTGATGAAAAATGGTATCACATTGCACTCCAATGCTTTGGGAAGACCATGGCTAAGGAGAGTTCATGCAAGAAACTACTGGAATGAAGGTTTCATGACACTTGCACATGGTAGAGAGAGGGTGAAGATAAATGTGATCCTCGACATCATAAGGCGTAAACTTAGTGATTCAAGTGATGAAACCGATGATTGGACATCCTCTCGATTACTCTAATACCAATGAAGTGGACACCGAAGATGAAGAAAGTGAGGTTGATGTTTCAAATCATGGATATCCTTCCAAATCACACCAAATCATGACCCCATAAAATTATCTAAAGAAGAAGTTGATGATCATCTCCAACAAATAAAGATTGGTGATGCTGTGATGGAGAGTGAGAAGGAATCCTACCTCTAGCTCTTTCAAAGGTACATACACCTATTCACTTTTGATTACAAGGAACTCCATCAAGTAAGTTGGGTAGAACATTCTATTGAGCTGGTAGATGGTGTTAAGCCCATAAAGCAAATGCCATATAGAATGAATCCTAATTTTTCCAAGACTGTAAAAGAAGAAATAGATAAGTTGCTTGATGCAGGATTCATATTTTTTGTGGAGAATTCAGAATGGGTTTCTCCCATTGTGATCTCAATAAAAAAAATGGGAAGCTATGCATTTGTGTTGATTACATGAAGCTCAATAAGGCAACAAAGAAGGATCATTACCCTCTTCCATTTTTAGACCAGATCTTGACGAAGTAGCCGGCCAGAGTGCTATAGTTTTGTTGATGGACATAGTGGCTACAACCAAGTTCGTATAGCAGAGAAAGATCAGCTGAAGACCACGTTCACCACTCCTTGGGGAACATTTTCTCATATAGTTATACCTTTTGGGTTGTGTAATGATCCAAAGAACATTCTAGAGTTTGATGAATAGGGTGTTCGAACCCTACATTGGGACCTTCATCGAGTATTTACGGATGATTTTTGCATCGATGGGAGCAAGTTGGACCACCGCACTGATGGAGACAACATTTCAAAGGAAATAAGGAACATGAAGCTTTTGGACAATCAAGGAAGCCCCGGTGTCTTCACTGTTTTGAAGAATCCAAATTGGAGCAAGCCATTCATTGTGTACACTGATGCCTCGATATGCAACACTAGGAAGTACTTTGAGCCAAAAGGATGAAAATGGGAATGAACATCCAATTTACTTTGGGAGCAGAAAAATGAGCAGTGCTGAGGTAAATTATACTGTAACTGAAAAAGAGGCTCTGGCTATCATTTTTGCTATAAAGAAGTTTAGAAATTACTTGCTAGGGAAAAAATTTCTAGTTGTAATGATCATCATCAGGCTCTAAAATATATTGTAAATAAGCCTAACCCATCAAGGAGGATAGCAAGATGGATAATTTTTCTACAAGAATTTGAATTTGATATTATAGATAGGCTAGGAAAGAAGCATGTCAATGCATATGCACTCTCTCGAGCCTATGATGGTTTAGGATCATCTTGTGATGATGATGATTTCCCCGATGCAACATTATTATCCCTTGACACAATCCCTAGTGAATACATAGATATTTGGAATTATCTGAATGAATTCAAGTTTCCTGATGGTGCCAATGCAAAGACTAAGAGAAAGATTACTCAAGCCAGTCATCCATATTCTATTCTGCATGGAGTATTATTTTGAATAGGACCTGATGGACAGTACAAGAGGGCAGTTGGATGTGATCAAGGGAAGGAACTGCTAGAAGAATTCCACAATGGTACATGTGGAGGGCACTTCTCTGGACAACTTACAACAAGAAGGATCTTGGATGCAGGTTATCACTGGCCCACTCTTTTTAAATATTGTTATAATTATTGTAAGACATGTGATATTTGTCAAACACATGGTAACCGTAAGACTTCATCAGCTCCATTATGCCCTATTCTTCCACTTGGTCCCTTTGAAAAGTGGGGAATAGACATTGTAGGTCTACTTCCAACTACCTCATGCCAAAATAAGTATATTGTAGTTGCCACATATTATTTAACCAAGTGGGTTGAAGCTAGGCCATTGAAAACAACTTCCATGGATGAAGTGGCAAGGTTCATATATGAACGCATTGTCACCAGATTTGGTTGCCCATTAGAAATTGTAACAGATCAAGGAAGCCACTTCATTAATGAGGTGGTAGAAGCCCTAGTCAATAATTTTCTATTAAGCACAGAAGGCAAAAACATACAAGCCAAGCACAAATGGACGGGTGGAACGAACAAATTTTCTGTTGTGTCAATTCTAGCAAAAGATGCAGCCTTGTAGGTACATAAATGGGATAAAAGGATTCATGCAAAGCATTGTGGTCATATAGGGCAACATCAAAGTCAGCAACAGGGATACTCCCCATTTCAAATGGCCTATGGCATTGATCCAATTCTTCCTATTGAGTTTGATATTCCCACTGTGAGAGTTATGAAAAATGAAAGGATGGATGAAAGTGATTCAGTAAAAGAAAGGTTGGTACATCTTCATTTGCTGGAGGAAATGAGAGAAATAGCAAAGGATACAAGCCATAAGAAGAAAATGAAGCAGAATGATTACTTTGATCAAAGATCCGTGGTCTCCATTTCATGTGAATGACTTGGTTCTAGTATATGATTCCAGATACAAAAAAAAGAAGACAGAGAAAATTTCTTCCAAAATGGATGGGGCCCTACAAAATAGCAGCTATGCATGAAAATGGTATGTACCGATTGGAGGAATTGGATGGCACTCCCATTACGAAATGGGTCAACCATGAAAAGTTGAAGATTTTCCAAGCACTGAATAGTCTACTCCAAGGACGAGTAGAAGCTAGGAAGGGGAAAGATGTCCACACTAAAATTTTCCTCCGTAATTTCTATTTCATTAATGTATGTATTAGGAATAAGATGTTGTTAAGTATAATTAGTAGTAGCGTCTATAGAAGATAACGGCGCCACGATGCGGTGCCGCCAATAATGTGGAGTACAAGAATAGTCAAAGTACAATAGGAATGTTGTAAAAAGTAAATATTTGTCGTAAGTGGTCCAAGAATGTTAAAATGTCAAAGTTTAGGTAATTAGAAAAGTAGGGTCTACAATTAGAAATATTATATTGGTAATAAGGACAAGGAGTGAGGTCATAAATATTTTGTATATTTTATTTGTAAAAAGTCTAAAAATGTGGAACCCATGTAAAATGATAAGGTTTATCTTATCTTAAAAGATAAGCTTACATATACGATAAGAGTTAAGGTATGGAATATGATTCGTCGATTTGATTTCTTATCCTATCTTAGAGATAAGATGGATAAGCCTCGGAAGTTCTATAAATAGAGAGGCCACCCCTCATTTAGCATGGAAGGAAGTAGTGAGAAATATTGTAGGAAGTGTGAAAAGGAAGCCATCGCTTTAAAGGTGTGTTGAAGAAGCCATTAAGAGGTGTAATTGTAAAGTTTCTCCCATAGTCTTGGTGAAAGGCAAGTGAAGTCAATAACACTTGAAGTACCTCATGGGTGAGATCGTAACAATTTCATGTTAATACTATAATTTACTTTGATATTTCAGATTTTTCATCATTCCGTCTTATCATAGTCGATGGTATTCTTGTGTTATGTTGTTGTTTTGTTTCAGATTACATCCACCAAACTAAAGGTTGTGCATTAGTAAATAATCATAGCACGAGGAGTTCCCGTGAAGAATTATCATAGTGTCGGATTGGTGATGACATGACCATACGCCACCTTTGAATAAAATGAGTAATGGATTCATTATGTTCTTGTTTAATATGTAATAACTCCCGATTCCCAATCTTAACAATTGTTTCATGATAAAATATTTGATGAACTCGACACGAGTTGTTTAAATGAGTGTATCGAGGCTTCGTGTATTTTGTAATACTAATAAACGGCAACACCTTCTTAGATCTTAGGGAATATTTTAGCGACAACCCTATCCTGGAGTAACTCCCATATGGCTATGGCATAGGCCTTAATGTGTGCATTTGGATCTCCTTCCCCTTTGTATTTGGGTAAATCGGGAAGAGGTCTTGGAAGCATAACACTTCGTATGGTGAAGTCTAGGGGCTCTTTTAAATATTTTGAATAAGTCCCTACCACATAGGCCTCGACCATTGATGGCGCTTGTTGAGGGGGTGGAGGTGGAATGGGTTGTTGATATGGCATAACATATGCATTTGTAGGGACATAAGGGAATCCCTGTGGTTGAACGAACATCCCGGGAGAAGAGAACATGTCTCCTTGTGGTGACTTTGAATAAATGTTTAAGTAAGGAGGAGTATTGTTCTAGTATGGGTTATTTGGTGCCAAGCTCGGGAGGTGTCATGTTTTCAACTAGAGCAGCATTTGAAAACGTGGTCCTAGTTGGTGTTTGTTGTGGGTAACTATAAGGATTTTGAGGAGGCATGCCTAACATGCATATTCCTGTAAGGAGGTTGACCTGACTGGGATGATGTAGAGGGTTGGGGATTCCTGCTTGCCCAAAATATGAATTTTGGTTTGCTTGAGCAAGTTCCAGCCCTCTAACCTTTTCAGCTAAGGCTGAAATGACCTCTATTGGTGAAGACACAGTGCTTTTCCTTAAGTTTGTTTTTGTATACCTTGAGGTTGTAAAGGGGTGTGATACCCTACTATGAATTGATCATTACCCTGCCAAGCTTCACCAAGGGTATTTCCCATAGGTGGAGGAATGGGGGTGTTTTCCTGGAATAGGGTATTAGATTGTATTTGTAAACTCCCTATAGGTGGATACATATTTTGGAAGTGTTGTTCACTTTTAGCAAAGCATGATAAATACTCCTCATCCAAAAAGGGGAGAGGGTTTGACTGTCTACTTATCTATGGTCTGAACAAGACCCGAGGAGATGAAGTGGATTCTCCAGTAAATGTCATATTATTAGAGCCTAAAGGCTCTGGTAGTTGTGTTTGTGCAAGATGATCAAATTCCTCAATTCGGAATGAAGAACTAGAACTAGTTCTAGGAGGGGGAGTTTGATATGAGAAGTAATTACTTGAATAGTTATTAGCCCATGTAGAAAGTGAGTTCGATGAGTATTTATTTGTTTGACTATAGTTTACTTCGAGACCTAAGAGAGGTCTACCATATGCATCGTATCCCGACATATTCGGGGGGTATATGAATACCCACAGAATAATGGGAAAGAGTGAAGGTGGATGAAAGAAATGAAATAGAAGAGAGGAAGAACTATTTGTTCACGTCAGGTTCACCAATTTTGTATGATGGAAAAGTGACATGTGAGCATGGGACTCTAAAAGTACCTCTTCCTCGTACCTTCCGAGGTCATGCCGAGACAACCGGTGAATGTTGAATATGAATGGATACAGACAAGCTAATCGGGTAATCTTATATCCTCAATACATAATAATGGAATCTGTGAATCTAAGGAAAAGAAGGCCCTCCTAACCTGAATTGGTGTAATGGTTCATTTGGATATAATGGCTATTTGGAGGCTCCAATCAATGTCAAGATCTCACTGAGATCTTGTTTTTAGTTTTGGATACGTGGGAAGTGACCTGTGGGAGCTGCCTATATATCTCTAGAAAAGGTCATGAAAATGGTAGTAGGAGGCTTAGTGGATTTGTAGTGAACTATGGGTGATTTTCTGGTCTAGTCCAAAAAATATTAGATTGATTGACTTCTATATTTAATATGGAGAACTACGTTATGATATCTGGTGGGAGTGGTGAGGATCTAAATACCAAAGCATTCGTAAGCCACCAAGTCAATACTTAATTGATTTGAAGGCCCATTGGGTTGTGAGACTTGGGGATCACAACCATGAGTTCATGGTTGTTGTGTACCTATTATGGTCATGTGAAGAATTAATCCCTTTTCCGACTATCCAGTAATCATATGCCTTTTTAGCCTCTATGTTTGTCCCAATTTCACAATTCTTCAATATGTGTCTGTGATTAACATGCCACCACTCTTTGCATTGTGTTTTTCAAGGGAATTCATTGCTAAGATAGGTGGGTACCTATCTACAGACTAGTCACATATGCTCTTTAGAACAGATATGGAGAGAAGGTGACAATTAGGTCGAAATGATTGCAAAATTTCACATTGAGCCCCATGTGCCGAGTCTGATCAATGATAATTTCTCATATTTTTATCAAGAAGATTATTCAAACATCCTAGAAATAGGTATTAAAGTTGAAGGCATCCTAATTTTACATTGGATGAGTGGGAAAACAAAAGACATGCTTTTGATCCATACAAGGAAATATAAGAAGCTAAGCTAGGCATTTATTTCTTACATGAAGAGAATCCACATCTACCTAGTATCTCCAAGCTATAAAACAAGGATGATAACAAAGTATGGTAGCTTTTTTTTATGGTTCATGGAGTAGATAAGGTGTTAGAGGAGGTGAAATGCTTGTTTCACTCACATAACATCAAATATTATTCATCTTTGTGATTTAAATTTTCTTGTTCAAAAACACAACCGATTACAAGCTCTAATCCATGGACTCCATTAGGCCAAGAAAAAAGGTATCGAGAACTTGTAGGTGTTTGGGGATAGTGAAATGATTGTGAATCAAGTTAGGGACAACGTGCTTTGGGAAGAATGATCTCCTTAAGAGCTATAAAAATAGGGTGTGGAACTCATTAAATAGCTTTAAGCATTCAACATTGAGTCCATACCTAGGAAGAAGAATGAGGCCGCAAGAAAACTTACAACAATTGGGGAAACATTTGATGTAGTTGACAAAATTAACATGGATAAAAAAAAACCCAATATAAAGGTAATTGTGACTCTAGAAGTTCCAGATAATAACACAAGATGGAAAGTGTTTGAAAATGATCAATAGATCATCAATTTCTTATAGGAAGAAGCTAAATTCTTAGCTAGGAATCAAGATAAATTAGAACAGTAGTATGATGGGACCAAGTAGTGTACCTATGGAAAAACAATATTCCAAAGGATTTAGTGACATGGGCGTATGCACAAATATGGGGGTGTAAAAGTGGACACAAATCCATTTTTTGTCCATTTTGGCCATAACACAATCATGTTATGGCTTGGTCGTTATAATGTGAAAAGGAAAAATCTAGGTCATGTTATAATGCAATCCCATATTACGGATCGAGTTTACCAAGCCAAAATGCACTGCGTGTTATAATGCGCTAGCATTATAATGTGCTTAGGTTATGTTTTCTATGTGTTTTTCCACATTATCTCTCCCAAATGGACATATTTTGCATTGGAAATAGGAACACAAGCATGTTATAACACACTCACATTTCATCTTGTTGGGGTTTGGAATACCCAATCCAAAGGCTTGATTTTAAAACCAAATGTTTGGACTGTGTATTGTGTGATTAAAACCGTGTTTGACATAAAAAATCAAAATTTCACATGTGCACCCCAATATCTCATGTATTAAAACATAATATTCAAAAATAAATTATACTATGATTTCAAGCTCATTTTTACCTTGATGACGATATAATTCTTTTTAAAATCGATTAGTTTAAGGCTTCCATCCATAATTTCTTTTACTAGTGCCTTGTTTTCTTACAAAAACCTATGCATACATTTTCATGCACAATTTATGATTTTTTCATCCAAATTTTAAAAATGTGATTCTTTCTAAACTCCATTCTATATGTACTAGAAAAAACTAAAAAATGAATATTTTCTCAAAGTTTATGGGGGTGCACACATAAATATTTCATTTTTGGGGTATGCACACTTTGGAAATTAATAAAAATTATCTATTCATCTAAAAATTATGAAAATTTAGTGGGACCTTGTACATGGTCTTATATAACTTTCTACTAAACGGATTTAAAATAAAATTATACAAATTAAAAAATGGGGGCACAAATGATAGGTTCTTATCTTTTACATAAAAATATGCATACTTTGTGTGCGCACAACATTTGAGCCTCTTAATCTCAACCCTTTTCAAAAAAATTAGTAGTTTAGAAAATAGATTTCGATCTCTATGATACTTATGCTTATCACTTTTCAAATTATGAGCATAGGCATGTTGAATTATTTGATGAAGTTCGGTTTTGCTTATTTTAGGAAAAACTTGTCCTTTTGACCCCTTTTTGGCCCCCATATTTGTTCACTTACCCACACTAGAGTCAATCTTCAATCCCAATGACCATTTTGGGAAAGAGAAACAAAAATCCAGGTCAAGGGGAAGATTCATAACCTATTTTAGTTCGAGAAGGTAAAACACTCCAAATTTATAAAGTGAGCAGTCAATAGGAGAGATCTTATTTCATATAATTTTTTTAAGAGTTCCTAAATGTCTTCGCTTAGAGCTATGAGGAACTCAAAGAATTTAATCCAAAGATAGCATGACATTCAATTGAACTAGATCCGGAAGCTAACCCTATCAGGAAGAAACAAAGACCAGTCAACCCTTACATTGAGCCTCTCATGAAGAAAGAGTTGAACAAGTTAATAGATGAAAGCATCATTTGTCTAATCAAACACTCAAGTTAGGCTGCAATTCTTGTTCCAATCAGGAATAAAAATGGAGAAATCAGGTTATGAGTAGACTTTCGGGACTTGAATAGGGCATCTCTCAAAGATCATTATTCACTACCTTTTATGGAGCAAATCTTTCAGGTAGTATCTAGTTTAGAAAGGTTATCTCTCCTAGATGGATACTCGGGCTATAATCAAATAATGGTAAAAGAGGAAGAAAAATTCAATACTACTTTCACCATAAAATGGGGCACCTATGCCTACAGGAAAATTCATTCGGGTTGTCAAATGCTGGAGTAACATTTTAATGAGAAATGGACATGGAATTCAAGGGGTTGATAAACAAGATAGTTCTTGTATACTTAGATGACATCACTATGTTTTTTAAGGATGTTGAAAGTCACCTCTTCCATCTCAGACATGTTTTCTAAATGTGCACAAGATTTAGAGTGTCCCTAAACCCAAAAAAATGCATATTCCTAGCTCATGAAGGTAATCTCTTAGGAAACATTATATCTAAGGAGGGATTGACTATTGATCTAGAGAGAGTTAAAGCAATTTGATCATTTCCATTTCCAAGTCATAAGAAGGCTATCTAAAGCTTCTTGGGGAGAATCAATTTTGTCCGGAGGTTTGTGCCAAAGTTTTCCACTCTTGTCAAGCCAATAACATTGATGTTGAAAAAGAGCATGCCCTTTATGTGGATAGTGGAGGAAAGGAAAGCATTGAAGCTATCAAGAATTCTATATCTCAAGCTCTAACTCTCATCAATCCAACTTTTCCAAAAAAATTTCAATCTCTATGCCTTTGGTGGTTTAGACACAATTTTCGCAATCTAGTATAGAAGAACAAAGAGGGATCTAATAAACCAGTTTCCTTCTTTAGTCAAGGCTTGGAGGATTATGAAGTGAGATCCTCCTTCATTGAGAAGCATATCCTCATAGTTATTAAATTTTTAAGAATTTCAAGCACCTAGTCTCAAACAATAGTATCCAGTTGTTAATGTCCCATGCAGGAGTCAAATATTCCCTTTGGAACAAGGATTTGAATTAGAAATGTACAAGATGGATCACTCATGTCATGGAATATGACATAGAAATTAAAGTAACTAAATTGGTCCATGGAAAGGGATTGTGTGAGAAGCTAGCCTCAAATCAACATGTTGAAGCAAGTGATCATGAAAGATAAGTTGTTTCGGTGTTGCAAGATAATCAAAAATAAAAATGATAATGTGCCTACCCATTATGGGACTCGAGACATGATACATTTCCTAAAAATAGGTCTATGCCCTCTAAAAATGAGAAAAGAAAAGAGGATATATTTCAGACTTCAAGCCATTCCATATGTGATTATTGACGATGTTTTGTTCAAGAAAGACATCAATGGATTCCTATTGAGGTACATTACAACATGTCAAATTAAAAGTGCTATACATGAGTTTCACGATGGAGAGGTCGAGGTCATTTTTATTCATGGGAAATAGATCTCAAAATAATGAAGGCAAGTTACTATTGTCCCAATGTGTTCAGTGATTTCAATACTTTATTCAAGAAATGTAAAAAATGTGCATTCTTCATAGGGAAGGAGAGGCTAGATTCACTTTCCATTGCATCAAATTTTAGTTGAAAAAAATTTCATGTAATGGAGATTGGACTTGATAAGGTCATCATTCCAAATTCGATCCAAGGACACAAATGAATTCTCATGGCAATATATTACTTCATGAAGTGGACCAAAGTAGTAGCACTCAAAGAATAAAATGAGTCTAGCATACTAGACTTTTATGAGGGGATAGTGACAAGGTTCGAGTATCAGAAACTATCATATCATATAATTCCCTAGAGTTCCTCGGCAATACATCACATAATGTGTTGTTAGGAATGGAATTTATTTAAGCACCTCATCAAACTATTACCCCCAGGGTAATGATCAAGAAGAGTCCACTAAAAAGAATTTTCTAAAGATCATAAGGAGGAATCTGGATGAGAATCAGAGAACGTGGAATACCAAGCTCAAATCAGCCTTATAGGCTGATAGGATAACACCAAAGAGATCAATAGGAAACTCTCCCAACAAATTAGTCTATGGGAAAGAATCACTCCTGCCTATATCATCATTGGAGCTCCCAACATTGGAGCTCATGAAGTAGCTAGAAGTTGTTAGAGTTCGAGCCTATGGAAGCTAGGTATGCGAAGCTGATGGAATTATAAGAAATGAGAGAACATGAAATGCAAACCATTAGAAGGATGAAGCCTTAGTCAAAAGGTTATTTGACAAGAGAGCCAAAGTAAGGACCTATCAAGAGGGGGCTTAGTTCTAAAATGGATGCAAATCAAGAAAAACTTGGCAAGAATTCCAAGTTTGATGCCATTTTTATTGGCCCATACATGGTCACAAGATGTAAGAGTAGAAATGCCTTTCAATTATCCACCTTGGATGGAGAGGAGCTTCCAATTCCACTCAATGGAATCTATTTAAATATTGGTACTGAAAGGAAAAATGCCACTCTTATACATATTAGTTTAGGCTTTGAATTTCTCTAAATGCATATGCACATTGTCTTGTCTGTAGATTAGGTTTCAGTTTCCCTAAGTTCCTTCGACAAAGGTTTTACTCATCCTAGTTATACCATTGTGCAATTTATTGTACCTCCCAAGATGAATGGTGCACAAGGAAATAAGTTCAAACTTGTAAGGAATAGTTGTAAATTTCAAGAGAAAACAAATGCAGAGCAACTAAAATAAGAGTTAAGGACAAGTTTTTATAATTTTCATTCTTGAGTACTTTGAGGTCAATCAAAGTGAATTTCTAAGTGTCCTCATAAGGTCAAAAAGTTAGCAAGGAGGAGCATCCTTTCACAAGTTAATTTAGTGGTTCCCCATGGTCAAAAGTATAATATCAACCTAAAATTTCTCTTACTCACTTATCACGTTTATTTCAATTGAAAATCTAATGAGAGTAGTGGCTAAGGCATTCAACGGTGTTTAAGGAAATCATTCATAAGAAAGAGAAAGATAAAAATTTAATTGAGTTCCATGATGTATTAACTCAGAGAACATATTATTTAAAACTCCACAATGTGCTATAACAACCAACAGTCCTTGTATGCTTCATACTTGTAAAAATATAGTTGTGGGACAAGTTTAGAAAGTTCATTTTTAGTCCTACGAATTAGGGTTTTAGAGAGGAAAAGTGAAAATCCCAGGTTTATACAATTTTCCATGCTCACAAATTTAACTTCAACATTTTATTAAGAAAATTGAAAGTGCAAGAAGTGGTTTCAAGGGTGAGTTTCAGTCCAGATCGGTTGTAGGTTATCATTTGTGAATACGTGCCTAATGGACATGACAGGGCCATTGGTATAGAACATCTAATAGGTAGATGTCCCCGTGAATCATCTAATTTTATCTAAATTTTCCCCTCGAGCCAAATTTGATAATAGGGACATAGATACTAGATAAGGCACCTGGGGATGAAAATAAGTTACAAATGGTTTTTCATGGTTTCAGGAGCACTTTTAGTGATTTTAGGAGTGAAAATCATATCGAGGAAATTTTTCCTCTTCTAGGTTTTGACCCTTAAGATCACTTTAAAAAATGATGAAATATGGGCCACATGGGCCCACACCTAACCAAATGAGTAAACTAAAGGGAAAATATGACAGAGCCTTAAAAATCCCTTGTATACACTCGTAATGTAGCATTTGACACAAAAAAATTCAAAAAATTCCTAAGTTGAGAGCTCTGGGGTCAAAAATTCACATTTGGGCCTTATAGAGGCCAACGAGCTAAAAAGAGCTCACCAACTTGTTTGGTGAGCTAGAATGTGCATTAGAGGGGTGAGTTGTGGAAGGTATCACAAAGTAGATTAGTTAGAACCTCAATGATTCAGTTAGTAATGGGGTTTGATCGAGCCATGTCGGCCAATAAATCTTGAGGATTGACTTAGGGATCCTACATTGTGGGTGGTTCATGATCAAGCTCGAGCTCGTAAATGGAACACCCTAGGGGGGAAAGTAGAATGGGATCAATGTGATAGGGCTGATTAAATGTAGAAAAAAGGAGCTCTACATTAACTCATGGTAGATTATTTGTGTAAAGCTATCGAGGGAGTAGCTCGGTAGAACGAGCTAGCACACATGGGCCAATGGAGATGAGTCGGGAAAATACAATAGAGAGCTCTCTTTGGTGAGGTATAAATTTTTTGACGGCTAAATTCAATACACACATAGGGATTCAAGTGGTGGTGAGCTCTAAGGGGTGAGATAATTTTAGGTCGGCTCATCACATGAGGAATGGCTCATCCTAAGCTCACCAAATATTGATAGTGAGGTGAGTTGAATGAAGTCATTCAGGGGCCAATTCAACTCGGTATAGGTGAGCTTGACTAAGAACATATTGAAGTTAGGTGGCCATATATGCTAAGTACCATAACAAAAGGATCTCGGGTGACCAGCCATGGAGTGAGTCAATTTTGGGATCAATGGTGTATGTAATTCACAACTCACAGGGTGAAAACATCTAAAATTCCAATCTAACAATGTTCGAAGCACGAGAGACCCAAAGTCAAAAATTTTTGGACTTCGGGGGTGTGAAATTTTAGAGTTCAGGGTGTAGGACTTTGAAGGTGAAGAGATTTCATTTTTGGAGTTTGGCGTGGCGAACTCCGAAAAGGTAAGGTTTGAAAACCTTCAAAAACATTACAATCCTATCTAGACAAATTCAAATAGCTCATCAAGTCAATACAAGTGAATGTTGAGTTGGCATGTTAGGCGGGCATGTAATTATTGAATGTCGAGTCATACATCGAAGCTAGGTAACATGTAAATCCACCAAGTTTCATTGAATGTGGCTTGGTAGGTGAGTGTAATGAACTTGATGGTGGATGTGAAACCGAAAACATAGCCCGAATTCAATCTAGCATAACTTCAGCAATTTTTTCATTTTTAAAAAATTACACTTATTGGGAAGAGGATCTTGTGCTCTACCCAATGGAAAAATAAAAATCAATAAAAAGGGAGGGTAGGTAGAGATTGAATGCAATCAAGAAACTAGTGTAAAATGATGATAATTTATCTTACACACCACCATTTTCACAAAATTACAGTTGATGGAAAGATAATGTTGAGATCATTAGCATGGAATGATATGAGAAGAGAAATTAATGGGTTTGGTGGGTGAGATAAAATGATTAATTTATAGGACTAAGTCCATACTCAGGTGCATTAGGAGGCCATTTCTTCAAACACAAGCTAGGTAGGGTAAAAGGGGATGAATTTTTACAATTTTTTCTCACCATTATAGGGATCTAATGACAATTTTTGATGGATTTTGAAGTAATTTTGACTTTGTTTTCTCTCTCCTCTCAGTAAATATTCTTCTATAAATTGTAAGGATGGGCTCTATAAAAGTTGTTGGATTTTTACCTTTTACCTTCCCTTCTTTCTTGTCTATAACAAATATGTTGAACTTAACCTCTCCATTGAAATTGTAATGTGATATTTGTGCCTTTTACCCTCATGTAATGTGTTTTATCAAATTTTAAAGAAATAAAACAAATTTGTGGATGATTCTCAACCCTATTTTATGTTTGTTATGTCTTATCTAATCTCTCAATAAATTTTAGGTTATTGTGCATGGTTTAGTTTTTATTGTAAGTTTTCAATGGATTGTGTTTATTGGTGATTGAGTTTGAAATAGGTGTTTTGATCTATGGTATTGAATAACCATATTAATATTTACTTGTTTCATTCTCATGTAGTGAAATATATTTAACATTCATCATTGATGTATACCTTTAGTTAGAATATATTTATTTTTCATGCATCCTTCTATCCCTATCTCCTTGGAAAGAATTAGGGTAGGATGAGATTAGTTTCTCAGCAATTTGGGTATGTGGTGTCAAGATTTAGGAATAGGAATTCAAATTTTCTCTAGAGATATTTCATGATTGTAAAGTCCCACACTTCGAGAATAGCTCCATGTTGTGAAATCACACTAAACTCCCCATAACCAACTAAACAATTTGGGAGTGTTGTGATTCTATATAAATATATATATAATATAACCTTTCTCCATCATGAATCATAAGCTATCAAATTTCTTTTATCATTTATGTGGAGCTTTTTTCATGACTTACAATCTTCTTCATTTTTAATACCATCTCCTCTTTACCTTTGACCTCATATCCCTATGGCTGCTACATATATAGATCCTCCCCAAATCACCATGTAGAAATGTAGTCTTTACATCTATCTACTCTAAGTGAAAGTCTTATGTTGCCACTATTCTAAGAAAATTTCAAATATAAGTGATTTTTACTATAGGAGAAAAAACATCATCAAAATCTATACCTTTTTTTTTTTCACCCTCCTATTTTCTCTTTAACTCTATACACCCACTTGCAAACCCTTGACCACCAAATCGGGCCTTTTCCTATTTTCTCTTTAACTATATTTTCGTGCCTCCTACTTTCTCTTTAACTCTATAAACCCACTTGTTTTACAATTATCTTTTCCTTTGGGTAGCATCACCAAATCCCAAGTCCGATTCTCCATGAGATATTTATGCTCCATCCATCCATGCCTTACTCTGAATTCTTCTTGAATGTACTTTGATTTCTTCATCAAATATCTCTTTCTCTCCACCATCAATGAGTAATAATTAATTAAGAGAAGGATAAAAAATTCCAGGTACTCTTATTACCCTATAAGACCTCCTCAATATAGGAATTTGAGGTTCATTATGAGTAGGCTCCTGAACTAATTCATGTGCCACTTTCCTATCTGGAATATCCTTACCATTGTATGTTCTTTCCTGGATTCTTTCCTCATTTTCTTCCCCATTTTCTCATAAAAGACAACATCCCTAGATTGAATAATTTTCTTGTCCTTAATACTCCAAAATATCTTTCATCACCACCATAACATGAAAGTGCATTATCCATTTTCCCTAACATGGTCTTATCATCCTTGTCAATATGGACAAATACTTCATGTCCAAAGACTCTAAGAAATGTGTAATCAAATTTTTTACCAGACTAAACCTCCTCATTTATCCCTCCATCCAAGCCACTTGAGGGTCCCCTATTTATCAATTACACAACTATTCTCACCACTTCTTCCCAAAAATAAAGAGGTAGTCCCACATGTAATCTCATGCTCCTAAGTCATTCCATTATTATCCTATTTATCCTTTATGACACATGATTATTCTATAGAGTTATCGGAACCATCTTTTCCTAGTGATTCCATTATTAGAACAATAATAATAAAACTCATTACTCCAATACTCCCCTCCATTATCTCACCCAGACATTTAAAATTGATACATATTTCATTCTCTACTAGGGCTTTCCATTTAACAAAAGTGTTGAATACATCAAATTTATTTCTAATAAAATATGCCTAAAATTTCCTTGTTTATAATGAATAAAAAGTGACATAATAATAAGAACCCCCAAGAAATGATACATGTTTCGGATGTCACACATCATAATGTACCAACTCAACTTACTCTCTTTCTTCATAGGTCCAACCTTGAGAAAATTTACCTATTTTTGTTTCCCATATACGCATCTATCGTAGAAATCCAAACCTATTTCGTATATATCTAGGAAAATTCTCATTTATGATTTTCATTCCCTTATGGCTCATATGACCAATCCTATAGTTCCATAATGTTGTATCTATGTTTGAATCTACAAGATTATAATCATTAGTGCTACCAGTGGTTAAATACATGAAGGTTCCAACCATCTTACATCTTGCCACTCAAGATAACCCTTGGTAACCTTCCAAGAATCTACTATAAATATCACCTTACAACCTTGATTTCCAAATTCCTTTCCAATACCAAGTTTCATCTTAATGTAGATACATATCTGACATCCTTCAATAGCCATGTATTCCCATTATTCATCTTAACCTGAACACAACCTTTTCCAACTAATTTGCAAGGATTGTCATCACCAAGATAAACATGCACAAAATCTCCTTAAACATAATAAAAAAGTAATGCTTATGTGGAGTAGTATGGAAAGAATCCGCCAAATCTAAAACCAAATATTTAGCAAAATTATCTAAAGAGAGAATCAAAACATCTTGACATAAATGATATGTTTCCACATTCACCTCATTGTTTTCTTTGTGTTGTTTCTTGTTTTCCTCAAGATCCCAAAATTCCTTCTTTACATGACCAATAATACCAACATACCATCTTGATTTTGGATTTTGACCTTGCCCGATATTTTGATTTTCCATAGCTTCCTCTATTCTTTTGTCTCCCTCTAGTTTCCACTATCAAAGCATTCCTTAAGTATAATATTTGTAAGAGATTTTTCTTTACATTTCCTCTATTAGAATTACCCCTATAAAATCCACAAACTTAAAGTTTGAGTTATCTTGAACCGAGTTTCTTACCGCCATAACTAGGCTATTCAATTCTCTCAAGTAAGGAGCACAAAATTGAGAAAACCCTAACTTCTTCATCTAATTCTATTATCAAATATATCATATTAACAACTATATTAAAATAATTGAAATTATTTTCTTAGTGAACCATTCTCAGACATCTTCATATTAAACAAAAATTTTTTAAAATATCTTGTTAAAGGCGGAGGGTTTTTAAATAACTTTTGTAATGCATCCATGAGTTCTTTTGTTGTGTTTTCCTTTGAAACATTAAATAATATTTAAGGTCAAGACATATATGGATTATCCCAAGTGCCTTCCTATAAAGATAATCCAAATCTTTATCTGACATGCTCAAGGGTTAGGTCCCTTTTCCAAATAACAAAATATAAAGATCCTTATGATAAAGGTAATATTCCATCTAGATCTTCCAAAGACTAAAATTCTTCCTATTGAATTTATCAATATTTGATCTTCCATCAACTTCCATAGCTCCCACTCAAGCTAAAAATTTCCATGTGATTAAAAACTTCAGCAAACCAAACTAGGCTATGATACCAATTGTTAGGAAATAAGGGATAAAATATGCAGAACAATCCCACACAAAATCACAATAGTAGAAACTAATATGCAGAATAATATCACAGATCTGAAATAAAAGTGCAAAAATAAAATAACACAAGATAGAGACATTATTTAATGAGGTTCACCCAATTTGGGATACATCTACCAATAATCACTTGCACATATTTTATTACAAGCCACCTCTTTCACTTAATACAATACCTATATCTATTTGGAGTTGTGCTTAACAAACTCTCCGAATTCACACTTGAACTCTCACGTATCTATAATATAATGTCTCACCTATGAAAAAGACATCAAGAGGAAACTATGTAAGTAGTTTTTTTAATAACGTGGGTATCAAAACCATCGAGAAAAACTTCCCCATAAACCTATGGATCCAAATCCCACCCATATGAGAAGATAATGTTTCTCGAGGTATCGGGAACCTTTTTGAAGGTCCTTGCCCTAAACCACCATGATAAAAATGTTGAGAGTGTGAAATACCTGTAGTGTAGAATCTTCAACACTTCCACACATGAAAACATATTCGACAACATAACACTAACCCTATAATAGTTGTCATAATTATACAAAAACTAATTTTTTATATTTATTCTGAACTCCTAATGGATCTAGATAGGAGTCCCATAAAACATCTCATTTTTGAATCTTTAAGTGTAGATAGAAACATTTAATGTTTTTGGTTGACAGTGGTATAATTAAAATTTTGATAAATAACTTTAAATTTCAATAGAAATGGATCGAGGTCTTCAGTGGTCCTACATTTAAAGGTAGGTAGATGAGATGGAGAAATATTTTCATAAGGGCTTCCTCATTTGTGTCTACGTATATGGGGTAAAAAAAAGTTAATTCCTCATGTCTATAGATCTCAACATTACCTTTTGTGTCAAACATATTCTATTACCTATTTACAGAGGAACTCTTTCTTGTGTTTCAGATCCACTTTGTGAGGATTCACATTGTCAATCTTAGGAATGTTACATTAAAAGTCATCCTGCATGTGCACAAAAAGTTTGATTTTGTTTCAAGTCTCCAAAATACTCCTATTATTGAAATATAGTGCATGGATTGGAAATATTTTTAGAGATGTGTGAATATACCATGAATCATATCAGCATCATCTTGAGAAATAAAAATGAATCCCTATATTTTTTGAGTGCACTGTTAAAAATCTAGGACACATACATAAATGGATTTCATGGTTTCAATTTGTGTATTATGTGCTTTCCAAAGTAGAAAAAAAAATGGTTTTTAGTGATGACTAACACATAACTAATAAACATGCAATGTGGATGACCACAAATATGTCATCGATCAAGGACCAAGTGTATAATGATCCTCAATTTCTTTCCATATGTCAGCCATAACATGTTTCACTCCCACTTGGAAATATACAAGTTAAAATAAAATGTAAAAAAATTAAAAATATAAAAATATTTTAGAACTAAAAAATTAGAAAATATGGGAAACGATTGTTCCCCAAAAATCTATAATATTTTTATTCAACGTTTTCTTATGATTAAATGGGAAAATAGATGAAACCATAGGAAATGTTTAAGATTCTAGATTATTGTTTGACAACTATAAAACATATATGCCATTGGAAGAGTCATTGATATATGCTCTATAAAAAAACATTCATTTATTCTTCTCATCTTGTAGACAAAAATCATGCACTTTAGAATTATTTAGTCCTGGTATCATACTACTATCTAGGTGGGTTTTTGAGTGAAGAAATTACTAATAAACCCATGTCTGTTGCCCATTTTTATTTTTGTCATCATTCCCGACTTCCACCACCCACATACCCACTTAGATTTTGTCACTTGGCATTATTTTAGCCTCGACATGGGTGCTAAGGCAAGTATTAGGGGTGCCCATGGGCAATTTGGTCCTCATC
This sequence comes from Taxus wallichiana var. yunnanensis, assembly GCA_018340775.1. NCBI lineage: Eukaryota > Viridiplantae > Streptophyta > Pinopsida > Cupressales > Taxaceae > Taxus > Taxus wallichiana. The sequence goes on from CM031234.1 coordinate 301,530,972, forward strand.
ATGGGGCCTCGATCATTCTTAAACTTTCCCACCACTTTTTGGGCTCTTTCTAGCCATTTGAGGTCTTTATATTTTTGGTGGTCATCCATTTCGAGGTTAACTACAAAATTATATCAAGACAAACCTATAAATATAAATTTGTGAGACCATATTGAGGGAACAAGCACTATTCACTACTATCATCCATCTAGAGTTGCATCCATATATTGCATTGGAGATCACTTTCATCAACATAGCTCCATCACAAGGTAAAAGGCCACGTCATCTACATCACACAAAACATAGGGGAGGATTCTATTATATTCATGCATGCATTCTATTACATTTTCTACATCTAGTTATTTCTATCGCTACTTCAAAAGTGTAATTGGCGTAAGAGGACCTAGGGAACATAATGCACACACTCACCAGAAGTACATTTGGGTTTGAAATGTAGTCTAATGCTTAGTTAGTAAGCCCACTATTTTGGAATTTGAGGTCATTCTAAACCATTCATTTACATTCTTTTTTAGAGTTTTGATACTCCTTGGTATTTTTCAGGTCTTTTCATCATCTAGGAATATTAGCAACATCCAAAGCAGTGCAACGAAGTTAATGCGAAAGACAACGAGGGTTTTGGACCATTTTCCAAACTTTGAAGATAAGTTTATGAGATTTTACATAGACCCGTGCTCCCATTTTGTAGACTAGAGATCCCGTAGGTTTCCAGTCCCTCTCCAGGTGCTCCAGTCTAGCCAGATACTCTAGATCCATCCTTTTCGGATCTCTTACATAGTCATTCCTACTTCCAGATTTCCAGTCACCTCTGTGACATAGTCCTGCAAGCATCTTCTATTCAATTGAGTTCTTTCCTCTTCTCTCTTGCACATTAGGGTTTTTATTTCCATTAGTTTAATTGTTTGGGTCATCTTTACATTTATTTACAACATCTATTTACTTTATTTACAGTTGTTCATAGCTTAGATTAACTAGTACATATATTTACATTTTTATTTAATCATTTTGGTGAAATTGTCTCAATCATTCATGCTACTAGATCCTTGATTCATACTTTATCATTCTAGGGTTTATTCTCCTTTTATTGTGGCTCACTCTAATATTTATTTTACTAAAGAACAACTTAAGGCTATTAATGATAATATTTCTACACATCCACATAATCTAGACATAATTTTCCATGTGGCTCATGACGAGGATACTAATTTGGTGAAACTCAATGCTTCCGTAGCCATAGCCACTTTTTTGTTTCTCAACAAATCACTTCTACTCTTCCACCTATTTATAATATTCCCATTTTTGTTACTACTCCTACCAATCATTTTATGATGCCCTTAGTTTCTCATATACGACAAGTTTCATCCATTGGAAATCAAGACTTAACTTCTCTTTATCATGATCTTCAAGCTCAAATTCATTCAATTACAACATGCCACTTCACATGCATCACCATCTTTATATTCTACCTTATTATTGGATACTCCATTTGCACCTACAATCTCTACTTATCTACTTCCTCCTAGCTTTTTCATCCCTAATCTTCCCATTTTCAATAGGCATGGTGACCTGCAGGAACATCCTAGACCATTTTATGTCACTTATCTTGATTTCAATGATGATCATATTATTCTAGATAAATTATTTTCTTCGTAGTCTCCATGATTATGTGATTCCTTGGTTCTATGACCTACTTATACACTTTGTAACTTCCTTCATGCATCTAGACGATGCTTTTATTACTCATCTCTCCATCAATATTGGCTTTAAGATCTCTTACGATCAACTAGCACAACTTAAATAGGGATCAAATGAACACCTCACTAACTATATTTTGAGATATAAGAAAAATCTAGCTAAGATGAAAAATGTATTGGTGGACTTTAAGTTTCAGGACTTGTTCATTTAAAGTCTTTACCACCTCTCCAAGAGAGCATTATTTTTGAAACCTCTCCTTCGTTTGATCAAATTTGTCATACTCTTAAAATTTGTGAGACTAAACTCCTATCCATAGAAAAGCTTAAGTATCAGATTAGGATTTTTCCTCCACTCATGTTCCAAAAAGATGCCATTTAATCCATCTACACTCTCAAGCCAAGCATTCCTCCTAAAATCAATTTTAGTCAATCATTCCTCTTAAATAAGTTCAATCAACCTCGCATGTTTAGTAACTTTCTAATGGCTCCACATCTCATATTGAAAAAAAAATTCAAGAGTAATCTTATTACCTTCCCCCCACCACTCGAGTTAGACCAATCATGACCCAAATGTAGGAACTATAATGATAACTTCCATTGTGATTATCATCGATGTAGGAAATTCTAAAAATTGATGTCTCAAAATTTGTACAATCATCCAATATCTAATTGGTGATAATAAACTAGAGTTTTGAAATCTACTAGGTCTTCCCTTACATTGACAAGGGTAAAATCAAGATCTTTAACAATGAATCTCAACAACATGACAAGAAGACATATTAATCTTATGCTAATCATACATATCACATAGTTCACCTCATGATCATGAAATTTAGATTTCTTAGTTGCAAATATTGATGCTTTTCCACCAATAATTTTCTTTTCAAATCATAATTATCATTTGAGTTTTACTTCCAATTATTTATGTATCTGTGCTTCTATTCGTTTGACCTCTATTAATAACACCAAGGTTTCCCATCATGGCCCATTAGTGCGTGCTCTATTTCCTCTCTCAAGGATATTGTCTTCTCTCAATCACAAATCAAGTACCCTTTCAACAAACCCTTTGGTGTTGTTAAGTTACACGTTACAGTTGGTCTTCTTACTCTGCATGTACCTTTCCTCTTTGGAAACATAGGCGATGGATGCGACATTCTTCTTCTACTTAATTGATTCATCTCTCCCATTCTATCATTTCTATGAATCATTTTCTACTTAAATTTATTCATAATAATTAATTCATCTCTATCATAGACGGTGCCCCTCCATCTCGATCCATGTTTTTATCTCCTCGCATAGTAGTTAACACACACTATGATTTCTCTAGACGTCACATTCTATGTTGTTCAAACAAAATTATACTCCTAGCTCACCTACTCAAGCCTCATTTACATGATCGCATCATTCCTCTAGTCCTTCACATAGGTATAGGCCCATTCCTCATAAATTTATTGCATCACCCCATAGGTCACCACCTCGGTTTATTCAACGTGGATATTCTTCATATTTTCATTCCGCATCATGTATATGTCCATCACTCATGCATTTTTGATTCCATGACCTTCTACATATGTTTATCCCTCGCATGCACATCGACTTCATTTACCATCACATCATTTTTATGATCCATACCACCACTATTATAGCATGGTCATATGATTTCATCATCACATTCATCGAATGGAGGACTTTCGTCCTTCATGATTATTGACTAACTCATTCATGTACACTTGAAGGTAATCAAATCTCATACATCCCCCCACTCACCCTAGCATCTATAATCTTTGCATTTGCATATAGGAATCCTCATCACACATTCTAACATTGACCACTACTTGATGACACGCTCTTGTGCTTTGGTTCACACTTGACTATTGAGGGATTACTACACATGAACCCCACACACTCCACTATAGGCATTACACATTGCGTTTCATCACACATCTCACATCCTACATCATACATTCTACAACACTTCGATCATTGTATAATTATACATCATACATCATACTAGTATTTATTATACACTTCTATTATTTACGACACTCATATTACATCCTATTCATCTTACATATAAAATAGCTCATTTGGTTTCTCTACACATATTGCATTACATAATATACATTACTCATCACACATCCTACACATCATGTTGTCATCTATTATTATCACACATCCCACATCGTCTTCTACGTGATGCACTCATTACCCTATGACACAATTTAGTTCCTCGGTCTATACTCGATTATTGAGGGTTTACAAATCAAATGGACCTTATCATACTCACATGTTTCTCATTCAACCTTCCATCACATGACATTACTAGGTTAATGACATACACTATAGGCTAAATGGTAACTACTCTATTCATCTTGTAGTGGTATACACTTTAGGCTACATCACCACTCCCTACTATTCATCTTGTAGTGGTATATGCTTTAGGATACATCACCACTCCCTTTTATTCATCTAGTAGTGATATACACTTAGGATATAGGAATCACATGCACATAATTACTTCTTATATATGTTGCATATCATCATCATTACACATACTTACTCATAACAGTGTGCTAGACAAAACACACACTATTCGACCATTTCCCGATGATGCACTCTCGTTTACAGTTAATTCTTGACTACTGAGGGGGAAAAACAAATGAACCCACTATATACATTTCCATTCACTAGGGGCACATGGCTCCTATCATTCCATTTTGCATTCCATTCCATCCATTCACAACATAATGCATATTATGGTTGTTTTTACTCTTGATTACTTTTTTTTGTTCATGGTCACTTTATTATAAATGTTAGTTTGATTACTTATATGTAATTTATTTATACCATTCACACATGTGCATTCACATCTTTTTCTAGTTGTGATCACAGATACAGGTCTCTTACATGCAGCATGGATGCTCGCCTTCTACCCTTCCTACATTGGTCTCTAGGGGCATCCATATTCATATCTCACAGGTGTTATTGTTTCATTTTGTACTTAGCACTTTACATTACTTATTTATACATGATTTTGACATACTAGTTATCTTTCTAACATGCTAATGGGTTCATCATGTGTAACCTTTTTATGCATGGGTATTTTCTTCCATATTTGTTTGTTACATTGTCTGTTATTATTTTCTCTTGTTTGCGGGACTTGCCGTATGTTTAGTGTGCACAATTTTTTTTTGTTTGTGACATCATGAGTGATGTCCTATGTTTTTATCCCACTTTTGCAGTGTAATTTGTCTTCTTGCATGTTTACTACATTGCTTGGTAGCTTTTACACTATTTGCATAACTTACCCATTGTTTTTATATGCATGCTTGTTCATACTAACACTTGTCTTTGGCTAGCCTCTTGTTTGTGCATGTATTGGTTTCTACCAAGCACTTTCAAGAGTACAATATATGTGGTTAGTCATTTTTTGGGTCTACATTCTCCAATTAGTGATGTCTCATGTGCCTCCAAAGAGGGGGAATCATTTGGGGTTTACATATTAACACAACGCATTTACACCAGTTCAGTTTAGTGTATTTTTCACCCTTATAATTGTGGGTTACATACAATGTGTGGGTTCATATCAGTCTACGAACCCCATACACAACAAATTTTATAGAACATGGTTTCTTTAGCATTATGGGGAAGCAGTTACAGGATTGGAGGTTGGAGGTTACAGTGGTTGTTCCTTCCTACACTACTTCAGCTACTAACGTTGGATTTCCCAAAAAACCAGGACATACAGAGATATCCTAATACACATTCAGGGAAGAAGATATATCTTGGGGATACAGTAGAATTACTCCCTACATTTCTTCGGCTTATGGCGTCGGATCACCAAAACAACCCCAAAAATACAAGATATCCTTTTACACTCTCTTTCTCAACATGGATCAGGTTGACATGTTCCATTTACACTTTTTCATTTGTGTACTTTACATTTACATACTTCTACATATATATTTTACATTGCATTTTTACACATACATACATATTTGACTACTTTATCATTTTCTCCTTGCAGATCCATTCATATGAGAAACAAGCAATCAAATGGGGGAAACAAAAATGACTTTAACAACAACACTCCACTACAGTACACATTATACTAACCATGCAGGTACACTACACACATCATCATCAACACACGCGTTCCACTCTTGGTTTAATCTTGTCACTTTTTTGCATATTTTCATCTTTAGTTTCCATGATCAATCATATTTTTATCATTCCACACTTTTTCTAGTCCTTCGGCACATCTTCCTTGTTACTCTACATCAACATTAGGTACGCATCTCTATCTACTTAATTTTATCGAGTTTTCCACTCACCAACATAAAGTGGGGGAAAATGTAGACACAAAATCATGCACTTTACACATTATTTAGTCTCGGTCTCATACTACTATGTAGAGGGTTTTTGAATGAAGAAACTACTAATTTAGCCCAATCTCTTGGCCATTTTTATTTTATCTCTATTGTTATTCCTGAACTCCACCATCCACATTCCCAGTCAACTTTCATCACTTTGCATTATTTAACCCTTGAGTGGGGATCCCAAGCTAGTATTGGAGTGCCCATGGGTGACCTGGTCCCACCATGGGTGCCTCAATCCTTCTTAAACTTTCCCACCACTTTTTGGGCTCTTTCTAGCCATTTGAGGTCTTTATCTTTTTGGTGGTTGTCTATTTTGGGGTTAATTAAAAAATTAGATCAAGAGAACCCTATAAATATAAAGTTATGAGACCATTATGAGGGACCAAACACTAGTCACTACTATTATCCATCTAGATTTGCATCCATCTATTGCATTCTAGATCACTTACATACACATAGCTCCATCACAAGGCACAAGACTAGGTCATTTGCATCACACATAGCATAAGGGGAGGATTCTATTCTATTCCATGCACACATTCTATTACATTTTCTACATCTAGTTATTTCTCACTACTTCACAAAGTGTGAATGGCACAAGAGCACCTAGGGAACATTATGCCCACACTGACAAGAACTACATTTGGGTCCGAAATGTAGTGCAATGTTCAGTAAATAATCCCACTGTTGTGGAAATTGAGGTCATTTCGACCCATTAATTTGAATTATTATTTTTTGGGTATTGATACTCGGTCTTTTGCAGGTATTTTTATCATCTAGGAATATCAGCAATATCCAGAGTAGTGCAACAAAGTCAATGTAATAGACAACAAGGGTTTCAAATGATCTGCCAAGCATGTGAAGATCATTTGTAGAGATTTTACACAGACCAAGGTGCCCATTTTATAGACCAAAGTTGTTGTAGGTGCGCCAATCCCTCTCCATCCACTCATGTCCAACCAAATACTTGAGATCTATCCTTTTTAAAGATCATACATAGTTGTTCTTGCTTCATGTTGACAATTTTTGTACTTGTGCAAAAATGGGCAACTCGACACTTCGTTACGATGGATGGAATTGGTGAAATGGAACTAAGCTAGGTGATATTCTTTCAATCAATATTGTTTCTACTGAATTAATTAAAGATTACATGAAATCTACAGCTATGTGTGCTATTACAAAATGTAACAGATCACATAGTCTGCAATTTCATGACTATCATTAGAAAAAGAACACAAAGCCTCAAAGGATAGCTGTGTTGTCTTCATGAAGACATCAAACTACGAATAAATAAATTGTTAAGTTTTGGAACAACAATCATAATTGTAGATTGCAACAATCAGAGTTCATTGCTATATGTTACGGAATTCTTTGATGTTCTTTCCTTTATGATTAAGACATTCAATTATATTATTGGGTTGTTTAGTTCATCATACAATCCATACAGAAAGTGATATGCAGAAATAAATACACAACTCAATTTCAGAATTCAATGTTTTATTCATAAGAAATTTCAAATGTTCCCACACAAGCCGTGGGATGTAACTAAAAAGTAAATTACAACTACTGAAATAAGAGGTGCATATGCATGAAAGAGAAAATATAGGAGTATGAGTGAACCCATCATTGCCTTGGAGTTTTCTTCTCTAGTTGAGGAATCTCCATCTCCATCTTCACTTGTTGAAAGCACTAAACCTGAAAAGAAGAAAAGAGAAAAACTATCAGTTACGAGCTCCGAGTTAATCCATATTCCTATACTATCCTAATTCATGCATATGGATCTCTTAACAATGGGAGATATAAATTACATGAATATCAAACAACATACATGATTTACTCACTCAGAAAGAAGGAGAGAAGAAAAGAAAAACCATGGACATAAGAGAGGCCAAAAAGCCTAAATATTTTCGACTATTTTCTTAAGTGTGCAAGTACAAGTTGCAGCCAAGAAGAAATAAATCATGTCTTACAGTCCTCACCATAAATAAATATTGCATAGTTCAATGAATTCTATCCTATGGTACATGAAGCAAATAAGTCATAAGTACATGCTGTAATGAAGGAAGAATGCAACTCAAAGTTCAACAGTTATTCTAGAAATAAAAGAAGTTACAGTAAATATTGAGAAGAGACTTACAAATAGAAGTACATGTTTCAGAATACAAATCAAAGGTGAAGCAGAAGGATCATAACTTAAAGGCTGAAGTTAACTAGAAAGAGAAGGTTATAGCTAAATAAGAACGAGGAAGAAGGAAATTTGGGAAAATTTGGACAGGGCTTTGCCATGTAAAATGGACATTTTAAATTTTCTAGCATGCATATTAAAGTTGTAATGAAGCTCAAATACAGTTTGTAAGCACAAAAGAAATGAAACTACAACATATCAAAAAAATTCAATGTTCAGCTATGTCCTTTCCAATCTCTCAAATTAGAGTGAATGATTAACTTCTATAATTTTTAGTTTTTCGAAATCAAATTTTCAAGTTATTTTACAACGATAACGAAGAAGGATACTCAGAATAGATTTATAGAAGGGCCAAGTAGTGATGAAACAAGTATTTGCATCTCATAAAGACAAGGTCACAACCTATGCTCAACACAACAACAAAAGAGAAGGATGATGATATGGAAAATACAATGCAATCATCTTGATGAAACAACAACTAGGCTATCCTCTGAGTTACAAATGATGGTTATCTAGATACAGTTCAAAAGATGTAACTATCTACAAAGTACAAATTCAAGGAATGGAGTTGTATTCGACATATAGTAGCAACAAGTATAGAAGAGAGTCATGGTTAAATAGAAAACAAATCCTTATGTACAAACTCAGTATGATACAAATAAAATATTGCCAACAGTACAGATTTCCATGAAAGAGTGATTATACAGTCAAAGTATTAATTGAAGATCTCAAAAAAAAAAATCAAAGTTACAATTCACCTTAAACTACGAGTTCAAAACATCATTCAAGCGAGCTCATGAAGTTCATACCAGGAGCAATTCAAGTAACATCTACAACTATAAAAGGCCATGAAAAGTTATAATATCCCATATTTAAAGTATAGTTGTCTTTTCAGACAAGTGTATCAATTCAAGATCAAAATGAAGGAGATGATTATAACTCAAGACTATAATAAAAGAATGTAACATTTACGAGAAGATTCGAAGACCCTACTTGTAGAAGAAATTATGAGCTTTATTATTGTGAAACCCACTCAAAGTGGTGAAGCACAAAATTCATATTGAGAGGAAAGTCCTAAAGATCAAGTCAGAAGGAGTAAAATATTTGACAAAACTCTCAAGTTTTAGAAACACAGTGAGTAAATACATAGATGTCAAGCTACCCGATGGCCATTAAAAGAAATGTGTAGTGGGATGATAAACCCGAATACCCAAATCTCAAAATACATAGATCTTTTGGAAAGTCAATAATTAATAAACGTGGCAAGTATTTAAGGAGAATCCATGAGCTTACCTTCTCGCATAAATTTTAGTGAATCAAGATGGAACTCGATGTCATGAATTCAAATCAGAGCCAAAATATGAGTACCCAAAATTAGTTTCAACTCAAAATCTCCAAAGAAACCAAGGGATCACATGAAAATGCAAAGGAAAAATGATTATCGGTGTTTTAAAGCCGAAATAGCGGTGATAAATCAAAATTGATGCTCGAGGTCAATAATTACCTTACCTCATCCAAAAATGTGATAGTTACATAGTCTTAGGCTCGATAGACTTCAACGATGGTTGTCGAGAAAGAAGGCGGGGACCCTTTTAAAGAAAAGTCAAGCACGAAGGCAATGCAATTGGTAAAATCAACCAAAATCTTGTAAGGAAAGCCAACTTAGAGTTTGAAACAATAAAAATGGTAGCTATTAAAACCTGAGAGAGAGTTCAAGATTCAAGCGCGACATAGGAACGATCACAAAATATTAAAAATTGAGACCTACAAGATCCTCTCGGATCTTGAAAGAAGGAGAGACTCAAACACCAAAGAATAGCACATCCTGAGTTACGAGAGATCAATAACAATAGTGAACCCATAACCAATTTTCTTAGAAAACTCAAATCAAGAGAGACAACAAAGTTAGAGATTCACTCGAACTCATAGAACCATTTATGCAAGGGGCCGAGCTCAATGAGTTCACAACAATGGCATCAACAAAATTTTTCGGGACTTTGCTCACAGACCGAAAATCCAAATGAAATGATCATTAGCATCAAGTTACCCTTTACCATGCTAACTCGAGAGGTGATTCAACAGAACCCATCTAGATGTTAAGTACCAATGACAAGATATCAAGTTTGTGTAAAGATCGATGGCTAGGAATCAATCTGATTTCAACACAAGTTACCATTGTAAGATACCAATTAATACATTAAACTTTAGGTCATAAAAACCTAACCACAGTCAATGATCGATGGCTCAAATGCAAAAGGACACGGATCAATGCTCATAAATTGATCACCAAATATCAAAGAAAACTCAACCTGAGTTGCATATGTCACCAACAAGGCACATGGAGGGGTAAGTCATCGTCACAAGGGGGCCAACCTTGTTATTTTAAAAATTATCTGCATTTGACATACCAACTATAGTCCAAGCTCGAATATACCAAAAGTTCCGACCAAATCATGTTATGCAATGATCAAGCCAAAAGGTGATTCCCACCTTATTCTATTCACAATACAAAAGCTGACCAACTATACAATACAATATTAATCAAAGGGCGACGGACTATAGTATGACCATGTGTTACACAAAGGTGGCCGAATATAGGATGGTGGATTTTTACAAAGTTACCTCCCCATATGTGTCTAAAACCATGGTGACTTACTAAGTCCACAAGAGTGGCCAAACCAATGAAGACTAATACTAAATGCAAAGGTGGTCCTCACTATTGGAGGAGTTGTAGATGATTTACAGTATGTTATTCATGTGACCACTAGAAGACAAGGAATGTCAACATTAGAACTGAGCTTGGAGGTGGTCCCCATCAAGTGAATATTTGGATGAATTATTATTGCAAGTATTATAAATAATGTAATTAATTTTTCTCGAGAGAGATATTTTTCCATGCCTTCACAAAGGGACAAATTGGTAAGAAGAAAAATTACATGCACATGGAAGAAAACTTCCTCAGCAAGCAAGATTTATTATTGGAAAAGTATTCACCCATTCTTTTCTTTAAAATAGGATAGTCAACTATAGTTTGACGGTGATGTAATCAAAGGCTATTAATACCTCTTTGTATTAGTTTTCTTTATTTTATTCCTTTATTTATTAATAATTAAAGGATAAAAATAGAATGCATGGGCGAGTACAACCTTAGTCTATTTTTGGGAAGGGTGGGTGAATCAATTTTTCTATATATTGTGTGCCTCGGTAAAGCAAAAGAGTAAAGACTTTTAGATACGGGAGTGCTAAAGCGGTTTCTACCAATTTTGACCTTAGAATGTTAAGTATTTTCTACCTTTCCAATTATTTGCAGTCTTGTGTATGTTCCCATTAATCTTGTAAATATGAATTCCCTAATTAATCATCTTAGCCTATTGCAAATTCAGTAATTTCTACATGATATTAATGTGTATGTTTAGGTTAGTAGTATTTGTTATCACCGAATCACAAGCACCCTTTTTGTTTATATGCATAGACTTGAACTCACGGTGTGATTGGATAACATGGGTACTCTCCAAGTTGTGGGACTTGCTACTTGAGATAGACCTCCGATTTCTTGCTCCTAAACTTGTCTATTCTAATGCGGGATAAGAATCCATTTCTAATTTAAATTTGTAAGGGACCAGGGAAAGAAAATGCATAAAATGAAAGCATACACTAAAGCGGTGATACACTAGAAAAGGAGGATGTGAGAGTAGTCTCCAAATGTGTGAAATACATAAAAGGCAAAGTGCACACTAGAAGAGGTGATGACATTTCACCATAATCTAGCAAAAATGCATTCACAACAATATTCCAAGCATACACAATGATAATGAATCCCTGCATGAACATAATAATAGACACAATATTCTTATAGAAAGATCAAAGGGGCAAGAAGAATGCAAGAAAACACAACTACATCCACAAACCGGTATTTTATTGCTTCATGATATGAGATAATCTATTACAAGATAAGGGCACGGATCACCATGCAAGGAGTCCACTACAAGGGCCTGCAACACAATGGCTTCACAAAGCAATTTTGGCGAGCTTTGCTACCCAAAACTCTCTCCTTTATAGAGCCCAAGAAATTTATAGAAAAATGAGGAGAAGAGAAGGAAAATGGAAATCCCGAAAAATCTGTCCTTCAACCACCTTAAGAGGCATAAATGGAGTAATATGATTATACATTACTTGCAAAAGGCTCCCCATACTATCCCATGTGCTGCAGCAGAGAAAGAATGATGACCATGCCTCTTAATTGCACTCCCAGGCTACCAAATAAAACACCTTCATAACCCGGCCACGTTTTGTTAAAAAAATTGATCAATCTCTCATCAAATCTGGAATATCTTGATTGTTGTCGTCGGGCTCAGAGCCATGATTCCAATGGTACCAACTTTGTGAGATTTCGTTGAAAATGCAAAAGTTATGGCCTTCTCGATACCATTTTGGGTCCGGGCATAGACTTTTCTTGTCATTTGGGAATGAATCCTAACTAGAGCCGAATATTTTTCTTTATTTAAATATATCTACCCTCATTAAAAATAATAAATCTAGTTTTTTTCATAATGTGCTTGTTCAACCAAAGTCCAATTTTGTGAAAATTTGAGCTCGGAGTCAAAAGTTATGGCCGTTTGAAGTTTCCAGGACCGAGCGTTGACTTTTCTTCTTCTCCTTCGCCATTCGAAAAGTTTCCCACGCATCCCTTTGCACTGGATGTCCTAGAACGAAAGTCCCCTGTTTGGTCGAACTAGCTAGTTCACGTCTTCCGCACACTTTGTCCCGCTTGTCCCATCGTTTGGGACAAATTTTCCCATCGCCTTGGTCCGGCCTTCCAAGACTTTTAGTCCCGCTTGTCTCGATGTTAGTTCTCATTTCGCCAATCCATTTCGCGTGCTTTCACGTACCTTCGAACTTTTCCGGGCTACCTTAAGTCTTTTGGCCGACTTGCGTTCCACGTACTAATTACCCAATGTCCTAGAAGCACTGCTTCAACAGAGTCAATTTTTTCACTTTTTGCGATTTTTTCGCGTCCAGCGCGTCCCTTTGGCCCGATCACCATGCGAAGACCGCCCCATGGCCTTTATGGCTGCATAAGTGCCCCAACGTCCCAACCGTTACCGCTGGACTTGGGACTTAGCCATTTTCACGATTTTTTCTGGCTTCCAAGATTTGATACGATGAACCTTAGCTCAACCCGAACCGGTAGTACGACCCAAGCCCTTTAGACCAGAAATCCCTCAAAATAGTCCTGCAACCACTTTTTTTTTTATTTCTTCCATTTTATCAACCTGTTTGGATTCCTTCTTATGCATGTTATCAAAATTTAGCTATGGGGTGAATTTTGGATAACATATTGTTTTGATATTTTCCTCAATACCTCCAAGTGTTTGCCTTTAATATTCTATAGAAAATTGTTGGCTTGTGCATGAAGAATCCATTCCCATATAAATTGTGTATGTACTCAGTCAAAAAGATCTCATACAAGTTTGGTGTATCACCTCGCTTTAATTTCATTTATAGTCAACATTTACGCTTAAACCCCATAAAATCAGTTTACGATACATGAATAAGGAATCCTTGATACTAGAGACTCACCTCAAAATAGGTATACCCACAGACCTGAGGTGTTTCCATTGTATCTATGAAAGAGAGATAAATTTTGCAAGCCTAGAACACCTATACCATCTCTCTACAGGGTGCACTTTTGAGAGATAAAATTTTTTACGCCTGAAAGGGACAATGAATTAGATCTCCTTGCAAGTTACATCAGATTTATAGTAAGAAAAAGTTACTTTTGGGACAATCAAGTTACAACAATTTATTCTAACGATTTAAAGATCTATTTGATTCAACTCCGTAAAACTTTTTAGACTAGTATTATAGCATGTTCCATGCCTAAAGTGACCATAAGATCATCGGTAAGATGAATTCCTCTTTTTATATTTCTTTTCCTTTGAATTACTGCAAGAAGGAAAAGAGTTAGTAATACTTTGCCTTATAATAGACCTAGATTTGGTAATCCTCCTCCCAATTTTCCTTCACCATGTGTCAATATTTTTTTCATTCGGATCATAGTTTTTCAAATGGTATTCAACCACCTAAGAATTTTTTTACCTTTACTAATGACAACCCATTAGTAATTCCAGTTTATCATGATATCCCTAATGCTGCCATGAAAAGTTTGCCATCATTCACTGGTGAAAATCAGGTTACACCTATAAAGCACATTAAAGATGTTGCAACCCTATGTGCAGTTCATAACATAACCCATGAAGACGTGGCCTTAAGACTTTTAGTTGCATCCTTTAAAGGGAAATCCTTGCAATGGTATAGAAATTTAGAGATTGGAAGCATAAGAACTTGGGATGAGTTAGGTGGCAAATTGCTGAAACAATTTCAAGATAATTTAGATCATTTATCTCTCATAGAACAACTAGCTACCATTAAAAGATCTCCCCATGAATTTATGTCTAGTTTCAACATCCATTTTTCTAGAACTTGGGAAAGAATCCCAACAAGTGTTAAGCCTCAAGTTGATCATGCTTTCCTTTATTATCTTAGAGCATTAAATAGTGATATTTCAACTATGATTCAGTCTATGGGAGGTGAAACTCTCCCAGATGCTTATGATATTGCTATAAGAGTTGAAAATAACCTTATTCAAGCCAAAAATTATCACTAAGGCCTTGATGCCTTTTCTGGAAGATTTAGCACCTATCCCACAACTTATCACGATTATAGAACTTGTTCTTGCATCCCCATAAAATGACGTATTTAAAGCTTTGCGGACTATGGGGAACAAGTTGACTTCAATTAACAATAGACTTTCATTACCTAGAAGACCTTATCAGGCTCCTTATCAGCAAACAACCAAAATAGGTAGCCTTACCAGCAGAATCAAAATTATAGGCGGTTTATCAAAAGGTAGTTTGACTCAAAGGCTCCTAGTTCATCTAACACTTTAGTTCCAGTTAATATGGTTACAAGAGTGGTGTCAACCTTGTAATCAACCTCATTCAACCGCTAGTTTCCCAAATGCTTTTCTGAACATAAGTCTTGTTGCACAACCTCAATTTGATACATTGTTCATGCCTCAAATGGAGGGTGGGTAACAATATACTCAGTGTCGAAGGTACCTAAGAAAAATCTTATTCAATTTCAGCGAGGATAATTTCATTGCGATTCTACTAGGGCTCAAGAAAAGGCTGCAGAAAGTAAAAAACAGAAAAATAGGCTTGTTCTTCCCACTGTCATAGATAAAACAACAACTACATGCCCAAAACCAACTAATAGTATTGTTGTTTCTCAAAAAACGCAAGTGTGTCAGCTAGTAAAGATTAGCAAAAACAGCTACAGCCTGACCTAAGAAGGTTATTTATACCTCAAATATCAAAAGTAGCTAAAGCAGAATCATTTTTGCCAAAGCCTATGATGAAACAATAGAATATGTCTCTAAAATTGTTGCTTCTTTTAACATTGTTGATGTAATGAAAAAGCATAATGTTAACATCTCAATGTGGGACACTCTAAGTATTCTAGGACAACAAGATTTACTTTCTCATGAACTTGCTAAGCTGTATTTCTTCTAAAATAGTAGAAAAGGAAGTCCAGAAAGTAGACATGGTCCTTGGAACAATGGAACAAGACCACATCAAAGAGGTTAAATGGATGGTTCAAAATTCTTAAATGCTCATAAATGCCACCACCATTTTATCTTCACCGATAAGAACATCTTAAATTGGCCAAAATTTTATCTTAGGCTTGAATTATTGGAGAACATCTTCATCAATCTAGAGGTAAATGTTTAATATTACATATATAGTTATATGTTTATTAAATTTCAGGCTAGAAACTTTCACTACATTAAAGAGTGTTTTTCACCCTTTTAGCATTGGATGGTGTTTCTAACCTGATTATGGATGAAAATAAACATGAATAACATGCTCATAATCCTTTCAAATAAGTTGAAGAACATCTGTTTGGTGTGTATTTCTGCATGAAGAAAACACACCAATTCCCTTGTTGTCCAAAATAGAAAATGCAGCAAAAGGGATTTGGAAGCTTCATTTTGATGGAGCTAAGAACAAGAAAGGACAAGGAGTAGGTTTGATGCTCACTTCCTCAACCAACGAAAGGTATTTTTCAGCTTTGAGTCTCCAATTTTCATGCACTTGTAACGTAGTTGAATACAAAGTGTTAATTCATGGCTTACTCTGGGCCAGAAAGAGAGGTATTGGCATGCTACATATTTTTGGTGATTCTAAGTTGGTTATTAATCAAGTAAGAAACTTCAATGTTTGTAAGAATCCATTAATGAAGTCTTACAGACATAGAGTTTTAGACTTAATGGAATATTTTAAAGCTATTAATATCCATTCCATTCCTAGAACAGAAAATAAACATGCAGATAGACTTGCAGTAATTGGTGCTAGTTTTGAAGTGCTGAACATATTGAAAATAGCGAGATTCAGCCTCATATAAAGATGATTGTCAGGTATTCTATACCTGATAATGATTTGAATTGGTAGGTTTTTTAAAATGATGAGAAAATCTACAGGTTTTTACAACAAGAAGCTGAATTCTCTACAGTAAATCAAGATAAATTACAACACTTTGTATGGTGACCAGATTGTTTAGTTAAAGATGAATAAACTACCTCGATGCTTCATCACATTAGAAGACATATTTAACACTGATGACCAGTTAAGAAAAGATAAAACTAAGATGTCAACACACGCTGATAACTATGAAGAGATCACAGTTGATTAAGGTAAAAATTTGTTTTTGAAAAGGTATGCTCCTTGGCTGAAAAACATTCATTTATTAATCTTTGCAAGGAATTTAAAGATGTTTTCACTTGGAAATACCAAGACCTGAAAGGGTTTGATCCCATTTAGCACAACATACTATTGAATTGCAGCCAAATTCCAAGCTAGTTAGGCAAAAATAGAGGCCTATAAATCCCAAAATAGAACCTCTAATGAGGAAAGAGTTATCTAAATTGATCGAATCAGTATTATCTTTCCAGTTAACCATTCAAGTTGGGTAGCCAATCTTGTTCCTGTTTAAAAAAGAATGGAGAAATCAAATTATTTGTGGATTTCAGAGATCTTAATAAAGATTCATTAAAAGATCACTACCCACTTCCAAATATGGATTATATTTTAAGAATAGTTTCTAGTTCAGATAGACTATCTCTTCTAGATGGTTATAGTGGATACAATCATATTCTAGTCCGAGAAGAAGATAGGTACAAAAAAACTTTACCACTAAGTGAGGTACTTATGCTTACAAAAGAATGCCTTTTGGCCTTTCAAATGTTGGTGCAACATTTCAACGTGAAATGGACATGGATTTTCGTAGTTTGTTAAATAAATGCATCCTTGTTTATTTAGATGATGTTACTTGTATTTTCAAAAATTCAGATGAGCATCTAATACACCTAAGGTAGACTTTTTAGTTATGCAAATAGTTTGGAATATCATTGAATCCCAAAAATTCTATCTTTTCGGTACATCAAGGTAAATTACTTGGACATATTGTTTCTAAGAAAGGTTTAGCAATTGATCCTTTTAGAATTGAAGCCATATCACAACTATCATTGCCTCATCATAAGAAGGCATTGCAGAGTTTTTTGGGAAAAATCAACTTTTTAGAATATTTGTTCCATATTTTACAACATTGGTTAAACCATTGACAACTATGTTAAAGAAAGAGAAGAATTTTTCTTAGACCAACCAAGGGAGAGAAGGTTTTGAAGCAATTAAAGCATCCATCTCTCAAGCTCCTACTCTTGCAAATCCAAATTTTGATAAAGATTTTACAATGTATGGACTTACAGAGTTGAAACAATCTCAGCCATATTAACTCAGGTTAATGATGAAAACATTGAACAACCAATTGCTTTCTTTGGACAAAGCTTGCATGACTATGAAACAAGGTACACTTTTCTTAAAAAATAAGTACTTTCAATAGTTAGAGGACTAAATAATTTTAAGTACATGCTTTCAAACAAAAAATTCATTTTCTTGTTTCTCATCCAAGTGTGAAAGATTTCTTGTTAAATAAATAATTCAATGAGAAAAGAGCAAGCTAGATGATGAAGGTCATGGAGTATGATGTTGATATTCGTGTTGTGAAGACAGTTCGAGGTAAAGGCTTATGTGAACATCTAATTGCTGATATGGAAAAACAACAAGATGCGGAACCAGAAGATACAAAACAACATGCTGAAATTACGTATCAACAATCAGACATCATGGTGTAGCAAAAAAATCAACAAACTGAACTTGTTCAAGAAATTGAGGAATCAAGATGGATGACTAATTTAGTTAACTATTTACTACATGACATATATCTGGAAGCTATGGACAAGTATAAATGAAGGTATTTCAGATTACAAGTTGTACCCTATGTTTTTATTGATGGTGTGTTGTTCAAAAAATATATAAATGGAATCTTGTTGCGATGTGTTGACTATGATAAAATTCAGCAATTATTATCGAAATTCCATGAAGGACTTGCAGGAGGTCATTTTTCAGCATGTACCATAGCCTTAAAAATTATGAAAGTTGGTTACTATTGGCCCAACATATTCAAGGACTATTTCGAATGGATTAGAAAGTGTAAGAAATGTGCTTTCTTTGTTGGAAAATAACGTTTAGCTTCGCTTCCCTTGCAGCCTATTTTAGTTGATCAACTTTTTATGTAGTGGGTTCATGAATTTATTGGCATGATAAATCCACCTTCATCACAAGGACATAAGTGGATTTTGAATGCTATAGATTACTTTACATGCTGGACTAAAGCAATAGCCTTGAAAGATGCTAATGAAACTTTGATACTATCCTTTTATGAAGGTATAGTTTACATATTTGGTGTTCTAAACTATCATTTTAGATAATGCTTTAGCATTTCTTGGTGCAAAGGTAATAGATTGGGCTGTCAAACACAAAATTTATTTAAGTTTGTCATCTAATTATTACCCACAAGGTAATGGGTTAGCTGAAAGTACTAACAAGAATCTTTTAAGGATCATTAGAAGAACACTCAAAGATAACCAAAGAGCTTGGCATCTAATGTTGAATTCAACACTTTGGGCTGATAGAGTGACTCCTAAAATATCAGTTGGAAATTCACCATACAATATCATTTATGGAAGAGAAGTAAGAATGCCTATTTTAGTTAAATTACCCATTAGATTTGCTGCATCAAATGGAGTTGCCTAAGAATGAACCATTGCAGGTTCGTTATGTAGAATTAATGGAATTACAAGAGCTAAGAGATCAAGCCCATGTAAATATAGAAAAGAATCAGAAATAGATGAAGAAGACTTTTGATAAGAAATCCAAATTCATAATCTTCAATGAAGGAGACATTGTGTTAAAGTGGGATGTTGATCGTGTAAAGTCAGGAAGACACATGAAGTTCAATACAATCTGGAGTGGTCCTTACATGATTTCAACTTGTAAAGAACACAATACTTTTCATCTTTCAAAGGCTGAATGGAGAGGAACTTCCCATTCTTGTGAATGGTATGTTTCTCAAACATTGTTATTGAAAATCTTACAGTGACTGTTTAGAGTAGGATTTCCCTTCAATAAGTGCAGTTCCTACACATTGTAATGTTTTTCAATTCATTAAGTGCATTCGTGCACGTGATCTAGTTAACAGATACTTTCCCAGTTTAGTTCATTTTTGAAGGGTTGACCTTCATAAAGGAAGATTTTGGTTACATGCTTTATACTCTATCCCCAATGGATAAGAGCAAGGCACTGGTTTACAAGCTAGTAGGTAGCTTTCCCCGAAGGATCACCAGAAATGTTGACAATTTTTGTACTTGTGCCAAAATGGGTAACTCAAACTTCATTACGATGGATGGCATTGGTTAAATGGACCTAAGTTAGGGGATATTCTTTCAATCAATATTGTTTCTACTAAATTAAATAATGATTACATGAAATCTGCAGCTATGTGTGTTGTTAAAAATGTAATAGATCACATAACTCTATAATTTCATGACTATCTTTAGCAAAAGAACACAAAGCCCCGAAGAATAGTTGTGTTGTCTTCATGAAGACATAAAACTGTAAAATAAATGAAGTGTTAAGTTTTGGAACAACAATCATAATTACATATTGCAGTAATCAAAGTTCATTGCTAGATGTTACAGGAATTCTTTGATGTTCTTTCCTTTATGATTAAGACATTCAATTATATTATTGGGTTGTTTAGTTCATCATACAATCCATACAAAAAGATGAAATGTAGAAAGAAATACACAACTTAATTTCAAAACTCAATGTTTTATTCATAAGGCATTTCAAATGTTCCACACAAGTCGTGGGATGTAACTAAAAAGTAAAGTATAGCTACTGAAAAAAGAGGTACATATGCATGAAAGAGAAAATAGAGGAGTATGAGTGAACCCATCATTGCCTTGGAATTTTCTTCTCCAATTGAGGCATCTCCATCTCCAACTTTGTTCCATCTTCATCTTCACTGGTGAAAGCACTAAACCTAAAAGAAGAAAAGAGAAAACTATCAATTAGGAGCTCAAGGTTAATCCATATTCCTATACTATCCTAATTCATGCATATGGATCTCTTAACAACAAGAGATATAAATTACATGAAGATCAAACAACATACATGATTTACTCACTCAGAAAGAAGGAGAGAAGAAAATAAAAACCATGGATATAAGAGAGGCCAAAAAGCCTAAATATTTTATGACTTGTTTTTAAGTGTGTAGGTACAGGTTGCAACCAAGAATAAATAAATCATGTCTTACAGTCCTCACCATAAATAAATATTTCATAGTTCAATGACTTCTATCCTATGGTACATGAAGTAGATAAGTCATAAGTACATACTAGCATGAAGGAAGAATGCAACTCAAAGTTCAATAGCTATTCTAGAAATAAAAGAAGTTATAATACAAATTGAGAAGAGACTTGCAAATAGAAGTACATGTTTCAGAATACAACTCAAAGGTGAAGTAGAAGGATCAAAATTTAAAGGCTGAAGTTAACTGGAAAGAGAAGGTTATAGCTGAAACAAGAATGAGGAAGAAGGAAATCAGGAAAATTTTGACAGGGCTTTGCCATGTAAAATGGACATTTTAAATTTTCCATCATGCATATTAAAGTTGTAATGAAGCTCAAATATAGTTTGTAAGCACAAAAGATAAATGAAACTACAACATATCAACAAAATTTCAATGTTCAACTATGTCCTTTCCAATCTCTCAAATTAGTGTGAATGATTAACTTCTACAGTTTTTAGTTTTCAAAATCAAATTTTCAAGTCATTTTACAACTGAAAATGAAGAAGGATACTCGGAACAAAGTTACAGGAGGGCCAATCAGTGAGGAAAAAGTATTTTCATCTCACAAAGAAAGGTCACAACCTATGCTCAACACAACAGCAAAAGAGAAGGATGATGATATGGAAAATACAATGTAGTCATCTTGATGAAACAACAACTAAGCTATCTTCTGAGTTACAAATGATGGTTATCAAATACAGTTCAAAAGATATAACTATCTACAAAGTAAAAATTCAAGGAATGGATTTGTATTCATCATATAGCAGCAACAAGTAACAAAAAATGAACCCTTAGGTACAAACTAAGGATGATACAAATAAAAGATTGCTAGCAGTATA
Organism: Taxus wallichiana var. yunnanensis; assembly: GCA_018340775.1. Classification (NCBI taxonomy): domain Eukaryota; kingdom Viridiplantae; phylum Streptophyta; class Pinopsida; order Cupressales; family Taxaceae; genus Taxus; species Taxus wallichiana. Next base: position 301,552,879 of record CM031234.1, read on the forward strand.
GATTTCCATGAAAGAGTGATTATACTCTCAAAGTATTAATTGAAGATCTCATTTTTTTCTAAGTGACCATTCGACCTTAAACTAAAGTTCAAAACATAAAACATCATTCAAGTGAGCTCATGAAGTTCATACCATAAGCAATTCAAGTAACATCTACAGTTATAAAAGGATATGAAAAGTCATAATAACCTAGATTTAAAGTATAGATGTCTTTTCAGATAAGTGTATCAATTCAAGATCAGAATGAAGGAGATGATTATAACTCAAGACTATAATCAAAGAATGCAACATTTACAGAATATTTGAAGACCCTACTGTAGAAGAAAGACTTAGCATTATTATTATGAAACCCCAGCTCAAAGTGGTGAAGCACAAAATTCATATAGAGAGGAAAGTCATAAAGATCAAGTCAGAAGGTGTAAAATCTTCGACAAAACTCTCAAGTTTTAAAAACACAAGTGAGTAAATACATAGATGTCAAGATACCCAACGACCATTTAAATAAATGTGCAGTGGGATGATAAACTTGAATACCCATTTCTCGAAATACACAGATCTACAGCTTTGGAGAGTCAATAATCAATAAATAGTGGAAAGTATTTAAGGAGAATCCATGAGCTTACCTTCTCCCATAAATGTAAGTGAATCAAGATGGAACTCAGAGTCGTGAATTCAAATAAGAGCCAAAAAATGAGTACCCAGAATTAGTTTCAACTCAAAATCTCCAAAGAAACCAAGGGATCACATGAAAATGCAAAGGAAAAATGATTATCAGTGTTTTGAAGCCGAAAATAGCAATGATAAATCAGCAGAGATACTTAGGAGGTCAATACTTACCTTACCTCATGGAATAGTGTGATAGTTACACAGTCCCAGGATCGACAGACTTCAACGATGGCGGTCAAGAAAGAAGACAAGGTCCCTTTTAAAGAAAATTTGATCTCGAAGGCAATGCAACTGGTAAAATCGACCAAAATATTGTATGGAAAGCCAACTCAGAGCTCAAAACAATCAAAATGGTAGCCATTAAAATGCTACAGAGAGTTCAAGAGCCGAGCTTGACAGAGGAATGATCACAGAAATATGAAAAAATCGAGACCTACAGGATCCTCTTAGAGCTTGAAAGAAGCAGAGACTCAAACACCAAAGAATAACGCAGTCCTGAGTTCTAAGAGATCAATCAAGGCAACGAACCCACAACCATTTTTCTCAGAAAACTCGAATAGAGCAGAAGCAACAAAGTTACAGATTCACTCGAACTCAGAGAACCATTTATGCAGAGGGGCCAAGCTCAATGAGTTCACAACAATGGCGTCAACAAATTTTTCCCAAGGCTTTTCCCATGACTGAAAATCCAATTGAAATGATCATTAGGGTCGAGTTACCCTTTACCATGCAAACCCGAGAGGTGATTCAACAAAACCCAACCAGAGTTAAGAACCAATGACCAGAGATCAAGTGGTGCAAAGATCGATGGCTGAGGATCAATACAGATTTCAACGCAAGTTACCATGGTAAGATACCAATTAATACATTAAACTTTAGGTCATAAAACCCTAACCATAGTCAATGATCGATGGCTCAAATGAAAAAGGACACCAGATCAATGCTCAAAAATTGATCACCAAATATCAAAGAAAACTCAACCTGAGCTGCATATGTCACCGACAAGGCGCATGGAGGGGTGAGTCTTCATCATGAGGGGTCTAACCTTGTTATTTTAAAAATTATCTACATTTGACATACCAACCATAGTCCAAGCTCGGATATACCAAAAGTTTCAGACCAAATAATGTTATTATAATGATCAATCCAAAAGGTGATTCCCACCTTATTCTATTCAAAATACAATAGCCGACCAACTATACAATACAATTTTAATCAAAAGGTGGTGGACTATAGTATGACCATGTGTTACAAAAAGGTGGCTGAATATAGGATGGTGGATTTTTAAAAAGTTACCTCCCCACATGTGTTTAAAACCATGGTGACTTGCTAAGTCCACAAGAGTGGCCAAACCAATGAAGACTAATACTAAACTACAAAGGTGGTCCCCACTATTGGAAGAGTTGTAGATGATTTACATGTATGTTATTCATGTGACCACTAGAAGACAAGGAATGTTAACATCAAAACCTGAGCTTGGAGGTGGTCCCCATCAAGTGAATATTTGGATGAATTACTATTGCAAGTATTACAAATAATGTAATTAATTTTTCTCAGAGAGATATTTTTCCATGCCTTCACAAAGGGACAGATCAACAAGAAGACAAATTTCATGTACATGGAAGAAAACTTGCTCAGCAAGAAAGATTTATTATTGGAAAATTATTCACCCATTCTTTTCTTTAAAATAGGATAGTCAACTCGGTTTGACTGTGATGTAATCAGAGGCTATTAATGCCTCTTTGTATTAGTTTGCTTTATTTTATTCCATTATTTATTAATAAATAAATGATAAAAATAGAATGCATGGGTGAGTACAACCTTAGTCTATTTTTGGGAAGGGTGGGTGAATCAATTTTGCTATATATTTTGTGCTTCAGCAAAGCACAAGAGGAAGGAATTTTTAGATACATGAGTATTGAAGTAGTTTTTGCCAGTTTTTCCCTTTGAATGTGAAGTATTTTCTATCTTTCCAATTATTTGTAGTCTTGTGTATGTTCCCATTAATCTTGTGAAGATGAATTCCCTAATTAATCATCTTACCCTATTACAAATTTAGTAATTTCTGCATGATATTAATGTGTATGTTTAGCTTAGCAGTATTGTTGTGATATTTTCCCTCAATACCTCCAAGTGTTTGCCTTTAATATTCTACAGAAAACTATTGGCTTAGGCATCAAGAATCCATTCCCATATAAATTGTGCATGTACTCAGTCAAATACCTCATACAAGTTTGGTGTATCACCTCAGTTTTAATTTCATTTTACATTCATCTTTTACCCTTAAACCCCAAAAAATCAGTTTAGGATACATCAATAAGGAATCGGCCTTAATACTGGAGACTCACCTCAAAATAGGTATACACACAGACTTGAGGTGTTTCCATTGTATCTATGAAAGACAGAGATAAATTTTGCAAGCCTAGAACACCTACAGCCATCTCTCTATAGGGTGCACTTTCGAGAGATAACACTTCCATATTTTCCAGTCACCTCTATGACATGGTCCTATGAGCATCTTCTATTCAGCTAAGTTCTTTCATCCTCTCTCTTACACATTAGGTTTTTATTTCCATTAGTTTAAATGTTTGAGTCATCTTTAAATTTATTTAGAACATCTATTTACTTTATTTACAACTATTCATATCTTAGATTAACTAGTACATATATTTGCATTTTGTTTAATCACATACCAACATGGTTTGCATAGTGATATTGTGTTGGGGTTCCTGTTTATTTGATTTTAGAGGTTTTTTATGTTTGGTTGCACTATTATTTTTCAAAGGCCTCCCTAGTAATATATGACATGCATCTATCGAGATAACATCACACCACACCTCGTGCTTGTAGGTATTCCCAATCAAAAACATTACTAGGCATATTTTATCTATGGTTACCCAGTTCCCTTTACCGAACCATGATGTGCGATAGAGATACATGTGCTTCTCACATTTCACACTAATTTTATCAACCATCATATTTGAGACCATATTTTCATAACTACCACCATCGATAATGATTTTACATACCTTCCCTCTAGAGGTACATCTTGTTCAAAAGATATTTATCCATAACTAAGAATCACCACCACCACCATCTTGTTCTTTCTCCTTCCTCAAGATGATCAACATCCTCCTTATCTTGAGGGTTTCACCCAATTCTATAAAAACATCCATTTTATTTTCTTCTTTATCTTCAACCACATTAAGTTGTAGATGTTGTACTTGTCATCTATCCTGTTTAGGATAGTGCAGACACTCAAAATATCAATGCCCTTCTTCACCACATTGGTTATAGGTAGACTAACTTTGGGGGATATTCCAACCGCATCCTCCACCATATCTTATTCCTCTCTAAAACCTCCTACCTCTTTGGTATTTACCACAGCGTTGACTAAATTCTTCCCGCCCTTCTTCATTATAGGATTTACCTTCTAGGGAATCAAATATACCTCTCCCTATCATTGGAGATGATGGTGGTCCTCTGTTCACTCCTCTTCTAAAATTAATCCTTTTGTTATTTTCCTCTCCTTTCAAGGATAGATAATAAGCCTCATCCAGGTTATGGATCCAGAGTATAATAAATTCTCCTTGTATGGTATAACATAAGCTATTCACATACCTTGTAGCCTATTGTGTTTAAGAATATCATTGTTCCACCAAGATTGATAGCTTGTAAAAATCATTATTATAATATTTAATGTTGAGATCCTTATGACTTAGGTTTTGAAACCTTTTAAATAGTGTCTCGACATAATCTATAGGAAGAAACTTTTCTTTTAAAATCATTATTGGAGACATGATTTCAGGACATAGGGATAGATCTCGGAGCCCTAGGAAGAGGAAGGAGCATGTAGAGAGACCTAGGGTTCGTTAGTTGTCAACTGCAGACAATCTCAGGGAGATCCTGAAGTTACAACCATATCACTATTCTGGAGATACATGTGGGTTTCAGGCGAGGCCTGGTTGGTGAGCTTGAGCGGATGCTTCAAGCTTTTCCCTTGTACTAGCAACATGAAATCTCATGTTACACTCCATCTTCTAAGGGATGGAGCAGGAATTTGGTGGATGACCAAGGAGCTGAAGCTCTATGTTGACTCGGAGACACTTACCTAGGAGCTATTTGAGGAGTGGTTCAGGAGAAGGTATTTACCCAGGAGGTTTATTCAACAATGGATAGATGAGTTCCACAACCTTTTTCAGGAATCTATGACTATAGCCGAGTATGAGAGTCAATTTCTAGACCTACTCAAGTATGTCAACTATATGTAGGATGAGTAGGTATGGATTCACAGGTTCATCAGGGCATGAACTTGGATTTGGGTGGCGCGGTGCACATTCATTTCCCACAGACATTAGCAGAAGTCGTGGAGAAGGCCTATATTGTAGAGGAGACACGGGGAAATACACAATAGGATAGAGATAGAAATTTCAGAGCCGCATCCAGTAGATGTAGGATGGAAGATTGAGAGGGTCAGTTCCTCCTCCTCGTGGTGGATAGGGTACAGGAAAGTCTTCATTCAGGCCACCACAATAGCCACCTCAGTAGCAATAGTAGCAGTAGTAGACCCGCCCACCTTATAGACCTCCTCAGAGATTCGACACACAGAGGGGGGCGGAGTATGGGGCCTCTTCCTGTGGGTCCCATCAAGACACATGGTGCACCGAGAGCTCAGTCAACAGGAGCTCATCAGTAGAGACCTCAACAATCCATAGCTAGATCGTCAGGATCCACAACATAGATCTCTAGAGTACCAACTGGAGCTACATCTCACTTGGAGAGGACCAGAATCTATTATGGTTGTGGCATTGTTGGACATCATTGGAGAGAGTGCCCACGAACCCTAGTAACAAGGGTAAGATGTAGATCTTAGAGCCTATTGTTGGCGACATGGGATGGAGCCATCAGATCTACGTACCAGTTGAGAACCACTAAGTAGAGTACCAGAGTATCATGCTAGAGATGACATGTAGTATTGGTGGTATTTCCGCCTCTATATTGTTTTAATTCTAGTTCATCTGATTCTTTTATTACACCATCCTTAGTAGAGCATTGTAGGTTGGTGGCAGTTAGGTAGGGTTTAGTTGGGACGTTGAGATGGCTTCTGGAGCCAAAATTTCTGTAGACTCCTTATTTAAGAAGTGTGTAGTGGATTTGAGACCCTTCACCACTACCTCGGATCTTTGTATCCTTCCATTGGGTTCATATGGAGTCATCTTGGGCATGGACTGGTTGTCTACACACAGAGCTAGAATGGACTATTACCATATGAATATTTCTTGTACATATGACCTAGGAGTTGAGTTAGTGATAGTGGGAATTAGGAGGCCCGTTTCCATTCACACCATCTCCACTATGCAGCTTAAGCGGTGTGGGTGATAAGGTTGTCAGATGTATGTTGTTACGATTAGTGATAGATCTGAGGATGAGTCTAGTGGACCATCCCTTAATGACCATCAAATTTTGAGAGAGTTTGTTGATGTTTTTCTAGGGGAGCTACCGGGGTTACCTCCCCCACATGAGATAGATTTCCACATAGATCTGGTTCCAGTGTAGAGCCTATCTCACGAGCACCTTATCGGATGACTACCTCTAAGCTATGTGAGCCCAAGTTGGAGCTTAAGGGACTTATAGAGAAAGGCATAATCCATCCTAATGTATCCCCTTGGGGTGCACCAGTGATTTTTCTAAACGAAGAAGGATGGATCCCTACGGTTTTGTATTGATTACCGCTAGCTAAACAAAGTAATGATAAAAAATTGTTACCCCCTTCCACGCATTGATGATTTATTTGATCAGATGAAGGGGGATGCAATTTTTTCCAAGATAGACCTTAAGTCAGGATATCATCAGCTGAGGATCACGGAGGCAGATATTCATAAGACCGCCTTCCTTACGAGATATGGCCACTACAAGTTCACAATCGTGCCTTTTGATCTGACGAATGCCCCGTAGTGTTCATGTGTTTGATGAATGGGGTATTTAGGAAATTTTTGATCACTTCGTGCTCATCTTCCTTGATGAAATTATGATATACTCACATACACGTGAGGAGCACGAGGAGCACCTTCGTCAAGTTCTTATGTGTCTTCGTGAGCAGCAGCTATATGGGAACTTAGAGAAGTGTGTGTTCTTTCAGACAGAGGTGCAGTATTTGGGCCACATCATTTCTGGGGAAGGTATCACATTTAATCCTTCCAAGATTTGAGTTATCATGGATTGGCCAGCACTCACGAGTGTGACCGAGGTGTAGCTTCATGGGTTTGACAGGATATTACATGATATTTGTTCAGGACTTTTCATGGATTGCACATCCCATCACTTCCCTTCATCAGAAAGGGAAGAAGTTTGTATGGTCAGATAGATGTGACCAGGCCTTCAGGACACTGAAGGAATGCCTCATGACAGTTCCTATTCTTGCAGTGTCAGATCCTCACAGTGAGTTCTTCGTTTGCACAGATGCATCTTTGGCAAGACTTGGAGGTGTGTTGATGCAGGAGGGCAGAGTAGTTGCTTTTGAGTCTCGCAAACTCAAGGATTATGAGATCAATTATCTAACTCATGATCTTGAGCTTACATCATTTTTGCATGCCTTGGTGTGGTGGAGACACTTCCTTTTTGTCTAGATATTTACACTCAGGATTGATCACTTGAGTCTTTGCCACCTCTTCACGTAGCCCAATCTCAATGCTCGTTAGCGGCATTGGATGGAGTTTCTTTATGAGTACAATATGGAGATAAAGCATGTAAAAGGGAAGGAGAACGTGGTTGTAGATGCCCTGAGTATATGGAGACATGTGGTTATGGCTACTTCAGTGGGTACAAATTTGTGGAGCAGGATTTTGCAGCAGCTTCCTCGTGATAGTTTCTACCTTACAACCAGAGCAGAGATTGAGTCTCAAAGATCCCTTGAGGAGATATTTTATGGATTTTCATTAGAGGTGGATGGTCTTCTAAGACACAGAGGTCAAATTTATGTTCCTAGAGATGGAGTCTTGAGACAGAAATTTTGACAGAGGCTCATCATGCACCTTATTTAGCCCATCCCAAGGTGAAGAAGATGCACTCACTTTGAGACAATTGTACCATTGGAAAGGACTTCAAAGAGATGTGGCTCAATTTGTGTCACATTGTTTAGAGTATCAGAGGGTGAAGGCCAAGCATCAACATCCAACTTTCCTTCTCTTTCCTCATGCTATACCGAAGTGGAAATGGGACACCATTTCCATGGACTTCATAGTTGGGTTACTGACGTTGAGGTACCACCACGACGCCAAAATGGTCACAGTGGATAAATTGAATAAAGTGGCTCATTTTTCTCTAGTGAAGACCACCTTCATAGCTAGTGCATTGGCAAGAGTGTATCTCGATGAGATTGTCAGATTGCATGGTATTCCGTAGAAGATCATTTACGACCGTGATCCTTTGTACACTTCCCACTTCTGGACCACCATGAAATATGCTCTTGGGATGAGGATCAATTTCAGCACAACGTATCACCCTGAGACAGATGGGCAGATGAAGTAGATGAATCAGATCTTAGAGGACATGCTTAGGATGTACGTTATGGATCATCAATCGAGATGGGAGGAGTATATGTACTTGGTGGAGTTTTCCTATAATAATAGTTTCCATAGTTTGATAGGCATGGCTCCTTTTCAGGAATTGTATGGCAGAGAGTGCAAGACACCTCTTAGTTGGGACAGGTTAGAGGACAGGGTTTCTCTTGGGCCAACTTTACTATAGGACATGGAGCGAAGGTTGTTATGATCAGACATAGATTGTAGGAGGCGCAGGATAGGAAAAATAATTATGCGGATCAACATAGGAAAGATCGTAGTTATGAGGTGGGCACGAAGGTGTTTCTTCATGTTAGGCCGCATAAGAGCCCTATCCATTACGAAAAAGGTTCTAAGCTTTCTCCTAGGTTTGTGGGTTCCTTTGAGATTTTGGAGCGCATCGGTCCCTTGGCCTATCATCTAGCATTTCCACCTAGCTTGTCTCGTGTCCATGATGTGTTTCATGTTTTTGTGCTTAGGAGATACATTACTGATTCTTGTCATGTATTAGATTGGACCACATTGCAGGTGCAGGATCAGGGGCAGGTGATGGTGGATCCCATCCATATTATAGAGTGCATAACCCTGTGCCTTTGAGGAAGAGATATTGACCATGTTTGGGTACAGTGGGACAAGTATGAAGAGACTGCTGCTATATGGGAGGATGCTACATTGTGATGAGTTCAGTTTCCACACCTTTTCCAGTGACTTCCAAGAGGAAGTCGAGTCTAAGGGGAGGGGATGTAGCACCCATTTCCCTTTGACACCTATTAATGTTGATTTCTATACTATTGACTCTACTTATGGACATTTTGTATTATTCTGACTTAGCATGATGTAGATGTTAGAGATACTGAGACTATTGTTGGTTTTCGATTCTTAGTATGATGTGTGTGGACTTTTAGAGACATTTTTATATTGATGATGATATGTTGTTGACATGGTTATATATATTTTTGACATGTGATATTTTCGTCACATTGAGTAGACCTTGATAATTGAACTAATTTTGTGATCCTATTGATATTGATGAAATGTAGAATCGAGATGTTGTTAGAAATTGTAAATGATATCATAATTTCCTAGATGATGATTTGATGCATATGTAGATGATTGTGGATTTATATTACATATTTTATCTTGGATTTTTTTATGTAGCCACGAGGCCGAAGGAGGTATTATGTGTTTTACAAGTAAATATATTCACAACAAACAACAAGGGGGATTAGAGACCAACCACATTAGAATGCTAGGTGAATTCAACAAGGGTCACCATGGCAACATGTATTTTGTGTGTGTGTGTGTGTGTGTGTGTGTTTGAATTATTGTTAGGGGGTTCCCATGGGGGATTACCTCTAATTATGACCAAGGGGTTTATGTGTTGTCTTTTATTTAGTTTCCTTTATTTAATGTTAGTATGTGATTTTAGTGATGTAATTTCTTTGTATTAATTATTTTGAATTTGGTGTAATTTTTCCCTTTATCATTAATGGGTTTAAGTGTCTTATTTAAGTTAATTTAATCATGTTCTAAACTAATTATGGATGTGACTAAAAGGAATTCATTTATTAGACTAGATGGCTCTTGGGTTTTGTGTTGTAAGTTGAGTGCTTGGGATCTTGAGTGTTGTACACTCTACCCCTTCATGAAAATTCGAATTTGGCCTTACTAGGTAATTTTGGAAGCTTATGAGATGAGTTAAACTTGTCCCACACCTCTTAAATTGATATTGCAACCCTACCTATGGATTGGGGGTCAAAAATAGACCCCATTATGTGTTTTGTAAGTCAAAAAGTGACATTTATTGCACTTTTCTTACATGGGTCTTTAAGTTTGTCCTTAGGGGTGTGGGGCTTGGATTGTGTGTGTAAGTAATTTGTCATTCCTCTCACCCACCAATTTATTGTGCATTGGGGTTGAGGTTTGACTTGTGAGGTGGAGTTGAGGATGAGTGATGTGGCATCCTACATGGAGCCACCTCACCCTCCTCTCTCCCTTTTCTATTTATTCAAGTTCTTTTGCTTGTTTGGGGGTTACTTGATTCTTTTGTGCTCTTGATTTTTTGGAGTTAGAGGATTTTGGAGTTCTTGTGGTATTTGTTGGAGATTTTTGGTGATTTCTTGGGTTTGAAGAAGCTTGGATATTGACTCTTGGAAAATCTCTACCATGGAAAGGTAGGAGATTTACTCTTTCTTAATGTTCTTCTTTTATTTTGTGTATATGTGCTTGTTTTTGAGTGTTTTGGAATGCTTGTTGGGTGCTTGGGTAGATTTCCTAAGTGTGGTGTAGGAGGGGACTATGGGGAGATTTCATGTAGGGAGGCATAAGAGTTTATTTCATGTTTTGGAGGGAGTTTGGGTTGGGTGCCCCACCTTGGACAAGGAATGCTTGCATTTCTTACTTGTTTCTTTTATGAGGGAGGCATAAGAGAATGAGGGAGGCATAAGAGTATGTGGGAGGCATAAGAGGTACTTGAGGGAGGCATAAGAGTATGTAGGGGTTTTGAGATATGTATTGGAGGTTTTTAAGGTGGGCACCCATTTCCCATTGGGAGGCATAAGTGACCTCCCCATAGGTTCTTACTCCTTTGGCTTTTCATTTTGAAGCCTTGTATATTTTGTTGTTTTTCCTTCTTGTGTTTGTAGTTTGAGTTTGGTTGTGTTTTGGAATGGTTGTGAAATACTTGGTTTTGTGTTGTGGAAGCTTTTTGTTTCCATGTGTTGGATCCACCTTTCATTGCAATGTGGTTGGGGCTCGGGGCCAATGAGGAGGATGGCTTCTCCTCCTCATTGGATATTTTGGTTGGGTGGAGAGTGTTTCCTCTCCCCCATTTTTGTTGTGGATCAATAAAATCATGAAGGAGCTCTCTTGTTGGTGATGTGAAGCTTGGAGATTTTGTTGGAGTCCTTAAGAAATCCCTTCTTGTGAGAAGCCTTATTGTTGTTCACACTTAGGGTGGAGGAACTTGTAACCTTGTATTTATTTTTAGCTTACATTCTTGTATTATTTCCCACTTTAAGTGGAAGACATTGTAATAATATTGTGAAGAAAATTTGCATTCAATTATTGGATATGAAAGTTGTATTGTATATTGAAAAAGAGAAAGAAAGATTTGTTTTATAAAGCTAGTCTTGTGAAATAGAAAAGAAAGTTTATTATCTTTATTTGAAGTTTTAGTATTGTGAAGAAAAGAAAGAATCTAGAAATTATAAAAATGAGTATGGTGTATGCTTGGAAAACTTGAATGTAGAACCAAGTTGTTAGTAGTTGTTTGAACTAATAAGTTTTAGTGGAAATGGAAATAAGCCACAAATTTGAAGTATATAGTTGTGATAAATGTTAAGTAGATTATTTTGTTAAAATGATTCATTGTTGTTGTTACTTATTGAAAAAGAAATGCTTTAAAATGAGTAATTTTAACTATGAAGTGAATAGATGGAATCAAATCCTACAACTAGAAACTCTAGGCATATAAAATCTAGTTCAGAATGTATTTTTAAACATTTTAATGACTTTTGTTTTTGGGAAATCTCAAATTTTTAGGTTATGTTTCTAAGAAAAAGGACCACCACCCTGTGTAGAGCGGCGGTCTCATAACCACCACTCAGGAAAGGCGGCGGTCTCAGAACCACCGCTTCGGCAAGGCGGCGGTTCGTGAATCGTCACCCAGGTGGGACGCGTGGTCCCAGGACCGTTGGCCTACTCTGGGGCGGAAATTCTATCACTTTCTGCGGAAAACATAAATCTGCACCTTTGTAATTTTTAACTTGGTCAAAACATAATTGTAAGCATGTAAAAATTAGAAGAGACCTCCAACAATCAAATAATGGCTAAATCTCATGGTTTTAAGTAATAAAATCTTCAAATGGTGGATTCAAAGTACTCAAACTTGTATATTTTAATAGAGGTAGGGTTTGCCCCAAAATGGAGAACTCTAAATACAAATAGATTTGAAATAAAACCATATTTAAAAAGGAAATCCCTTCAATCCTTGAATGAAAGACATTACAATAATAAACCTACAATCTAAACTAATCTAAGCTTGATTTCCTTGTAGACTCCTCCATAGTTCTTCCTTCCTTGCTCCCATGGCTTCCTTCTCTTCAACCTGCAAATTAAACAAAGGAAAAGTGGCCAAATGAGGAGACTTGGGTAAGGAAAGAGATTTAATAAGAATTCATAAGGAATTTTAGGGCTAGTTTGGAACCCTAGGATCTAGTGGCCATAATTGAATTGATCTAAGGGTGGAGGATCAACCCTACTTTTGTTTGGTAGGAATGTATTTTTAAATGTTTTAATTAAATCTTAAGGTATGTGTAGATGGGTGAATGGGGCCATTTAATTTAAGTTCTTGGTATGTTTTAAGGAAATTAATAAAAATGACTTTAAGCTATTAGGATAATGAAACTAAAATATTTAAGCATGAGGTTAACTATTTTAGGATTGAACATTAACTAAAGAGGACAAAAGCACTAAACCAAGTAAATTAAATTAAGGCACCTTACTAAATGAATTTTAAATTAATCGACCTTAGAGGTAAAGTAAATTTAATATTTAATCATTTAACTAGACCTGGTCTATCATTTGTAAAGTTGAGATTATTAGAGTAAATTAATTTGATGTACCCTAGGGGTTAACACCCCTGTAACCTTTTAACTTTAACAAAAAAATAGCCACAATTTTTGGGATAAGTGTTAGGTTTTAACGTGTTCCTAGAATGCCATTTTTACACGTTACACTCTTTATCTTGAGGGTTTCACCAAATTCTATAAAAACATCCATTTCATCTTCTTCTTTATCTTCAACCACATTAAGTTGTAGATGTTTTACTTGTCATCTATCATGTTTAAGATAGTGCAGACACTCAAAATATCAATGCCCTTCTTCACCACATTGGTTATAGGTATACTAATTTTTGGGGATATTCCAACCGCATCCTCCACCGTATATTATTCCTCTCTAAAACCTCCTACCTCTTTGGTATTTACCAAAGCCTTGACTAGATTCTTCCCACCCTTGTTCATTATAGGATTTACCTTCTAGGGAATCAAATCTACCTCTCCCTCTCATTGGAGATGATGGTGGTCCTCTGTTCACTCCTCTTCTAAAATTAATCCTTTTTTTCTTTTCCTCTCCTTTCAAGTATAGATAATAAGCATCATCCAAGTTATGGATCCAGAGTATAATCAATTCTCCTTGTATGGTATAACATAAACTATTCACATACCTTGTAGCCTATTGTGTTTAAGAATATCCTTGTTCCACCAAGATTGATAGATTGTAAAACTCATTATTATAATATTTAATGTTGAGATCCTTGTGACTTAGGTTTTGAAACCTTTGAAATAGTGTCTCGACAGAATCTATAGGAAGAAACTTTTATTTTTATTTTTTCACCATTTTACTCAATTTTTGTATCTTGTCATTTTGTTTTCTTTTTATTTCACTTTGCAAGTGATCCCACCAGATCAATACATGTCCAGCCAACTTAGTGCATGAAAACTTAACCTTATTCTCCTCTGAAAACTTTTTCCTCTCAAATAATTTTTCCATGTGATTCAACTAGTCAATCAACTCATCTAGTTGTAAACCTCAACCATAATTAAGAACATACTCTTGGTGTTGTCATTATTTCCCTCCAAAGCTCATATCGGTCTCTTCTCAATGGAAAATCATTAAATATTTTTTCATCTCTCTCATTTTCTTCTTCATTTCCTCCTTCATTCCTTAGAGGAGGTAATTATTCATTATCACTATCTTGGTTTGCATCGCCATTTGTATGGCTTCATCTGAGCTGGTAAATTATCTTGTGATCTCAACAAATTGTCTCTATATCTCCTACATATGCCTATTCATATAAGCATATCCTCCTCTCCCACATTTAGCCATGCTTATATAAAATAGAGGTAATAAATCACACAAAAAAATTAAAAATATATTTTACCTTCACCATTCCTACAAGATCAAAATCCTACTATGATACCAATTGATGTGGATCCAGCCATAAGAGGCACTACAAGACTATGGGTTATGTATCCACATTTTTTCACAATTAATTTGTGGATGGTGAGTTCAAAATTTTGAATCTGAATTTTTGGACTCCACCCACAATTTCATTGTGGAAACAAAAAATTGTGACAAAACATGTGGAAATTCCACAATCCAATTATTGTTGTAGTATCACATTTATGGGATTGTAAAACTTCAACAATACTTGGATTGTGGGTTTTACAACATATTTTTCACTTTTTTTTTTCCACAATAAAATTGTGTGTGGATTCAGCAAAATTGGATTCACACTTTTAAACTCTGCACTCAAAATGAAATAATTGCCAATTTATTGATGCATAATTCTATTATGGGAGACCCCAATCTTTTTTAATAAAAAAAATCACATAATTGTAAATTTTACTTTAGAATCATGATTTAAATTTGATATTAAATTTATCAATTTTTTTCATAAAAAATTTAAATATTTTTACTTACATTTGATTCTTTCTACCAACACTTTAATATATATTTTATATTAAATTAAATATTTTTAAATTTGATTTTTTCTACCCACACTTTAATATATATTTTATTTTAAATTAAGTATTTTTAAATTAGATTCTTTCTACCCACACTTTAATTTATTTTTTATATCATATTTCTATCAAAAATTGCCTTCCTTATCTGTGAATTAGTTGTGGAAATATTGGGAAAAACTACCCATAAGTTTTAAATCCCTCTTTTTTATTAGGTTTAGATCTCATATGGGTATTGTGTATTAAATTCATAACTACAATTTCATACTCATTGAATCTTCTTAGCAACAATTTCAAATTCTCCATTCAAACAATTTTCACATGAGCTTAAATTTCCTTGAATAATTTTTTTATTTCAAAAACAATATTTAGAATAAAATATTGATACCATTGAGTATGAAAAACTGATTATTCTATTTTTCGTTCATTTACTTATGAAGATACATCTTAAAGAAGGTGCAAACTAAATATCCAAACTCAAATATTAGTTTAGATTCCAACCTATAAAAGCAAGAAAAACAAAAACACAAAATCAATAAAGAATTCAGTCGTCAATCAAACATTTAAGCTTATAAGTTCATTATAAAAAAATACCTTTCACTAATCTTCTGTTGATTTCTTCGTGCACTCTCTATGCTAAATGGAGTTTCTAAAATTTTATTTCAATCTTATAACACACTGGGCATAATTTAAGCCATAAAAGAATATATCTATGCCGTAGAAAATGTCCATTCATGCATATAAATTTAGGCCTCAATAAAAGGCATGATTTCAAGCTTATATGCATGATCAGGGTTAACAAGAATACCAAAAATGATAAATTATATATAACAAGAACTTCCAGTCCAAGCTGAAAAAAAGATCTCGGTGGTTTATAATATTTTCAAGTTATGAAAAGGCGGAAGTCAAACTATAAGCGCCACATTTTTTATGGGCATTTTTCATTTCATAATTGTTTTCATTGATTGCAGATTTTATATGTATATTTAATTTTTTTCTAAAGATTTTAAATATTTCCACATTTGTTATAATAAATAGAATCAAATAATTGTGAATAGAATATTAGTGAAAGAGATTTTTTATTTTGAATATCAATTTAATATTATAAAAGTTAGAGATGTCAAAAAATCTAGGTTGAGCGTTTTAGGCTCTGCGATTTTTGCGCAGTGAATGCTCGGCTTGCCGTATGCCGCCATAGCGTCACACCGCTAATCTTCTGATCCAGTGGGAATATCTGCATTAATTTTGTATTGATCACCTCCCCGCCCCTTGGGCGGCTTATATAATGACCACCTCCTCGGGCCATGCATCTATTGATGTTGGTCTTATCGCAAGAGCTCTGGACAACAATGGCACCGAAAAGAGCGAGGAAATTCATTCCGAAGGTATTCGACAAGGTAAGGATTCTGATACTCCTTCCCGATATTGTGCTTGATTTACCTACGTTTGATAAAGCATGCAACTGGTTTGAATATTTTTCTCTTGTTGCTTACTTTGTGGGCCGAGTTCCCCCAGAAGGCATCCTCCGTCAATGGATTCATAACCATTGGCAACCCCATGGTGTCAAAGTTGAGGGAGTTCAGAATATGACCAAGGTTTTTTTCTATTTCACTTTGCTAATGCTGAGCATTGCAAAGTTGTTGTCAACCATGGTCCCTGGTTTATTCGTAATACCCTTATGGTGTTTTCCCACTGGACTCGGGACTTTCAAGTCTCCGAGCAAGCCAAACTCAAGATTCCTATTTGGATTGAATTTCCAGGTCTGCCATTGCCTCTATGGGGTTTTATTGACTAGCTTATCAAACCCTTGGGTCATCTCATCTACCATGAACAACCCAAATTTTACTCAGCTTGACCCCAAAAATGGGTCTGTGTGGAAATTGATCTCTCAAAGGACCTTAAGGATACCCTCGACATACAGGTGAGGAATACACACTTTGCATAGAAGGTGATTTATATTAACCTACCCAACACTTGTTTTCGGTGCTAATCCACCGATCACATGATCAAGGATTGTCCCCTCATGACACAAAGCTCACCGGCTGTTGTTGAGAAGCCCCCAACCTGACCCTAAATACAACACCCCCCTTCTGATGGATGGACCACCGTCACTAGCCGTAAACCTTCGGCTCACAATAAATCCCAAACTGCCACTTATAAACCGGTGAATGCCTCTGCTTCTACTCCTGTGAAGCCATCTACTGCGTCCCTTCCCAAGCCCTCATCTGCCATCTCCCAGACTCCGTAAGCTACTATTGTCATCAGTTCCCACCCATTGGTGCCTGTTTTTGCACACCCCTCGCTTCCCGAACCCTCAAGCATCATGGATAACACTACCAGTGGTTCGGCTACTCAGACAGAGAGAAAATCAGCCTTACGTCATTCAAGAAGTCCCTCCCCTCCTTCTGATGAGGATTTTTCATAGAGACCTTCACGGAAGTTTGAGCTTGGAGACTATTTGCATGGGAATGCATGGAAAGTCACTTTTTCTAACCATTTTGGAGCGTTAACAAGCCTCGAGGAGGAAACCATGCACCTTGATAGTTCTCCATGATAGTTTACTCATGGAATGTTAGGGGGCTCACTAATCTACTCATCAGATATATCTTTTAGAGACAGTTGTAAGTATTTTACAAAGTTTCAAGTTTTGTGTTTACAGGAAGTCAAAATCACTGGCTTCCAGCTTTCTTCTGCTATGCGTACCATCTGGCCTGGTTCTCTCTGCCAGATGTCAGTGCATGATAATGGTCGAGGTGGTGTTGTCACTCTTTTAAGTCCTGACCTCACATCCAATATCATATCATGGGGCTCTGACCCCACCCATCGGGTGGTGTGGACCCTTTTTTATTTTGACGGTCATATTCTTGGGCTGCAAACATTTATGCTTCCAATGATGCTTCGGAGCACTCTTCTTGGTGGTATTTGATCATCACTTGCTGATCACTTTTCATCTTTTCTTTGGCTACTCTAGCTTCTCTTGTGGATTTCAACATGGTGGAATCTCCTGAAGACAAATTGGGCCGACTTCCTATGCGTTGGTGTGCTGGGGACCGTGATGCCTAGTTTTAATTGCGTAATAAGCTCTGTTTGTTTGATCCCAACCACCGCAAGCACTCAAATTCTACCACTCCATGGTTCACATGGTCTAACTTTCGAGTTGGCGATGACAGAGTGTATAAATGCCTTGACAAAGCTCTACTTTAAGAACAATAATGGTTCTCTTTTTCATCATGCTTCCAACACACATAGCCTCTCGGTCTCGGTTGTGGATACAACTTTGGTTTCTGACCATAAGCCTATTTTCTTTGGGCTCCAATGGAACTTTCAATGTCCCAAGCCCAAATCCACTCAGTTCTACTTGAATACGTCTCATCTTTCTCATCCTAAGACTTTGGATTACATCAGACATATTTGGAATCTTGACCCAAGACCTGATGGGATTGATGGATTGATTGGTGGTCTCATGCCATCACTCGCACCACTACTTTTCTTCTAGCTTTATGGGAAACAAGCTATTTTTTTCCCAAAAATGCTCATGAAGCCTCTCATATTGAATACTTGAGAGCTATTCAAGAGCTTAATATGTCTCCCTTTAACACTCATATTCAAGTGCAAGCTGCTCATTGGAAGCATAAAATCCAAATTGAGGAGCACTATAAGGCTAGAGGAGCTCAAGTTCATGCCAGACTTCACTGGCTCAGAATTGGTGATAGAGTCACTAAGGAGTTTTTTACTTCTCTTAAATCTAATCAAACTCTCACTAAAATCAAAGAAATCAAGGAAGGTAATCAAAGGCTTACCCTTTTACCTGACATTCTACAAGCTTTTGTGCATCACTACCATGTTGTGTTCGCTGCCCATCCTGCTACTCCAGCTCGTGATGTTGCTCTCCTCCAATGCATTGAGGCTATTCCCTACAAGCTTTCTAAAAGCCAATGTGTTGCCTATGATCAGCCTCTCACACTTGATGATTTGAAGGAAGCTGCTCTTCAGATGGCTTCTGATAAAGCCCCTAGGGTTGATGGTTTTCCCTGTGAGTTCTACCAGGCTTTGTGGCCTACTGTTGGTCCGGATCTCTACCAGGTTTATCTGGAAGCTATGTCCTCCAACACTCTGGGAGCTTTGATCAACCAAGGCAACATCAAATTCATACCTAAGACTGGTGATCCAGAGCTTATCACCAAAAGCTCGAAGCAACCAATCACTCGCTCAATGTCTCATACAAGATTATTAAACTCCAAAGCTCTTGCTAACAGGCTTACAAACCTATTGCCTTTGATCATCGAGAGTGAACAAATCAACTTTATTAAAAATAGATATATCTTGACAACATGATTACAAATTTCCAACCTTTAGGGAGGGCATGGAATATGCACGCTCCATATTGACTTCTCACCAAAAAAATGGCTAACTGCTCTCACCCAATGTTTGTCAAAATTGATTTTGATTTTGAGAAAGCCTATGACAGAGTTGAGTGGCCTTTCATTCTAGCCATGCTACAAGCTATTGGATTTGGACCTCGGTTCATCCGCTCTGTTAATATGCTCTTCCAAGATGCGGGTGCTTGTATTACTATCAATGGTCAACCGATGGTGTTGAGTGGTTTTCTTCATTCATTCGTCCATCCAACAAGGTTTCCTCTTGCTCCTTCTCTTTATGTCATTCTATCTCAAACCTATGCTTGAAGGTCTCATGTCGACTATTTACTTGCTAATGCTTGCTCATGTTGGTTTAGTCTAAGGCATTCATCTGCCTTCTTCTCCTCAAAGAATTGATTAATGGTCATTTCACCGATTTCTTTTCTCACCCTGGCTGAGTATGAGGCTTCTGTTTTTAATGCTATGTAATTTCTTGATACCTTTTGTCTTGCTTCAGAAGATTTTTCTACCATTCAATGGAAAAAAACCTAATGCTATAGGCAGGCAGTGGGTCCCAAACCTCCTTGGCTAGAGGGATTTCAATGGCTCTCTAGATTGAACCTGGCATCTCAGTTTAAATTTATTGGCATCCCCTTTTCCTTCATCATGGCTTCCCTCCTCTCCTGACCCTTTGGGACTATGTGATTTAACGAGTTGAAAAAAAAATCTCCTTTTGGCTCACCAAGCATTTATCTCTTGCTAGCAAATTTTAAGTTTGTTCTAAGGTTCTAGCTTCCACTCATGTCTACTATTCCTCCTATTGGGCTCCTTCTAAGGCTTGCTTACCATCGGTTGGAAAAAATTCTACGTGAATTCCTTTGGGCCAAATCTGAGGGGAACCATGGTTTTCACAGGGTTGCTTGGGATGTTTGTTGTATGCCCAAAAACACCGGTGATCTTGGCCTTATCAACATACAATTGCAAGGGGTTTCTCTTACCACCAAATGGATAATTCGTAGCCTTGAAGGTGAGGAATCTTGGAAAATTCTGCTCAGGCATTGTATATCTCAAGGGTCCCCTCTTAATCGGAAGGCATGGCAAGGTCTGAACTACTATTCTTTATTGCTTTTCCCTGTTCCTCTTAAAATTGGTGGTTCTTTTGTGGCTAAAAGTATTTGGAAATCCTGGGAGCTCCTCAAACCCCACCTGCTTTGGTAGGGTGATGGTTTCTGAAATGGGCTCTCTCTCAACTCTCTCAACTTATGGTGGAATCCATTTTTTCAATATCAGGACAAACCTCTTGCTCTTTTAGTGCAATTTAAGGGTATGCGTCTTTTCAGAAAAGGGGTTAAGTTTATTCAGGACCTTTTTGTCCGCCACCAGGGATTGGCTTCCATGGATCAACTTGAAAGCTAAATTTACTCTTCATGACAATGATAAACAAGCCATTTTTCTAATTCAAGAGCTCATACCTGGTGATTATTTGCATAAAATTGGGGTTCATACGCAGTGCCCATGGTGGTTTGACTGGCATTGGCCCCCTGCTACCCCCTTCAAAAATTACAAACCTCGAGGTGGGTAATGGTCTTTGAGATGCCTGTTGAGGTCTCGGAAGTCACGCATGCGACCTAATTTCTCCATTCTTCTTCCTTACCAATACAAGTTACTTCTTCTTGCTCAAGCAACTCCCTTTCAATAAGCTCAATGCTCGTTGAGTTTGCCCCATTCCATTCCCATTTTGGTTGGAAGCAATGTTGCTTTCAAGTTTTCATTTTGGGCCATTCTATAGAGCCCAAAGTTGCTCACTTCCTTTGTTGTCCCCTTCTTGTGTATTCTCCACTCAACGGCTTCCTTTGTGGGAAAAGGCCTCATTCTTATGGGAGCTCCTCCATTGTGGTGCTACCCCACCTCCAACAACCACATTGAGACTCTTCTTCATCTCTTTTGGTTAATGATGTCCTTCATGTACCCCCATGCTCAAATTTTCTTGATGGGTCATTCATACCCTTTTTCAACCTTTTTGCCCACGTTCTTTACATGGAAAATGGTTCTTCTCGGGGAACTCGGCCTTTGTTCTATATGGAAAAATTTTACAACATTTGGCATTCTTTTAGAGCTACTATTTTATATCACATCTGGAAAACTAGAAACTCAACTATTTTTAACAAGGAGATGGTGGATAGAACTTTTGTTATTTCTAACAAACTTTTGTTAGGACCAGTTATCTCTTTTAATGTCTCTAATGTTCCATCTTTTGATCTTACTCCTTTCAACATTGGCTCATCTTTAGAATTCATCCTGAACTACTTGCCCCTGAATCTATCATGCAGTTGTGTACCAAGTGGTTTCCAACAACCAATGACACATAGAATGGTGGAGGCTTCAAATTCTTTCTTGGTTGACCCCACCCCGGTTAGTCATTAGTGAGAATTTTCTCCTATCCCCGGTTTGATACATTTGAGGCGAACACCAATTACCATTGCAGACTTGTAATAAATCTCACCCCTAGAGATTGCACTCCCGCATGGAAATGTTGACATGTGTCTTCTTCATTTGATCGATGATGTTAAAAGAGGATGATTTGTCTTTTTGTTGTCCCTAGTTTGGCGCAACCTTTTCTGGAGCTTGAACAGCGCATGTGTTGCTACAACAGGTACCTTAGGTTGATTTTGCACAATTGGAACTGCATTTGGTCTACTAACCCCTTGTTGTGTAGGAGAGGGATGAGAAACAACTAGATTAGATGGTTTCCCCTCTTCTATGCTTCTCTTCTTTGACCATGTGTTGATAGCCATGCCTTGAAAAGGCTGTTGGTTAACTCCGCAGAAGTCTTCCATTTGCCAATTGGCCAACGTGGTTTCTGTTGGACATTCTTGTTTTGCCCCTCCCTTCTTCTCTTTGGCAAGTGAATTTGTGGAGTTCAAACTTCCCATCTAAAACTGTAATGCAACTTTGCCTCTTGGCATTTTTTAGTGTATTGTATCAATCTTCAGAGCAAATAATGCATGTCTGTGGATGATTCTCAACCCTCTCTATGTGTTCATTTTGCATCCTCCTGATCTTTCACTACAAATTTGGTTATATGTGCATGATCTTGCATTGCATTTTGATGGTTTGTGTTTATTGGCAAGACATGTGTTCTTCATTCCTCGGTGCATCACCTTTGTTAGTTTGAGTTTATTTTATGCATTTTCTTACCATGTTTCCTTGGCAAGTTAGACTAGGTTTTTGAGTAAACCCTCTGCATTTTATGTGTGCATCTGAATAGAGGAATAGGAACCGGCCTTCATCCGGAGAGCTTTCCTGATTCACAAGGTCCCACACTTGGGAAAAGATCCATGCTATGCAATCGCACTGAGAGTCTCAACCCATTGAGTTGAAGACATTCCGGGGTGCTGTGATTCGCCATCAACAATTTCCTCGACTCTCCTTAGCCATATCGCCCAACCAGCGGGGCAATGAGGAGGAGCAACCGCAGACTGATGGCTGGGAGCTGATTACTAACGCCACCGACAACCCTCCTGGTGGGTGGGGTGACCATCCGAAGAGCCCCCGCAATCACCTCCTGCCTCCATGTTCGCCACCACCGCCTAGCTGCTGGCTTTTCTCTGCTAGTTTCTGCAAATTTTGCTCCAACTTTTTTGATTGATAAGCTTATCTTGATATGATTATGTAATTTGTGCCACTCGTAGCCTTTTAATGGCTACTTTTACTCTACATGTGGGGTGTGATCTTTTCCACCCGATTTTGTATGATTAGCATTGTACATTTCATCATTATTATATGGATATGCTTTTCAATAAAAAAATATTACAAAAGTTAAATATAGTTTTTGGCATAACTTTTTAACATTAATGAGCTGTAAATTTTACATATAATTTTTGCTAGTGATTATATTTAAATAGCAGAATTAATTTTATTACATGAATTATTTATATTTTTAATATTAAATTTTATAAATGATTTATGATTCTTCAAAATAATGTGTTATAATTTTATATTTGTTTCTATATATGATATACATTATTTATTATTTTTTTAAAAAAATTAAATATTATAAATAGTGGAGAAACTCTAACTAAATGATTCATTTTTTATAAAATTAATAAAATTGTAATTAATGTTGCACTTAGTGTTTTAATGATTTTTTTAACTGTTTTGATAATGTGATATCTATATCAACTTGTGATACCGTATATTTTTTAAGTTTAAATTATCCACAATATTAATTTATTATATAATGATTGGTGAAATGCAACTTATGTTAGAGATTCATTTTTTTATGCTTAAAATTGTTGGGTATTCATATTGGATTACCGACAAAAGTAACAATTAAATTTATATATTATATGCATTATAATTTATTATAATATGATCTCATAATTTATAAATTTTCCAAGGTAAAATGAGTGTGGTTTATCCACAATTTAATTTTCAATGGTGTGAATAATCATCAAATTTATTTTTAATTTTATAGAAATGTGAAAAAAATTATAAGATCTCTTAGATTTTTGTGATACAAATTTGTTAAAGGGAAACATATATTTTTTAAAAATGTTTAATTATAATATTTTTTTATTAAAGGAGTCTATGCTACCTAAATATTTAATTATTTTTTGTTAAGGATAATTTTTCTTAATTGGGATCCTACCTAGAAATGAATAATTTTCATCCAAAAGGTTAATTATTATTATTTGGGTAATGTGTAGTTTCCCTAATATTTTAATCTAATACTAATATGAAGTTTTCATAATTAACGCATAGCTAATCAATAAATAATATTCTTATATTTTATATAAATGTTAAAAAATAATTTAATTTATAATAAAATTGTTCAAAATATGGTGGTGTGGATTTTCATGACATGTATGTTTTTTGTTTTTCATTCCTAAAACATTCATTGTATTGTGTAGATTATCAACAAATAGATAGAAGCGTTTTGAATAGATATTCCACAATTTAAAATTTGACTTTTAAAATTGTAGAATATCTACATTATATTTACAAAACAAATTATATAATGTTAATAATTCAGATTTCATCCACAAAACTAATATTTTGTGGATAACCATGTGGATAAATGACCATACTTCTAGTAGTGATATAAACTTATTTCCAAATAAGGAAAGGATATAATAGTTTGATGATTTTTTCGTTGTTTACCTATGTAATACTATATATAAAATAATCTCCAAATCCATCACTTTGAGATTGAAGCCATTGCTTGATTCATTAATTTCTCAAGAACATAGTCAATTCATGTCTAGGAGGTCTTTTTCAGATGGTGTAATTATAATGCATGAATTGATTATTTCATTATCTAGTAATAAGGTTCTAGTTATGCTTCTTAACTTGGACATTAATAATGTATATGACAAAGTAGATTGAAGGTTCCTTGTGAAAACGTTATTGAAATTTTGATTCTCTACATTCCTATGTGGATGGATATATAGTTGATGTTGTTGCTCAAAATAGTTTCACCCCATTTTTCCATTGAAAATCTATCAATTTACGGCCTTTGCCATATATTATCTCCCCAGTATTGTGCCTGAGAAGTCCCTACCTTCCTTTTGTTGTTGTAATCAGCCCTTTCTCAGACCAAGGATCATGTATAGATCCAAAATTGTTTCCTCGTTTCTCTGTTCATCTGAAAAGGTCTGTATTTGGGTGTAAAAACTCAGGTTGTCCCGTTCTTTCCATTTTTCAAAGTCAAGGTTTGTTGTCCTTGTCATTTTTATCTAAATATTTGAAGAAAAATGAATTGATGTAGCTCAGAGGAATGTATTTGGGCCTTGTAAGATTTTTAAATTCTCCGTTCTTGGAGAAATTTTCATCTTTGAGATCAAATGATCGTTTTTAAGCATTTCATGGTTTGACAGGAATTTCTCCTGGTCAAATTTACATCCTTGCATCAACAGGAAACTTGGCTTCTTTTGGTTGGTTAGGGGATGGCGGCCAAATGTTTTAACTTGTCACTTTTTGCTTTTCTGGCAAAAAGGAAAATTTGGTCCCATGGCTCTGCTTAATTCTGATTGGTTCTTTTGGTGCTTACGTGGCTTCTTCTAATTGGATGGGGCGCAGTGGATTTGTTTTCAAACTTGTTATTTTTGGCTACTTTGGAAAAAAATTTGAACCCGCCCCACGGCTTCATCAGGATTTGATTAAAACTAATTTTAAGTGGCAGGGAAAAAGTCTTACTTTGACCCCGCAGAAGGACACGCGGCAAAGGTAAAGATGGAGATGCGGGCCTTCGGAGGTAAGTGGGATATTTTTCCCTCTGGGAAAAATGGAGTAAAATTCTAAAATGGAAGCATGCCCCCTGCCAAATCATTTTGAAGCCCTTAAGGTTTTTGAAGATGCGCCATTGTGACGCGTGGCAGTCTGAAAAGTCAAAGGGACGAGGAGGTGGCCATCGGAGGAAAATTGGATTTTTTACCTCTTATCATCAAAAGGATTAAAACATCAAAATGGCTCTAGGGCCTGATAAAGAAAAGTTAAAACTTGCTCCAATCAATGGCAGAGGTGCGGACTTTCGGGGGAAATTTTGAAAATTTTCCTTTTGTAGGGAAAGGAGTTAAAAGTGAAAAGGGACGCGTGGTTCCACTGGGACCCACATCAAAGGTTAGGAGCGGAAGGGTAGAGTTGCGGGGGAAACTTAGAAAATTTTACCTTTTCCAAAAAGAGGTGAAATAGTAGAATTTGGCCGTTCCTTTGGGACCCACCTTAGGACACGTGTCAGGCTCATTTCTCAAGGGTGAAGGCATGAAGAATAATGTGAAGATTTTACATTTTTCCAAAAGTTGTAAAAGGAAAAAAGGAACCCGCAAGCCCATTTTAAAGTGGATCTCCCACATGGATGGTCCAAATTCAAAATAGAAATCAACGACAATTGTGCATCTGTATCTAATTTTTCTGCCATTTTCACTCCAGAGCTCCTAGAGATGTGAGTATTCATGATTTCTCGATATTTCTTGCACACCAAATAGGAAAGGGGAGTTACTTTTATATCTATGTTTGGTGAGGAAGATCTAGGGGCATTTTTTTCCATTAAGATGAGATCTAACCTCTGGGCTCGATCTGATTTTCAATTTTTCCTTCCCAAGCACACAAAGAACCAAATTTGACAGATTAGGGGCGGAAGTGGTTGGCGAGTAGAGGGAAAAGTGATCTACCAGAAGAAGGAGTTAAATGCAAGAGATATTCAAAGGGATCCACCCCTTGAGCACCTACAACATTTTACAGATCCGATTATGGGAATCGCGATCGGAATCATGGGAGCACTGGTGCATTCAATGCTTGGATTTTTGGGGAAAGGCTGTGTTGTAAAATGTTATACATAGGCATGATTTTTTCGTGAAAAGGGTTGGAGGTTGGAATGTTGGAGTGTTAGAGGTTAGAACTGATTTTCTAAGAAAAGAGTTTGATAGAGCCCCATCTTTCTGAGGAACTCTCTGAGAAACTTATATTTTCTCTTTTGTGTTAAATTTGACTGTGTCAAGGTAGTTGTGAGTGTAAAGCCATCAAAAAGCTCTGAGATTGTTCTAGAAAATTTCCCCTGCTGATAAGTTTAATCAAATTTGAGCTATTCTATGTTGACTCTGCAATTAGTGTTTGCTTTGTTTCAGAATGTCTGCAAATAGTTTTATTTGTTCCTATTGCAATCTTATACTTAAATTTTTGTGAAATCACACAAGATCTTGGCCCTGTGATAGTTTAATGGTATTTGCAATTTCATTTCAAGAAGATCCTTCATCTTGGATGAGATAAAAAATTTAAAATCAATTCATTGTCATTTGTTGATAAAGATTTTCTGTAAGTCTTCGGGTGTACCTTAGGCGTGGTTAATCAAAAAATATAGTGTTTAATTGAGTCTTCTAATTTGAGCCTTCGTATTGGAGTCTTAAAGATTATGTGAAAACATGCTGATTTGGGCCTCCATTGAAGCACACCTTCTGGTTGAAGGAACGTCTTGACTGTTTTGAAGCTTTTTGTTGTGAAGTTTCTCATTATTGTAAAGTCCCTCCAAATATCTAGGTATAATCAACTTTATCCTTCTTCACCTCCCACCAAAATTCATTCAAAAAAAATTAATCATACCCATACTACCCTTGTTTTTCATGTGTGTATACAAACACATAATTTTTACTACCAAAACATGCAAAAACAATCGGGTTTCATTGTCTTTAGTGGCTTGAATCTTGCTTATAAAATATCTCCATTATCTAGAGTGACAACTCGTGAGAGTTAGGTTTTGTTGCATTGATCATATTTTCTTCAAGGTCTTCTTAAAAATTTCACAAGGAAGGATATCCCCATCTCCTCCACAAACAACAGTCTACAAAAAGGGTCCTCTCACCCTGGTTGAAAGGCACAACCATAAAGTAGCGAGGATAAGTCAAATCCTCTTGAGGGTGCTACCCATTTCTCCACATCTAAGTGACAAAGAGCAAGCTGCATTTCATCCTTGGCTACAAAACGACACACTACATGCTCTTCTTGTCTCTAAGCTTCCTGCCAAACCTGTGATGCTGCTTAGATTCTGAGGGAGAATCAATTTGGGTACCAACAATTGTATCTCTAGCCCTTATTTTTAAGTTTTTGTCAATGGATATTCTTTGGGATTGTTTGAAAACAATAAAGGAATTATATAAGGAAATACCTTCTTTTTTCTATTCATCCTGGTAGCAGAGGCCATTTTTCAAACTATAATTTATGTAGTTCAATAGGAATAGATTAAAGGCCTTAGAGTGGCAGATGACATAGTACCACTATCTCATCTACAATTTTTGGATGACATGTGTTATTTTGGGTCTCCATTAATATACGAAGATAAAGAGTCTAAATCCATTGTGTATGTTGATGTTATAGCTACTGGATAAGTAATCAGTTAAACAAAATCAATTATTTTCTTTTTTAATACTTCCAGAAGGCTTACATAGTAGATTCAAAGGATATTTGGATTTACTTTGGGTAAACTCCCTCATACATATCTGGGTATCCCCATTTTTACTTGAGTTCTGTGTTCTGATTTATGGAATAACATATTGAATTCCTTTATAATCCATCTTCAATCAAGGAAGGGGAGGTGGTTGTTTTTTTGGGAACATTTTTCTTATTAGTTATATAATCAATGTTCTTCCGACATATATGTTGTCGGTTCTAACAATTCCCAACTTTGTTTTACTACAATTAAATAATATCATGAGAACCTTTCCTTAAAAAGGAACATAAGAGGATTAGAAGATTCTGATGGTTAAGTGGGAAATTGTATCTTTTCCCAAGAAATGTAGGGGTAGGGATAATTAAATTAGAGAGATAAAAAATTTCCTTGCGAGTGAACCTAGTGTGGAATTTTCTATCAAAGCATAACTTCTTACTGAGAAGAATTTTACATAAGAAATATCTTTGTGATCCTTTTCCCACATTTATTCTCTCCATTAGTCAACCTCCTCGAGGTTCCCACATCTAGAACATTATGGTTTCCTGTTGATCCATTTTTCTTCAATTAACTTCCTGGTTGATATGTAATTGTGAGTTGGCCAACTTATGGGAAGATTCTTGGAATGGTTTTCCTATATTGGGGGAAATCTGAAATTCTAAGATCTGAAACTAACCCTTATTCCTCTTTGGGGAGAAAAGGTAAGGGATAAGATGATCCTCTCATACTTCTCTTTCAATGGATTGGAAAGGATTAGACAACATTCATATTCCCGAGGAAACTAATGCCCTTTTCAAAAAATATCTAGATGCAAGAAAAATAGAACTTTCCACTTATGAAGATCAATTCATTTCGACTGCTACTAGATCAAGTAAATTCTCATCTCAGTGCACGGTTATAGAAAACTTGTTCAAGATGGACTTGAAGAGAAAGAGTGGAATTAATGTTGGTCTATTTTTTGTGTACCTAAGGTAGGAGAACTATACTAGCTAGCCTTTAAAGGTAGAATCCTTAGTAAAAAAAGGCATTCTATGTTGAAGGTAGGCCCCACTAGATGTTTCCTATGTTTTGAAGATAAAGATGGTATAAATCATCTATTGGTTCTTTTTTCATGTGCAAAGTATTATTGGAATCAGTTGTGTGATAAATTATATTTTTCTTGGGTCTAACCGCTTAAACTCTCCTAATTTCTTTTATCATGGAAAAAAAGATAGAGCTTAAGAAATAATAGATTCCATTTGGGAATGTACTCCTTTTCTTTTGATTTTTCATCAAAAGGTCGGAGATAAACATTTTTGAAAATGTATCCATTCATTGGAAAAAAGGAAGCTCCTTTTATTCTTAAGGTGGATTGATATTGAAAAATTCACCAAAGATAACCTTTCTTACATTGGGATCCTGTTAAAAATTGGGAATTTTAACCAACTTGAGATGATAAATAACATCTTGGTGTCCTCCACCTTCCATTTTTAGTTAAATTTTGATGGGGCAGAAAAGTGTAACCCTTGTAAATCTGGTGTTGTATTTTTAATTCGATATGATATGGGAGCATTGGTCAGTGTTGGATATTTTCATTTATAATATGGAGCTTGTAATATGGCTAAGATTCAAACATTGGAAAGGGGTTTAAGAATGGCAAACGAAGTGAAATTTAAAAATTAAAAATTTATGGATACTATCAGGTGATTAGTAAATTTCGTAATATGATGAATTAAGGTCTTTTCTTGGAATATTATTTTAATTCTTAAAAATTTGTTATTTTGGTTAAGTATAATTAATGACTGGAATATCAATCACAACTAAATAAAAAAATTAAGAGTACAAACTTCTTAGCATATTCAAGAAAGGTGTCGACACCATCATTGACAAAAATTCCAGTGAATCGCTAGGTCTCAAGGTTTTCATTGAGGATGATGGTAAATAAATTCATGATTCTTTAGCGCATGTCCTCTCATGAAAATTCATGCAATGTAACTTTTACAATAAATTTTATCACATCCCATCAACACTTTTAGCTTTTGAACTCTTCCCTCATTGCTTCTAAGAATGTGCATTCCTACCTCTAAGGCTATGAATGCACATTATTTTTTAATGTTTTTTCTACAAGTTCTCAGTAAAGATTTTAGATCTTGAAAAACATATTTATCCTCCTTTTATAGGCCAAAAATGTAGATATAATTTTTTTATAATGATGCCTTCATTATAGAGCTAGATGGGGAACTACCCCATCACGTCTACTCTTATACAAGGTCATCCTCAAATCCATTCATTCAAATGTATTTTTTCAGAATAGTCTTTAAACTCCCAAGATTTCCTAATCATTGATTTTACTGAAATACAGTATGTTCTTCTACTTCAACACTATTCCAAAATGAAAAAAAAACTATGAAAACTACTAGTGTTTAGAATTAGTCTAGCTAGTTATCTACTTGGGAAATTAAAATATTGTAATCAATCAAGTAAATAATGCCAAAATTTATATGGAGCAATTGAAAATAAGAAGAACACATTAAAAACATATTTCTTATTTGGAAACTTCAAAAGAGGGTAAAATTAGTAGGGAGTGGTATTTTCCCATATACCTATCATCTTATGCCCAAAAAGGAGTAGAAATAATGTTATAACATGTATAATAGTCCTTTATTTATCACTTAGAATCCTCCTTTAGTAATTCAATCCAAACCTTCTCCTATAACCAACATAAACTAATTTTTATCATTCATTATTTCTTGCAAATCAAGCATACCATTTAACATGCATGGATGTATCCTTTAATTTACCACAAATATTCTAGGAGTAGAAAACTTAAGAGAAACCATTTACTGGTTGATACTATGTAATGTACAATTATTGCAAGTAAAACCACATGTTTGGGAAAATTGGTGGTAGCAAAACGATCATGGAGGTATCATGGATGTTACACAACTAGCGTGATAGTTTTGTGATCATGTCTTTATAAATATTGGTATTTATACAAATATATCAATAATTTTTGAACTAATGCTCTATGTTAACCAATGTTTTTCAAACATGACAAGGTTTACTACGTTTTAGATCCTCGCTACTAACTAAAAAATGATTTTTAAAGTATATACCATGAAGTGTAATAGTTTTCTTGATCCCTATGGATCATATCTTTCTTATTTATGGATTTTAGTCTCAAAAAATCTTGGTGGAGGAAGAGATGTGGGATAAATTATTCCACTTCCTCCTTTAGGTACCATATTTCTTTCCTTGGTTTTTTCCCTTAATGATAACCTACCAAGATTTTAATGGTATCTTGTGATTTTATTTAAATTTTTGATACAACACTACATACTCCTTCATCTCTCCTTGTGCATATAAGATAAAATATTCTATAGAGGGTATCAATTGATTGTAGTTTTCCTCATATAATGTGGATGGCTCATGTATGTGCAAGTTCTCAAAATTTACTATAGAATACATCCTAAACAAGTGTGGAAGGTAAATCTTAGAAGAATTTTCTCTGACCTATTTTGAGATGAAGAATGGTTCATACCTCAATCGTTTAAGAATCTTATCTCACCTTTTAAGTATCTCCTTGGTCAAGTACACCCATAAATTTTTGTTTTCCTTATTGTTACACTCTTTCTAGTTTGTTCATTTCTAACCTTGTAGTATTATTGATAATCCTCCAATATCCTAAAATAATATAATTCTAGAACTGATAAATACCTTATACTAAAACAAAACTAATTATATATATATATATATATATATATATATATATATATATATATATATATATATATATATATATATATATATAACTATACTAATTTTTTAAAATTGGATGTATCAACATCCTTTGGATTACATCTAAATTTTACTACTTGATTTCTTGATCAGGTGATTTCTTATTCTTATAGATTGAGTGCCTTGATTTTCTTA
Source organism: Taxus wallichiana var. yunnanensis (assembly GCA_018340775.1). Lineage (NCBI taxonomy): Eukaryota > Viridiplantae > Streptophyta > Pinopsida > Cupressales > Taxaceae > Taxus > Taxus wallichiana. The sequence continues at coordinate 301,584,839 of CM031234.1, forward strand.
TGACACGGTGGGTTTCCCATGTTTGTAGCTTTAGGATTATTTTTCATATATCTACTAGATTATTTATATATGACTTGAGTGCCTTAATTTTTTTATGACATTGTGGGTGTACCATGTTTGTGTTCAAGGGATGTAATGTTCATGGATAAATAATTGAAGATGTTATTAAAATTGACATCCTTTTGACTATCACTTAGAAGTTTTTTCTTTTAATTTTGAGAAGTTATTTGAAAAATATCATGGTTATATTGTGTATTTTAATGCACTTCTTCCATAAGATTTTTTGGATCTCAACATATTGGTTGAATGAAATTGACGTCCTAAGTCACCAATTAGTGAGAAAGTTTTGGAGAAGATAACATAAGTATTTATACTTATATAGTTTGAGAAGTGTATGTGTATGTGTGTGTTTTGAATTCTTTTTATACTAAAGGAAAAATTAGACAAAGATAAACATGTAAATAATTATTTGAAAACATTTTGTAAAACACTTTAAATTATTTGAACATGGAAATATGAATAAAATAAACTGTAATAAAATGATTAATGCCATGTACAATGATAGATCAACGATGAATATGTATGGGAATGTAGATTGAGAATGAGGAATAATGAAAATTTTGCATGATTGAGGAAATGGAGAAGGTGTACAATGCGTTAAATCAAGAACAAAGAGTGAATGCTAACATTCATTACATAATAAAGATCTCAAATAGTAGTCAAGACCTGTAAGAAGAGTATTTAGATATCCTAAAGGTCAAAGTGTAAATAGGTGACAATAAAAATTGATTTCTTACTCTTTGATGTTGTTTTTCATTAGAGAAAAGAGACAATGTCAAAGAAGGTGAACAAGGAAGGGGAAAATAGTGCATTCCATTGGTTGGAAACATCAACCAAGGTCTTATCGACCTAATTCTTTGATGAAATTTTCAATTTCAGTATTTTTTTATAACTAGATAGCAATATGTGGAAATAACTCTAATTTGACACTCGATTTAATGGAAAACTTATTTTTAAAGGATCTTGAAAATGTTTCTTTTTTATTATTGGAGTAGATCTTGATAGTGGACAAGCTGAAATAGGGTTGAAGGTGGAAGGAAGTCATCATCGGTCATGACTTAATTGTGTTATCTTGCAAACTAAATCATGAATAAACACATAATAATTATGTTTAATCTTATTATTTTGAGGGAAATTAATAAATAGGGATGATAATTAATAAATGTGTATAATAATTAATAAGTAATATTCTATAAAATACATTGTAGGTTCTCCACTATTTCATAAAAGTCAATTTTAAACTTTTAAATTATCCACATTTCTCAAATTTTATTGTGGAAAAATCACAATTCTAATTATTGAATAATATTTTCTAAAATTTTATTCAAGCCAAATTTAAAGTTGTGAAATATCCACATTGTTAAAATTTTACTATGAAAAATCTCTTCTCCACATGTTTGGAAAAACATTAAGATTTGAAAAAAAAAAATTATGGATAGTCTAAACAACCCAAATATAAATCCCACAATTTTTTTCCACACCATTTGTAACACTTTATATATATATAGACACACACACACACACACACACAATATATATATATATATATATATATATATATATATATATATATATATATATACACACATGACACACACACAAACTATCTCGGATTCAATTTGGTAAAAAAATCTTTCACAATCCTTAATTGTGAATACATAGTAGTATTTCTAAGTCTCGTCAAAATAAATGTAATTTTAAACATTCGTTAATATTTTTTTAGTTATAATTATTCACAATAAAGAATAAAAATGAGAATACAAATCACAAATAAAATTTCAATATTAAAAATATTTGTTATTAGGATAAAAATATTGTAAATTATTGTATAAATAACAATCCCAATATTTAAATTTGAAGATGTCCTACAAGATAAAAGATGCATATGACCGATATTAATAATGTTAGAATAAGACCCATTTCTTATATTAATTAATTAGTACTTCAAATAACTCTTTCATATAATCGTATAAGGAGAATTAATTTTTTTATACCAAACAATGACATCAAAACTATTTAAAATGTTAACATTTTAAGTAAAAATAACCAAATTATAATATTATAGAGAATAATAACACTAATTTCTTCAAATTAAAAATGACATAAAATACTATTAATATCAAACAAAAATACTAATTTATAATAGATAATATTTTATTTCTTACAATATTATTAAATATTAAAAAAGAAGAATTACAACTTTAACACAATTATATTGAAATTTTAATATTATATATTTTTCTAAAAATTAAACAAATATTAAAAAAATCTTTTAAATTTAGCCCAAGTGTGTTAAAGTTTTATACGAAGGAATTTGTCTCACAATAATTTTTGGATAATATTAAAAATTATGTTCTTAAATACCCATACGTGGCATTTGGATAACTTATCATTATAACAAATATTTAGTCTTTTCTTTTGCAATGGTTTTTTTAAAAGACACATTCTTATTTGGTTTTTCATCTCCTAAAGACACGGAGGTTATATGCATGAATCCTCCATATTCTAAGCGAAGTATTTTGGAAAATATGATTTGATGCAATGAAATCCATGATCCGTGTGAATGAAATCTATTTTTAATGTCTTCAATGATACTTGTCAATGCATAGGAATCCACGGTGCTTGATCCGTGTTCTATAGTGCCTCGTTACGATGCACATTTAATGCCCCCCCTAACATTTCATGTCACTTCTTAAATGAACTTATAATTACCTGCTTGGCGTGAGACAGTGGGGAGTAGGTGGAGGCCTAGTTTTTCTTCACCAGGATCTCCTTTTGGATTCGGTTATTCAATGCGTATGGTTGGGAGGCGCCTGGCTCATTCTTGGGTTGTGCGGCTGGGAAAAGTGGACCACGTTTTTTTTTTTTTTTTGTTTTGGCCGCTTCCTTCTTCTGCTCTGGCAGTCTTTCTTTTAGTGGCCGCTCACCTGGTAAATCCTCTCAGCAGATGAACCTGCTCCTGTACTACTCTTACCTTGCCGACTCTCTCTCTCAAACTTTGCAGGCCGAATGGAGTTTGGGCGCAGAAATGGGTTTGGTATGGCGGTTATAGATGAAGCTACAGGCTGGTGAAGTAGGCGTGTTTTCCCCACTTTCAGTGGGTGCTGCGAGGTGTGTTCTTGCTGGGGATCTACAGCAACAACCTGTGACAGTAATTAGCCAGGCAGCAGGCGTGTTGCAGTATAGTCGAAGCATTTGTAAGCGCCTCCACCAAGCAGGTTGTCCAACTTTGTTGTTATCTGTTCAGTATCAATGCATCCTCAGATTCGGGATCCTCCTTCAAGACATTTCTGTCAAAATCGACTATGTGACAGTGAGAGTGTTACCAGGAGACCTGAAGAAATTCCTTTGCAAAGTTTCTCTATTGAGATCTCACTTGTTTTACGATGTAACCCATGGAAGAGGATCTCATAGGCGTGGATCTGTTTCATATCAGAATATTCATGAAACACAATTTGCTTTGCAATTATATGAACTGCTTCAACGAGTCACCAAGTTGGCAGGAGCAAATCACAGTGCGGGGTGTGGTGGTGAGCGGTGTGCTGGGAGCAGTGTTTTGTGTGATTACTCACAAGTTGAATCTGACTGTGGGAGTCATTCCTTCTCTCAACGTGGCCGCTGGTTTGCTCGGATACTTCCTTATCAAAACATGGACTGGTGTCTTGTCAAAGCTGGGTATATGGACTTCTCCCTTCACCAGGCAGGAGAATACCGTCATTCAGACCTGCGTCGTTGCCTGCTATGGCATCACTTTTAGTGGCGGATTTGGGACCTATATATTTGCCATGGAAAAAACAACATACAATTTGATTGGATCCAACTACCCAGGCAATAGAGCTGAAGATGTTAAGAATCCCTCACTAGGGTGGATGTTTGGCTTTGTTTTTGCAGTCAGCTTTTTGGGCCTATTCAGTGTTGTTCCTCTTCGAAAGGTAATGATATTAAATTACAAACTCACATATCCAAGTGGTACTGCTACAGCTTTACTGATAAATAGTTTCCACACTCCCGAAGGTGGTGAAACGGCAAGAATGCAAGTACGATGTCTTGGGAAATATCTCAGCATTAGTTTCATTTGGAGCTTCTTCAAGTGGTTTTAGCGGGATTGGAGATTCATGCGGATTTGACAACTTTCCAAGTTTTGGATTGGAAGCATACAGAACACATTTTATTTCGACTTCAGTGCAACCTATATTGGATGTGGCCTTATCTGCCCCTACATTGTAAATTGTTCGGCTTTGCTTGGGGCTATAATATCTTGGGGGTTCTTGTGGCCTCTCATTAGCAAACGTGCAGGGGACTGGTTTCCATCAGACCTTGGAAAGCAATGACTTCAAAGGTCTCTACGGCTACAAGGTATTTATAGCCATTTCCCTTATTCTAGGTGATGGGATATACAATTTGATCAAGATAGTTGGCATTACTTTCAAAGAAGTTTATTTCCAACATAGAAAAGAAAACGAAGTTTCTCTTGTCAACAGTGTTCAAGTTGGTGACAATGCAAAATCCAACGAGGACAAAATAAAAGAAGTGGTATTCATGAAGGATGGGATACCATTTTGGGTAGCAGCTTCTGGTTATGTAGGTTTTGCAGCAATTTCTGTCGGAGTAATACCTGTCATTTTCCCTTCTTTGAAGTGGTACTTGGTGCTGATTTCCTATATTGTGGCCCCAGTCCTTGCCTTTTTGCAATTCATATGGAACAGGTTTGACTGATTGGAACTTGCGAGCACCTATGGAAAGCTAGGTCTCTTCATTTTTGCATCATGTTTGGGCGCCCAACGAGCTTGAAGAAAATGGAATTAGGCTTGGATTGTTGTTGCTGGTCCGAGCGGTGTCCATGAAACCTTCTAAATCTGGAGAAAAAGGCAAGATACTTCTACACCTTTCTACTGCTATTATTTTTACAATTATTGCGAAATCGAACCGCTCTTTCCTTGCATTGATTTGTCAGTTGGATGTCATGATGGGAGATTTCCCTTTTTGTTTGTTTCTTCTTGTTTTAGCTTTTATCGATGACAGTATGTGGGTCGAAAGGAGGCGTGTGCCTTCTCCTCTGAATGTTATGTTTCTCTTACTCGAATGATAGACCTTCGTCTGTATGTTTATGCATTAGCCCTTCTCTGCGATTGAGTTGCAAGTTATTATGTTGATCAACTAGTATTTTTGATATTATGGAAGTAAGTTACGATAACTATGAAGCTCCTCCCTAGCACCCAAGTTGTCTTTTGACATTTTTTGTTAGCCCTTCGCAAGTCCCTTGATAACCTTTTGGCATCGAGAAAGAAAGGTTGTAGGATTGTGTGAGCAATGCGTGGGCTAGCCAGCTTAGAGTTTTGGTATTAAAACTGGTAGAATAAAAAGGTTTGTGTGCAATGTGTTTTGCCGTCTCACGTGTTTAGACTCTTTTACTATCTTTCATCTTGTTTCTAGGCTTTTAAGGCCATCCTCAAGAAGTACCTTGACCATCCCTATCAACTTGAACCATATCTAGCTTTTCGGATCAACTAAGCTGGAGGTTTCAATGTGCGAATCCAGTACCTCGTTGACACTAGAATAGTTTGGTCTAATCCCCCTCTCTGAATTATCGTTGATGGCGCTCTTCTTTTTTTTCCTAACTTGCATTATTTTCTCCCTTGTAATGTTAACGCTATTAATTAATTTTGGTCAGTTTTTATGCATGTAATTATCGTAATAGTTGTGATGGAAATTTCCTTAAATGTGATTAATCTTCGGGAAAAACTCAGCTTTCATTTGATAATCTTATGGATTCATAGCGGAAGGTTTTGTTTTGATAATGTCCCTTAGAAATTATGTTTGTATCTATTTGTGTGACGGTTGACTGTGTTACCAAGGGTTGCCGTAAAATATGGTTGTTTTGGGATATGGGTAGTTTATTTTAAATTAACCAAACATTAGTATTGTAGTGGAGGTTTGCAAATCTTTAGTGTTATAAAAATTTGTTGATGACATTATTGTATACTCTTGTTGGATGGAACTCCCTTCTTCTCTCGCGTGTTTTCTACTAGCCTTGTAAGACTTTGACCCTTCCTGGATGATTGGTAAATCCCTTTGTAGTTAATGGTCAAAACTAGTATACTATGCCTTCGCTTCGAAACTTATGTTGTGTGTATACTCTATTTGATTTCCGGTTTGAAACTCATTTATACATGACTTTTTGTGTTAAATTTTGGAACCTGTGTTTCCCCTTTCTTGGGCCGATCAACCTTTGTTCTTTTAGAAATATATTATTTTAGCCTATGCGTTTGGTACCTTTGATAAATTTCTAGATGGTTGGTATTTATATCAAATCTCAATCTTGTAATTATTGTTTAATTACTTACTGGATGGGAATTCTGTTTTTGCTAGATTGTTTGTTTCTCCTTATAGGGCCAAGGGCCATTCTCTGACGATTGCTATACTTTCGTTGTTTTTACTCCTACTGAAGTACAAGGTCTTCTCCTTCTTTGATTGGCATGATGAAGACTTTATTATAACTTGACGTGTTAATAGTGTTTAGAGGTTTGAACCAATTCTTGTAATAAAGTGCTTCCTTTTCGTGATATTGTTAGATAATAGTTATGGTGGTTTTGTGTAGCCTTATCTTGCTCAGTTCTCGTGAACTGACTCTTGTAGAAAATTTTTTGCAGATGGATTTTGCGTGTAGATGAGGGATAGAATTGTAGACTTTTGTCATCAACCTCAGTTGAGAAGTTCCTTTGCTCGAAACCTTTTTATGTTGTTCAACTTTTGTTAACGTCCAGTGGAAAGTTTAAAAGAGGATTAATGTCTTAGTATAAATTATTGTGGACTTTGTCATCTGAACTTTGGAAACCTTGTATTGTTTGACCATCATTGAAATTATAAGAAAATTTGGTTATTGTGGTTGAGTGACTTGTGGAGTATCAGTATTTTAAGAAATGATGTAATCTTGTTTTGTTCTCGTTAATGAGTGTTGCTTCAACTTTGCCTTGAGAATAAATTCTGAGTTAAACCTTGCCATGACTTAGTAATAAAGTGTCATAAGTAAACTAACATGGGATTGTTTAATACTCAGGAAGTTAAATTAAAAGTTGTATTCAAATAAAGTAACGTAGGGGTCACCAACTTGAGAGCCAGAAATTCTTGAGTAATCAAGGGCAGGACTATCATTGCAAGTAACATTATATAACTTGATACCCCTAGCTACACTAATGAACACTATCCCTTTCATGGTGGAATTCTTAAATGAACTTAAAGGAAATCTATGGTTAGTTCTGGAAGATAATAAGATTTAATAAACAGGAGAAAACAATTTTGAAACCACACAATCTATCTCTCAGCCATTTGGAAAGTAAATTCTTTTACTCCTTGTTAATACTTTTAGCGAAGCCTAAGTAAAGTTGTTGTTAGTTCTGGTTAAGAGCCCTAGCTTCAATTGAATACTGGCAATAACTAATGAGGTCCTAAAAATGTTTCATCTCGACCTTCTCCCTCTAACCCTTTTCAAGGCACCTTATATCTCTTCTCTTAAGTGTGTTGAACTTAAAACCATGTTGTCTTGTGGGCAAGAACGAATCTTAGTAGCATTAGTGGTGAGCAGATGGCCTTGTGGAATTTAATTACTCATTTTTCTTGATAAATGAATTAAGCAAATAAATGTCATAATAGAGAAGATTTAAAGATAATTACTCTGTGTCAAAAGAATAAATTTAACTTGGTAAGATGAATTGTATGAATCATATCTTGAGCCTCCTTAAAAACGTAAGCTAAGAATTGTAAGATGTCCTTTAAAAATAAATAACTCTCAAAATATCTCATTGTGGATGGCCCTAACTGTAAGTGTGTTATGTGATCGGACTTCTATGTTGTCTTGTCAAAAAGAAAAGTAAATTGTCCTTGATAGGTGTGAACGTTTCCGTGCTGCCTTTATGGCCATCCTTGTATCAAGTTGTTCATAGTGTTAGTTGTATCCTTGGTGATGACATGTTGCGTCATGTTATGTGTCAAGCAAGTCAAAAAAAATTATCCTGTATTTCACTGTGTTGTTCGTGTGTGTGATTTTTGGGTCGTTACGATTCAAATCAAATATGTATCCATTCTAAATATCTGTGTGAAGGAGATGGCATCATACACGTGGACTGTATTTATTAAGAATAAAAATTTAGAGAATTCTCCGGGAAAGTACTGTCTATAATAATAGACTTTATCTCCTCTATTTTTATTTTATTCTCTAGTTTTGAGCATTCACGAGAGGGTTTTTAGTTGGGGTTTTTACTCTCATCCTTAAAAAAATCTATGAAGAGTGGTTTGGATTGTAGCGTGGATTCTTTTACTGTGAAGCACAGAGGGTAGGTTTCTGAGTAGTCAAATTGCATCATTCATGGGATGAGGAGTTGAACGCATCTCGCACAAATGGCCAAATTAAGGTTTTAGAGCACCTAGGCAATACTTGGAGCATACGTCCCCTGCCCCCTCCTAGTCTAGGCACCCAACTTCCTGTGCATGTTTTTAAAACAATTATAGTATAAATTTTAATGCATTCAATTAAAGGTATAACAACTTTGGAGAAATATCTGACGCCCCAAACTCTTGTTGAAATCTTCCACACACACAAACTTGCCCCAAACTAGAAGTCAATCTCAAAATTAGATTATCACTTAAAATGTATTAAAACTAGTGTGGCCTTGTGGGTAATGGTATTAGTATGCTAAAATTCTTACAGTAGCATATTAAAATACAAAAAATTTAAGATATTCAAATAAAAATTACAAAGTTGAGTGCGATCTCACACTAATCTCACTTCGCCACCGGCACTAAGCTGTAAAGAAAAAATTCAACCTTCAATCAAAATTTGAAATAGGCTAGTGCTAGATCCGGATCTCGGAGTTAGCAACAAATAAATTAATAAAAATATATATATTAACAATAATCTCATCTGAGTGACACCGACAAAACCCCTGTTTGATCAATGTGTGCGGCCAAGATGGCTCGGTTGTTGGACCACCTAGATTTAAGCCACCCAGAATGAATTATGAGGAACTGTGACTCTGTGAGCACAAGAATAATTATTAAGGCTAATTGATAAAGCTCTAACATCTACTCCAATGTTAAAATGGTGTAACGACCCAAAATTTCACACACGCTAAACAACATAGTAAAGTAAAGGATATAACCTTTTTTTTTTAACTTGCTTGACACATAACATGACACAACATGTCGTCACCAAGGTTACAACTAACTCTAAGAACAACTTGATACAAGGATAACCACAAAGGAAGCATGGAAACATTCACGCCCATCAAGGACAATTCACTTTTCTTTTTGACAAGACAACAAGGAGGTCCAACCACATAACACACTTACAGTTAGGGCAAACCATAGTGAGATATTCTTGAAAGTTATTTGTTTTAATAAAACATCCTTCAATTCTAAACTTATGTTTTTAGGAGATTCTGGATATGATTCGTACAATTCATCTTACCAAGCTAAGTTTCTTCCTTTTACACTGAGTAATTAGCTTTAAGTCTTCTCTATTATGACATTTATTTGTTTAATTCAATTATTTAATAAAGGAGGTAATTTAATTCCACAAGGCCCTCTATCCACACTTATGCTACTAAAACTCGCTCATACCCTTATTACAATATGGATTCACTCTCATACATACTCATTACAAGCACCTTGAAAAAAATTTAGAGGAAGAAGGTCGAGTTGAATTCATCTTTAAGACCTCATTAGTTATTAACTAGGATTTTATTGAAGCTTGAGAATTTATCCAAAATTATTAAAGATTTTACTTAGGCTTCATGAATTTACAAAAGAAAACAATTTACCTTTCAATGGTTGAGAGATAGATTGTAAAATTGTTTTCTCATACTTATTAAATCTTATCATCTTCTAACAACTAACAATTTATTTCATCTTAGGATCGTTTTAAGAATTCACCATAAAAAGGATAATGTTCGCTAGTATAGCTAGGGATAACAAGTTATATAATTTTACTTTACAAAGGATAGTTTCATCTTTGATCACTTATGGAATTACTTGCTCTCAAATAGGTCACCTCTACATTAATTTTTTGAATATAAATTTCTATTAAACTTCTATATTTAACCAACCCATTTTATTTTACTTATAACACATCATTACTAAGTCTGAAAATTTAACTCACATTTAATCTCAAGGGTAAAGTTTAACAATACTCATTCGAAAAAGGATTACAAAATAAAAACAAGGTTACAATTCTTTCGGATTGAAGGGACATACTAACTCTAAGGAACCATGAATAGGAAATAAGAGAGTAATAACATACCCGCAATCTATTCTTAAAGTTATGATAATCCATTAAGGTCATTCACTCTTATCCATAAACAACATTTCAAAATTTCCACTAGCAAAAGAACTTCCAAAAGAACTTCAGAAGAAAAATCTACAAGTCTACCCCTCATCTACTCGCATAAGCCATCTACAACAATTTTTCCACAAGAGTCAATTTGCGAGAACTGAGCAAGATAAGGCTACACAAAGCCACAATAACTATTATCTAACAATACCAAGAAAGGAAACACTTTATTACAAGAATTGGGTCAAATATCTCAACACTAACAACACCACAAGTTATAATAAAGCCTCTACCATGCCAATCAAAGAAGAAAGACCTTGTACTTCAGTTATGAACAAAACCAACAAAACTATAACAATAGTACGAGAATGGCCCTTGGCCCTATAAGAAGAAATAAACAATCAAGCGAAATGGGATTCCCATCAAATAATTAAATAATTACCAGATTGAAATTTGATATACAAACCAACCATCTAAAATTATCAAAAGATACCAAAAGCATAGGCTATGATATTAGATTTCTAAACAGACAAGAGTTGATCAGCCCAACAAAGAGGAACCACGGGGTTTCAAATATTAACATAAAAAGCCAAGTATATTAGAATTTCAATCCTAAAATCACATAGAGTATATGACTGAAATTAAATATACGGACACCACACAACATAAGTTTCGAAGCGAAGGAAAAGTATACTAGTCTTGACCATTAACTCCAAGAGATTCCCAAATCATTCAAGAAGACCCAATGCCCTTATAGGCTAGTAACCACACACGAGAGAAGAAGGGAGTTTCATCCAACAAGAGTACACAAAAATTCATCTAAATTTTTATATCACTAAGGATTTACAAACCTCCACAGTAATTCTAAAGTTTGGTTAATTTAAAAGAAATTACCTCTTTTCCAAAACAACAATATTTTAAGGCAACCCTTGGTAACATAATCAACCGTTCAAACATAGGTACAACATAAACCACTAAGTTTCATTATCAAAGCAACACCTTCCGCTATAAAACCATTAGACTATCGATTGCAAGATTAGTTTTCCCCAAGGTTAATAACGTCCAAGACAACTCCATCCCAAACATTAAGGTAATTACGTTCATAGAAGCCGACCAATCTTAATTAATAGCATTAACATTATAAAAGAGAAAGAACACAAGTTAGGAAAATAGAAAACGCCATCAACAATCTTTCCAAGAGGGAAAAAGACCAAAACAATTCTAGTATTAGCGGGGTATTGGAATGTATAACTATAACCTCAAACTTAGGTGATCCGAAAACTAGTTACGGTTCAAGTTGAAGGGGACAATCAAAGTACTTCCTGAGGATGGCTTTAAAAACCTAGGAACAAGACTGAAGCTACACAGGAGTCTAAACATGCGAGGTTTGAAACATGTTGCACACAAACTTATTCATTCTAAAAGTTTTAATACCAAATCTCTAACCCGGCTAGCCCAAGCATTGATCACACTAATCCTACAACCTTTCTTTCTTGATGGCAAAAAGGTTATCAAAGGGGCTTGAGAGAGAGTTAACAACATACGTCAAAAGAGAAAGAAAGACAAACTTGGGTGATAGGAAGGAGCTTCATAGTTATCACAAGCTTACTTTAACGACTGCTAATTACTAGCTGGAACAACATAATAAACTTGAAACTCTATCGTAGAGAAGAATATATATATATATATATATAAAAATGAAGGTCGATCACTCGAGCAAGAAAAACATAACACCCAGAGGAGAGAACACATGCATGCTTTCCACTAACATACAGGCAACGATAAAAGCTAAAACAAGAAGAAAGCAAGTAGAAAGGAGAGACCTCCCGACAAGGCATCCAAAAGACAACCAATTCAAGGAAATGGTGGTTCGATTTCATGATAAATTAAATATAGCAATAGTAGAAAAGTGTAGAAATATCTTGCCTGTTTCTCCAGCTTCGACGAGGCACCCAACACCTCAAATTCTAGCAACAACAACCCTCTAGTTGAATCTTCATCCTTAGCATGCAAGGTGACAACATTCCACTCAATCCTGCGTTCACACAGGTAGGGAACTCCCAAAACCTTGAGCTCCATCTGGTGGAAAGGAAAGTGGTCTCATGGACTGACTAAGACTACAATAACTACACAAAATGGGTTTAACGGAAATCCCGGAACTCCAGAAGGAAACAAAACTGCTAGGAGGAGTCACAGGTGGCTCAAGGGGCCACATCCAACAAATGTTATCGACTGAAACCACCATGTTAGAGCATGAAAAATCCTCCAGCTTCTTTTCTCCATAAATTTTCTGACCCAGGGGATGATAAAAGAAGCAAGGCCAGGATTTCAGGAGCGATGAATACAAAAACAGTCTCCACAAAGTTAAAGAACAGATTCTTTTCCTTGGCCATCCATTTGAGATCATGATTTTTTCTCTATTTCCAAAACTGATCTGTACAAATAGGAGGGTCCACACTACTGCCACAATGGTCTTTAATAAAATTTGTATTCCTTGCAAACATCCTCCCAAAGTTTAAATATGGTTCGCTTCACCACAAGAAAATAACATGCATCCAAGCTAGTATAGCTCATTTCCTCTTAGAAAGGATGTAGCCAACAGTGTCAAACCGACTAGTTCACCCAACCCAACATTCATGCAGCCAGAGATAGAGGCAATTTAGAACAGGAAAGGACATCCATTGAGAAAAAGAGACACACACTTTGCCCCCACATAAGGCTCCACACTAGAATTCTCCACGCGGCCAACAATAGGAGAAAGGATTTTTCAATGCTGCAATCGCATGCGCCATGGAGGAGAAAAATTAAAAGAAGGGAGAAGTGACCATGTATCGTAAGAAATAAAGAGAAAATAATGTCCACCAAATGGTCAACATCAAGAGAACCCTTTGCAGGTTACAACCATGAGCCAGGGAGGAATAAGAAGGAAACAACGATCCAAGAGAAAGTGGATGCATTAAAAAAATGGTATTTTAGACTACACAAATCAAGGTACCAAAATGAAATAAAATAAAATAAAAAATGTCTTCCACCGTCTCACGCCAAGCATGAAATTAAATGGTCATAAGGAAAAAAAAAGGAAAGGTAGGCATCCCACTCCCAAAGCATCTCCACGCATCCACTTTCTAGGAGACAAGGGAGAATAGGAAATCAAGAAAATATCATGCCAAACAAGGGGGATAATTTTCCATAAAGACTGCAGGTTGGTGGGTGAAATATCTCCACAAATTTACCAATACATTGTCATTGATTTCAAAGCATGCGTCAAGCCGGGGGAGGAAGGAAATAGGTGGTTGAAGATTCGAACACAAACACAGGACTATGACCAAAACATGGAGACTGACGGGGAAATCCTCTTCATTTGCACGAACCGAGGCTCGGTCTGCAAAGCAACCAACAAAACAATAAAATCACTTATTAATAATTAACAATAAGGTTGATAGCAAATCAACGATCGATAATAAATTTATCATCGATCGATAATTAAAATAATAATATTATTACAACTTAACAATACTTATTAATCATATTAACAAGGACCAACATACAAGCTTGACCAAAATAATAATAGCAAACATCGACAATTCAAAAAAATAATTTAAGTAGATGTTCCCTCTAGCTGGTCACGCCCTAAAAACACCTTTTCATCATTCAAACCAACTATCAAATTTGAGAACAAGATCTTCCTTGTCGGGTAATCGAAAAGGGCGAAGCCAACAAAATATTATCAAGAGCACAACAATGCTAAATGCTTCATAACACGGTCGATGAAGAAGAAAAAGAACTACGATGGACGGGCATTACAAATGGGAAATGGCCACCTACATTACTACTAAATAGGCAAGACATGATAGTTGATCATTCATAATTGATTGACATAATTTTAAAACAATTGTCAATATATCGTCCAAAATTATGGTGTTGACACGACACTCTTGTAATGTAAAGAGTATGACAGATGACTCGTATGATTATGAATTTATGAATGATTAAATGGAAAACTCAAAGCGATCCATAGACCATATCCATCACTCATTATTTTCCTTCAATAGTATTTATATATATGTTAATGTGAAATGGAAATGGCAATGGTTCGGGAATTAGGTATTAATTTTTGTGAAAATTTTAACATGCAGAGCCATTCATTGAAAGTCGACTTTACAATTTTTTTGAAAACTTTTATGGCCCTCCCCATTGTGTGCCCTAGGCAATTGCCTAGGTTTCCTAGGGCATGAAACACCCCTGCTCGCACATATGATAATATTGATGAAGAGATTTTGGGTGTGTAATGGAAAATATATGTAGTTATATTATGAGGGCATGCATGTTGGATAAAAGAGACGGTCTTTACATGAGTGATGTATTAAGTAAAATAGCAGTTTTTGATGTTAGAAGAAAATTAAGCTTAGGATCAATTCATTTGTAGGACTAAGTTCACATACAAAATATTAAAGTCGGGTGTTTGGGGATGTATTCAAAATTTTGAGTGTGGTTAAAGATTTATAAAATAGTGTTAAAAGATGGTTTTGATTGTTTATTTTGTATTTAATATATTTTCTTTCAATAAATTATTATTCTATTTTTTTTTTTTATTGTAATTTATAATTTGTTATGTTTTCTTGATAAATGAAATAATTGAATGAAAGTGAAATGATATAAATTAGACAAAGGAATAAAATTGAAGAAGACCAGGGGTAACCCAAATATAATTCTATAATAACCACTCATATGCTCAAACAAGAGTTTAATAATCTAATCTTAACAATCTAAATAGAAAACATTTTCAACAATATCAATTTCAGCTAAAATAATTCTCTATAAATTTCATTTAAATAATAAAAAATTGTTGCAATTTATAAATCAACTATTCCATATAAGTTTTAAAACTAATTTTTTTCCCCAAAATACAAGTATTATATATTTCAAACCTAATTTCATTTAATAAAACAAAATTTTCAAATGTTTATTTTAAAAATATTTATTTACAAACGTTTAAAAAATATTTAAATCTTTAATAAAGGAGTTCACTCAATATCTTCAATTATTGCATTCGATTCTTTAGGAAGATAGATCACTAACTCTGTGTGTGTGTGTGTGTGTGTGTGTGTGTACATATAGACACACACACACACACACACACACACATGTATATGTATGTATGTCTATATATATATATATATATATATACACACACATACATACATATACATATATGTGTGTGTGTGTGTGTACACACACACACACACACACACCGTAATGCCCTATTCTACGTTACACCTGTTCATCCTGTGGCGATCGAGTGCTAAGAATGGAGTGTCGTTGTGCCTTCGTCGACCTCGATTGCTGACCATTATGACTATAATTGATAATTATTTTTCAAGCTGTAAAATGATAATAATGATAATAATAATAATAATGACATTATGATTGTATTATCGATCAACGATTGTAATTTATTATTACCTTCTTTATATCGATTGTTATCGATATCATCCTCTGTGATCGTTAAACTATCCTTTTGATTTGTTTGTCGCTTCCGCTGATCAAGCCTCATTACGCAAATGAGGAAGAGTATGTTTTGTGGTGGCGCCATGGTTTGGGAGTGGCGTTCGCGTAAATATTTCATTTAATTACTCAATCCCGTTCTCCTCCTGGGTCGACCGATCCCGCAATCTTAGAATTGTTTTAAATTATTAATTTTAAATATAGATTCTTATGTCCCCAACCTACCTTGTCTCTCCCTTTTGGATCTCCTTGTGTACCAAGTTTGGCATGGGAAGGAAAGGTTAATGATGTTTTTTGACCTTGTTTCCTTGGTCGGCTGGAGGTGGGTGGCTTTAATGGCCACCTGCCATTGCATTAAAAACCCCCCTGCACCTTCTTGGCATGTTCAACTCCTGGTTGGTGGCCGCACCTACCCATTTATTAAATTGTTGACTTGCAATCTGCTGTCACGTGGTCTACCTGTTGTTTTCTGCCCAAAACCACGAATGCTTGTTTGCGCTCCATCAAATGCTGCAACAGATGAATTGCTACAGCGTGTTCTGGATAGTAGATTCATTGATGGTGAAATGAAGGTCTATCGCCCTGATGTTGCGTGGGTGGGTGTGGATTCTCAAAATCGTGTTGTACAGGTAGTTTCAGTGGAGCGTAGAACTGAAATTCTCCTAGGAAAGTGCCGTGAGGAAGTAATTGGCTATATGTAGCAGCTACAGGGTAGAGAAGTAAACTTATCTCAGAAAATCAGTGGCCTCCAGGGAGAGTTAAGTGCGACAGTGCCGCGGGGGTGATCCCAAGGAACCATTGGTGTTGATCCCGATGTTGCAGTTTGCACGCAACCACACGGTCGTGGTCGATTGTTGCAAAATCTTGCAGCTGTAGTAGAAGCCTTTTTGAGCGCTCCAACAAGCAGGTGGTCCAACTTCGTTGTTATCTGTTCAGCTTCGACTGCATCCTCAAATTCAAGATTCTCCTTCAAGATATTCCTGCCAAAATTGACTATGTGATGGTGAGAGTGCTCCATTCAACAAACGTTACAATGTTCAGTCACGGATAAAAATTAATTTAGACTTACGATTCTACATGCAATTTGAATTATTTATAGAATCCAATGGTGTGTTGTGTTTTGTTTTTTTTTTTTGGGTTGAAGATGCGCTATTTAAAAGGTAGATCCGGATAAAGGAAGAGGTTAAGTTTGAATTTGATCAGCAAGCATGAAGACATTGAACAATTTTTGGAAAGCCTGCAATCTCTTTCAACCAGGCATGGTCGATTTCCACATAAACTTGATTTTAACTTTTCCACCGCATCTAAAACACAACCCAATATTAATATGAGAGGACTCTGTCAACAGGCTCGCCTGAAAGAAACCCTCAATATTTTACATATGCCAGACAGTAAAATAGATTCTACTACATATGTTTCTCTCTTGAAGGTTTGCATTCACAAAAAGGAATTATTACATGGCAAATGAATCCACGCTCACATGACTCAGATGGGTATTATAAAAGACAGGCTTGTGGAAAATACGTTGATAAACATGTATGTCAAGTGCGGAAGCCTGGTAGATGCTCGGAAAGTGTTTGACAAAATGTCTGAACGAGATGTCTGCTCATGGACTCTGATGATTGCGGCTTATGCAAGGCATGAACCTGCTGAAGAGGCGCTCGTAATCTTCCGCCAAATGCAAGATGTTGAAGCCGATCAGTTGTTTTTTTTTCCAGCGTTGTTTCGGCCTGTTCCAAATTGGCACGTATAGAACAGGGCCTGGAGATCCATGAACAAATTATAACTAGGGGTTTTCAGTCTCACGTGTCTGTGGCCAATACCCTTGTTGACATGTATGCAAAATGTGGCAATATGGGAAAAGCGCGGCAACTGTTTGACGAAATACCTCAACCAGATGTTGTTTCCTGGACAACCTTAATTGCAGGATATACACACAGTGGGCTCGTTCATGAGGCCTTGCAGATCTTTGAGCGAATGCCTCATCGAGACGTGGTATCATGGAACACAATGATTGTGGGATTCACACAGAATGGGCACTTTGAGGAGGCGCTGATGCTTTTTCGAGAAATGGAATTGGCAGGTGTGAGGCCAAACTCAAAAACCTTTGCCTATGTCTATGCAGTTTACCGGAATGGTTATTGTTTCTTTTGCATGGTATTTGGGACACCGTGTGGGTGAAGAATGTGAGTTTGGTGGAGAATTAATTTTGGGACTGCGGGGAGAAGGGGACTGCACATGTGGTGGCCATGAGATATAACTTTTAAAACAGGCATGTTAAATCTACTCCTTGTAATAGTTTTCTACCTTCTTTCAGTATCTTGAAATAAATCTTCTTTCCTATTGAATAGCGCCTAGACAAATGTTTTCGTGGTTGTTTATATCGCTGCCTGATTGTGTTGGTTGTTCCTTTAAATCTCGTTTCAATTTCGTTGGTTTTGCTTGAAATGTTCTTTCCTCTCTTATAGCTTACTCTATTTCATATTTGTTTAAATGGGCTACTGCAATATTGAGCGATGCAATCTAGTTCGTAGGGAAGGAAACATTTTAGAGTTTCGTTTGCTTATATGACTCTCTTTTAAAAGAATTCTGTGGTGGTATTTATAATTGAAGGCTTACTATATGGAAGGTTAAGCCTTCATATCTCTAGTTGGTTGATTAAATACGTATTTCCTGATTAGGGCTCTCCTGTTTTGCTAAAAGGTACATTAATAATGCCATTGTGTTCTAAAACTTGTTTAAGCTTGTGGGCATTCCTTACTTTTTGTTTAATTAGAAAATGGCATTAGGGCTTTGTTTTAGAACTATACATGGTTGACTGTTGTACCCAGTTCTAGAGGATGAATAACCTGACATCTATTTTGGCCTCTACGTGTTGAGAGAATTACTTTACCTTCTTCCTGGTTCAAACTCTTGTGTGATTAAAGTAAGGGGGAAACATTGTAAGTTTTATTGAATGAAATCTCTACAAATTTTACTAGGGGTCACGAGCAAGCTATTAATAGCTGGACTGAAACAAAAGTTGTAGGTGAATCCATGGTATTGGACTCGTGAACCCGTTCCTGTTAGATGACAGCTGATTACAGTGATAATATAATAGGTGGCTATTATATTCATCTGTTTGATATTTGCTAGACTTTTCCCTGATAAGCCCGCATGGATCGGGTAAAATTTCCATCTTCTATACCATTGGCAAGGAGCTCATAGAACTTCTAGGCCTGACTGCACTGCGTAACCTTCCTGATGGATATGTGTGTTGGTTCTTATTTTGTGCTTGTACTCGTGGTAAGGTCCTTTGATTCTGGGGCATCACTGGTGTATTACCCACCGTGTATCGAATCCCTTTGTTTTCGAACTTGAATATCTTATACTTCAACTTGGTTACTAAAAGTCCCATTTTGTGGCTTTGTTAAGGAAATCAATTTTTATCTTTATTTTAAAATACTTATTGACATTGTTGGAAATATATAAAAATTATTAACTACTTTTGGGTTTAGCCTTCCATTACATTATGAAGAGAAGTTGACGATTAGGATAAGGTTTGTTGGAAGAATAATGGCCCTTTTTGTGTCTCATTTGTATGCGTTTGGAAGGGTGGATTTGTTTTGTTAACTAGTACTACGTTTAAGAAATCCTATAAGGAAGTAGTGGTAAACTCCTTGGTTAAAACTGAAACTATAGTT